>JAFMOC010000396.1:120000-427578 GCA_019802505.1 Corydoras sp. C115 | reverse complement strand
GGGCGTTTTTCGGGGTTTACCACCTGTTACCACATTTCATATGGCTTTGGGGGTTTTTAGTTGGAATTTTGTAATGTGGGGGGGTGGGGGGGGTGGGGGGGGATAATAACCGCTTTTCCCGGTTCTCCCAGTGTCCGGGGGTTCCTCCGTGTTCCCATTTTCCCCCCAAGGGTTTCAAAAACAGCTATAAGCGTGGTTTTTAAAAAATATTTTTTCAATATATTTTACTTGTTTTTCTAGAGCACCGTAAATGGGATCCCCATTCTGGACTTTTTTCCACTTCAAAGATTTTATTTGACAAAAGGCTATATATATAACGAAAACAAAGACATTTCATGTAAAAAATAATGCTTAGCAGCAGCCATGGGCGCCCCCATGTGGTCAAAATGGTACAATCGACTATGAGGTTCATAGTCGACTACGGTTCTCCGAATCGAATCGTCGAATCAGCGAATATTGCAGCTCATCCGTAGTAAATACTGTCATTTGCAAGCTGTGACGGGATTCCCGTTTCTCTCCATCGCTCTTGCCGGCAGGTTTAAACTCTCCAGCTGCCGGTGAGGTCGTAAGAAACGGCGAGGAAATACGATCGCTGCTCGTCTTCTGATCTTTGCTAATCGTTCTGCGATCGTCCCCAGATGCAGAGCAGCAAATCATGCCTCTGCTCATTAGGTGGAACTCTCAGAAGGGGGTGGGGGGGGCAAATTTCAAACTGCAGCAGATGGGGGACTGAATGAGAAGCCTTTTAAAATGTGACTGTTGCAATTTGTAAATTGGAATTTATGATTTCATTGGGCGGCACGGTGGCTTAGTGGTTGGCATGTTCTCCTCTCGCCACTGGGGATTCCCGGGTCGGATCGCGATCTGGGTGGAGTTTCCATGTCCTCCGGGTTCTCCGGTTTCCTCCCACAGTCCAAAAAACATGGATCAAGGTCAATTGAATTCTCCAAATTGCCCCATATAGAGTGAGTGTGTGCCCAGTTATGGATTGGCGTCCTGTCCTGGGTGTATCTGCCCAGCACCCAAGACATTCTCCCCTTGATGGGCATGGGGAACCGCCCTGTGACCCTAATAGAAGATAAAGCGGAAGATAAGGGATGGATGGATGGATATGGGCGGCTTAGTGGTTTAGCATGTTCTCCTCTCGGCGCTGGGGATTCCCGGATCGAATCGCAATCTGGGAGGAGTTTCCATGTTCTCCCCGTGTCCACGTTGGTTTCCTCCGGGTTCTCCGGTTTCCTACCACAGTCCAAAAAACATGGATCAAGGTAAATAGAATTCTCCAAATTGCCCCCATATAGAGTGTGTGTGTGAGTGAGTGTGTGTCCAGTGATAGATTGGCGTCCTGTCCTGGGTGTATCTGCCCATCGCCCGAGACATTCTTCCCTGGATGAGCATGGGGACCCCCCCCCCCACCCCGCCGCAGCCCTAGTAGAGGATAAAGCGGAAGATAATGGATGGATGGATAAGGGCAGCACAGTGACTTAGTGGTTGGCATGTTCTCCTCTCAGCACTAGGGATACCCAGTTCGAATCCCCATCTGGGTGGAGTTTCCATGTTCTCCCTGTGTCCACATGAGTTTCCTCTGGGTTCTCCGGTTTCCTCCCACAGTCCAAAAAACATGGATCAAGCTCAATTGAGTTCTCCAAATTGCCCCATATAGAGTGTGTCTGTGTGAGTGAGTGTGTGTCCAGTGATAGATTGGCGTCCTGTCCTGGATGTATCTGCCCAGTGCCCTGGATAGGCATGGGGAACCCCCTCGCGACCCTGAATTTCGTTTATGTCTCAGGCACCAAATGCCATCCAAATGATAATAAAACTTTCTTGAATCTTGAATGTTGTTGTCAGGGGCCCCGAGGCAGGCTTGGGGCCCTTGGCAGTCTGGTTTACTTGCCCTGTTGCAATAAGTCAGGACCTAACAAAAGCTCTTTCTCATGATTTATTCACCGTAATGCACGTCCTCCGTCCCTTATTGCTTTAATAATCACGTTCACTGAGATCACTCTATGAAATGTATTCACACTCAGACTTATGGGTAATTTACAGCCCATTCAGGGCTTGCCATGCTCCATTACCCATTAATTGGACATGGGGAATAAACTACTGGCCCATGGGTCTTTTAAACTGTCCTGCATCAACATATACACTGCTTTATCATCTCCCTCTGATTAAACCGCCGGGAAACGTTCTGACCCCCGGAATTACAGATGCTTTTATTCTAACTCTTAAAAAAATGAAATAGAAACAGATTGTTATATATATATATGTATGTATATAGCGGCATGGTGGCTTAGTGGTTGGCATGTTCTCCTCTCAGCACTAGGGATTCCCGGTTCGAATCCCCATCTGGGTGGAGTTTCCATGTTCTCCCCGTGTCCGCGTGGGTTTCCTCCGGGTTCTCCGGTTTCCTCCCACAGTCCAAGAATATGGATCAAGTCAATTGAATTCTCCAAATTGCCCCATATAGAGTGTGTTTGTGTGAGTGAGTGTGTGTCCAGCGATGGATTGGCGTCCTGTCCTGGGTGTATCTGCCCAGCGCCAGAAACGTTCTCCCTTGGATGGGCATGGGGAACCCCACCGCGACCCTAATAGAGGACAGAGCAGAAGATAATGAATGAATGAATGAATAAATATATATATATATAGTTATTCTTATAAGTTAGTCTTATATAGTTATATAAGACTAAAAATAGGCATTAATTAAACAAGCTTTGTTTCTATTAATATTATAATTTTTACAATTATTGGTTAGAACTTTAGTTTAGTTTAATTATGTTGTTTCGTCAATGTTCATTTAATAAGAAATATAACATTCATTCATCCATCCATTATCTTCCGCTTTATCCTCTATTAGGGTCACGGGGGGGTGGGGGGGTTCCCCATGCCCATCCAGGGGAGAACGTTCCGGGCGCTGGGCAAATACACCCAGGACAGGGCGCCAATCTATCACTGGACACACACTCACTCAAACAGACACACACACTCTATATGGGGCAATTTGGAGAACTCAATTGACTTGATTCATGTTTTTGGACTGTGGGAGGAAACCGGAGAACCCGGAGGACACCCACGTGGACACGGGGAGAACATGGAAACTCCACCCAGATGGGGATTCGAACCGGGAATCCCTAGTGCTGAGAGGAGAACATGCTAAACCACTAAGCCACCGTGCCGCCCTGGATGGATAATGAGATTCATATTTTTATAATAACTCTAATGGCCAAAGAATATTTTACTTCCAAAACTCAATAGAGCAGGCGGCTTAGTGATTGGCATGTTCTCCTCTCAGCTCTAAGGATTCCCAGTTCGAATCCCAATCTGGGTGGAGTTTCCATGTTCTCCTCATGTCCGTATGGGTTTCCTCCAGGTTCTCCGGTTTCCTCCCACAGTGCAAAAACATGGATCAAGGTCAACAGAATTCTCCAAATTGCCCCATATAGAGTGTGTGTGTGTGAGTGAGTGTATGTCCTTTCCTGGGTGTATCTGCCCAGCGCCCGAAACGTTCTCCACTGGATGGGCATGGGGAACCCCCCCCGACCCTAATAGAGGATAAAGAGGATGATAATGGATGAATGAACTCAAGAGAGCATCACATATTTAATGTTTTTAGCTCTAACACACAATCGGTTCAAATTCTGGAGTTTTTCTTGTAAAAAAGTGGCGATAGACATTAAACACAGCTCAGTTCAAATAAAACGCACTAAAATATATGTCTTTCATCCGATACGTATGCAAGTGGAGTTATAAATGTTGTTTGCGAAGCTAACAAATGATCCAATTAAGAAAAGGTTCCCGCTGGTTTCCATCATGGAGCGTGCTGGATGGGTTCTGTTGACTTTCTCATAATGTTTAATTGGTTTGTGGGTTTTGCTTTCTGTTGGAAGTGCCACGCTGGAAGGAAGCTTAAGGGCTATAATGTGTTTTAATTTTTAATGATAAATGTATGTAATTTTAGTGATGCGTGCAATTAAATTGGGATTCGATTCACCTTTAACACTGAATTGCCATCATAAGACGTTTTTTTTTTACTCATTCTGCTGAGTTTTTATGGAAACCATAAATACAATGAGCTGACATTTCGGTCCACATCAGTTTTTATTCAGCAAAAGCAATGGATCCCATCCACATATCAAGAAGTTGTTTGAGGATGGGGTGGCACGGTGGCATAGTGGTTGGCATGTTCTCCTCTCAGCACTAGGGATTCCAGGTTTGAATCCCAATCTGGGTGGAGTTTCCATGTTCTCCCCGTGTCCGTGTGGGTGTCCTCCAGGTTCTCTGGTTTCCTCCCATAGTCCAAAAAAACATGGATCAAGATGAATTGAATTCTCCAAATTGCCCCATATAGAGTGTGTCTGTGTGAGTGAGTGTGTGTCCAGTGATAGATTGGCGCCCTGTCCTGGGTGTATCTGCTGGTGGGCATGGGGAACCCCCCCGCGACCCTGGTAGAGAATAAAGCGTAATATAATAAATGGATGGATGGATATTTTTTCACAGGTGGCACAGTGGCTTAGTGGTTGGCATGTTCTCCTCTCAGCATTAGGGATTACCGGTTCGAATCCCCATCTGGGTGGAGTTTCCATGTTCTCCCCATGTCCATAAGGGTTTCCTCCGGGTTCTCCAGTTTCCTCCCACAGTCCAAAAACATGGATCAAGGTCAATTGAGTTCTCCAAATTGCCCCATATAGAGTGTGTGTGTGTGAGTGAGTGTGTGTCCAGTGATAGATTGGTGTGTGCCCAGCACCCGAAATGTTCTCCCCTGGATGGGCATGAGGAACCTCCCCACGACCCTAATAGAGGATAAAGCGGAAGATGCACCTTATGCAAACGTTTCCCATCATGGCACCTGACCACCACCAGCATTATTATTCATTCATCCATTATCTTCTGCTTTATCCTCTATTAGGGTCGCGGTGGGGTTCCCCATGCCCATCCAGGGGAGCACGTCTCGGGCATACACCCAGGACAGGACGCCAATCTATCGCTGGGCACACACTCGGGAGAACCCGGAGGAAACCCATGTGGGCACGGGGAGAACATGGAGACTCCAACCTGATTGGGATTTGAACCAGGAATACCTGGCGCTGAAAGGAGAACATGCCAAACACTAAGCCACCATGCCCATCCAGGGGACAACGTTTCGGGTGCTGGGCAGATACACCGGGACAGGACACTAATCCTTCACTGGGCACACACTCACTTATAACACATTCTATATGGGGCAATTTGGAGAATTTAATTGACCTTGATCCATGTTTTTGGACTGTGGGAGGAAACCAGGGCTTAGCGGTTAGTGTTTAGCATGTTCTCCTCTCAGCACTAGGGATTCCCGGTTCAAATCATAATCTCCAAATTGCCCCATATAGAGTGTGTGTCCAGTGATGGATTGGCGCCCTGTCCTGGGTGTATCTGCCCAGCGCCCGAAACGTTCTCCCCTGGATGCACATTGGGACCCCCCCTCCACGACCCTAATGGAGAATAAAGCAGAAGATAATGGATGGATGGATGGGAGGAAACCGGAGAACCCGGAGGAAACCCACACACACACGAGGAGAACATGGAAACTGCACCCAGATGGGGATTCGAACCGAGAATCCCTAGTGCTGAGAGGAGAACGTGCTAACCACTAAGCCACCGTGCCGCCCCCAGCATTATTAAGTAAATTGAATTTAATTGCGTAAAGATTGAAGAAACTGATTGTATCAGGTTTTCACTATCGTATTATATTTCCTTTTTTAGTTTTATTGGTTCTGCCAGACTCCTTTCATAGAGCAAGACACTTCATAAGCACCGGGGATGACTTCAGCATTTTCCCCAGGCTGGCTTTTACTCAAACAACCGACTGCAGACACAAAGATAGATGGAGCTGCAATAGCAGCTGCATTTACTTTTTCCTTCTCACTTTCTTTCTTTCTTTCTTTCTTTTTTTTTTTATTTTATTTTAAAGTTGTCTTGTGTACAAAAGTTAGCATAGGCGAATTTTATTTTGGAACAATAAAAGCTGTCTTAACCCAAGAGGGGAAGAAAAAAAATGCTTGTCATAAGATTCTCAAAGAATAAAGGAATTTCTGCAGCTCGGGCAAAGTAAATGTTGCACTATGAAATAGTTTTAAAAAGTTTCCCTATTAAATATTAATAGCGGCGCTTTCTTTCACTGCTGGTTGTTAGAAAACCCCACAGCGCCGTCGTTACACAGCAGGTAGTCACGAGGCCGTACAGATTTAGTCGATGCGTTGGAACCTTGCATTGTGAAGTCTGGAGTGTAGCCCTAATGTTTATTTCAGAATGTCTTGTTGGGTTTTTCGTTACCTGCCAATCAGTGAAATAGTCCGAGGATGCCGGGAAACTTTTTTGCTCTTATTGGCAGTGTGGGGACTTAGTGGTTAGCATGTTCTCCTCTCAACACTTGGGATTCCAGGTTCTCCCGGTTTCCTCCCACAGTCCAAAAACTGGATAAAGGTCAATTGAGTTCTCCAAATTGCCCCATATAGAGTGTGTGTGTGTGAGTTAGTGTGTCCAGTGATAGATTGGCGTCCTGTTCTGGGTGTATCTGCCCAGCGCCTGAAACGTTCTCCCCTGGATGGGCATAGGGAACCCCCCCCCCTTCCCCCCGTGAGCCAAGTACAGGATAAAGTGGAAGATAATGAGTAAAAAAATTATGCTGGCACAGTGGTGTAGTGTTTAGCATGTTCTCCTCTCAGCGCTAGGGATTCCCAGTTCGAATCCCAATCTGGGTGGAGTTTCCATGTCCTCCCCGTGTCCGCGTAGGTTTCCTCCGGGTTCTCCGGTTTCCTCCCACAGTCCAAAAACTGGATAAAGGTCAATTGAGTTCTCCAAATTGCCCCATATAGAGTGTGTGTGTGTAAGTGAGTGTGTGCCCAGTGATAGATTGGTGTCCTGTCCTGGGTGTATCTGCCCAGCGCCTGAAACGTTCTCCCCTGGATGGGCATGGGGAACCCCCCCATGACCCTAATAGAGGATAAAGTGGAAGATAATTAGTAAAAAAAAATGATGCTGGCATGGTGGTGTAGTGTTTAGCATGTTCTCCTCTCAGTGTTTAGCATGTTCTGGTTCGAATCCCAATCTGGGTGGAATTTCCATGTCCTCCCCGTATCCGTGTGGGTTTCCTCCGGGTTCTCCAGGTTCCTCCCACAGTCCAAAAACATGGATCGAGGTCAATTGAATTCTTCAAATTGCCCCATATAGAGTGTGTTTGTGTGTGTGTGTGTGTGTGTGTCCAGTGATAGATTGGGTGTATCTGCCCAGCGCCAGAAACGTTCTCCCCTGGATGGCATGGGGAACCCCCTCCATGACCCTAGTAGAGGATAAAGCGGAAGATAATGAATAAAAATATAATGCTGGCATAGTGGTGTAGTGTTTAGTATGTTCTTCTCTCAGCGCTGGGGATTCCTGGTTCGAATCTCCATCTGGGTGGAGTTTCCATGTTCTCCCCGTGTCCGCGTAGGTTTCCTCTGGGTTCTCCGGGTTCCTCCCACAGTCCAAAAACATGGATCAAGGTCAATTGAATTCTCCAAATTGCCCCATATAGAGTGTATGTGTGTGTGAGTGAGTGTGTGCCCAGTGATAGATTGGCGTCCTGTCCTGGGTGTATCTGCCCAGCACCCGAAACGTTCTCCCCTGGATGGGCATGAGGAACCCCCCCCCCATGACCCTAGTAGAGGATAAAGCGGAAGATAATGAATAAAAATATAATGCTGGCATAGTGGTGTAGTGTTTAGTATGTTCTTCTCTCAGCGCTGGGGATTCCTGGTTCGAATCTCCATCTGGGTGGAGTTTCCATGTTCTCCCCGTGTTCGCGTGGGTTTCCTCCGGGTTCTCCGGGCTCCTCCCACAGTCCAAAAACATGGATCAAGGTCAATTGAATTCTTCTAATTGCCCCATATAAATTGTGTTTGTGTGAGTGAGTGTGTGTCCAGTGATAGATTGGCGTCCTGTCCTGGGTGTATCTGCCCAGCACCCGAAACGTTCTCCCCTAGATGGGCATGGGGAACCCCCCCCCCCCCCCCCCCCGACCCTAGTGGGGGATAAAGTGGAAGATAATGGAGGGATGGTCTTACTTAAGGGAGAGTTTGAATCATCACCCATCAGATTGATAGCTTCCTAAGTATTGAGCTACCACTATTGCCCTATAACTGTTGTTGAAAATGTAAAGCATTCATAACCCGCATGGTTACCTGACTTAACCACCTAAAATCCTTTAATAAACAGTCCTCAATGAGTTGGAGACCCACAGCTGAGGTTTGTATGGATGGATAAACCTGGTCCTCGGAGCCTTGTGAACATAATGAGCTGTATTTTCAATGATTACCGTGAACAGGGGTATGGTTTGAACTATGGTATAATCAACCTTAAGTCAAAGGCATAATCATCTGCATGGTGTGAAGGCATGTTTCTTAAAAGAAAAGTGCACAGGTCCCGTTACTCGAGGGCATGCCAGAAGGCAGCTTCAGTAAGGTACAGATGGCACACACTGTGGGAACAGCTGGAACATGATTGGAAGGGCAGACCAAGCAGTTATTAACCAATGGGAGAGCCAGACGGCGGTCTTGCTGGCAGACCGTGAAATGGAAAGACCACTGGCACAAGAACCAAGGGTGAGAAATAGTGAAGTAAACTACAAAAGTCATTTAATAAACACTTATTACACTGTAGTCCATCTGTGTTCTTTGTTGTTGTTAGTCCCCTGTTGGTTCTCTGTTCTCTGTTGGTCAGGAGCATCATAGAACAGGTATCATTTGGGTGTTGGATTGTTTATTGTCGGTTCTGCAGTGACACTGATGTGGTGGTGGTGGTGGTGGTGGGGGGGTTAGTGGAGATTTATTTAAACACCTCAGTGACACTGCTGGGATAGGAATAATGCACACACCCAATAACCCCTGCTCTGTGGTGGTACTATTGGGGTCCTGACATACATAGGATGTACTGTAGTCCAAGATAGGCCCGACCACTCAGGGAGGCTTGGTCCACCAATGAACATTGGTCCTCACAATGAACCTTGGGGTTCTCCATGCCCATCCAGGGGAGAATGTTTCGGGTGCTGGTCGGACAGACACACTCTATATGGGGCAATTTGGAGAATTTAATTTTCCTTGTTCCATGTTTTTGGACTGTGGGAGGAAACCGGAGAACCCAGAGGAAACCCAAATGGACACGGGGAGAACATGGAAACTCCACCCAGATTAGGATTTGAACCGGGAATCCCTAGCGCTGACAGGAGAACATGCTAAACCACTAAGCCACCATGCAGCCCACTCTGTAGACCATCCATCCATCCATCCATCATCTTCTGCTTTATCCTCTACTAGGGTCGCGGGCGGGTTCCTGGGGAGAACTTTTTGGGCGCTGGGCAGATACACCCAGGACAGGACGTCAATCTATCACTGGACACACACTCACTCGCACACACACACTCTATATGGGGCAAATTGGAGAATTTAATTGACCTTGATCCATGTTTTTGAACTGTGGGAGGAAACCCGAGAACCCGGAGGAAACCCACGCGGACACGGAGAGAACATGGAAACTCCACCCAGATTGGGATTTGAACCAGGAATCCCCAGCGCTGAGAGGAGAACATGCTAAACACTAAGCCACCGTGCAGCCCACTCTGTATACCATCCATCCATCCATCGTCTTCTGCTTTATCCTCTATTAGGGTCGCGGGGGGGTTCCAGGGGAGAATGTTTCGGGCGCTGGGCAGATACACCCAGGACAGGACGTCAATCTATCACTGGACACACACTCACTCACACACACACACTCTATATGGGGCAATTTGGAGAATTTAATTGACCTTGATACATGTTTTTGGACTGTGGGAGGAAACCGGAGAACCCGGAGGAAACCCACATGGACACGGGGAGAACATGGAAACTCCACCCAGATGGGGATTCGAACCACTAATCCACCGTGTCGCCCATAATTCAACTTAATTAATTTGAAATCCGTTAAAAATAGATTGGCATTTTAATACTAAGATATGAGCAAAGGACAGATGTTTTTTTTTGTTAATTATTTTTTATTTTTCTGGGAACAGGATGTTGTATCCAGGCCACTTTGAGCTGTAGGCATATCGAACACACTTAATCCTTCCATCCTCTCACATCGCCAGTGCCGAGCAGAACAGAGTGTTGACCCATATCAAAGGGGACACTGCAAAGTGCCATTAGGATGAGGACGCCGGGCAAAACTGACACCTCTGCTGGGAAAGAAGGATACGCAGTCCCACCGGTGAGTCAGTAAATGCCACTTTTTCGGGTGGTTGGAAGAAGACAGCAGGAATAAGACTCCAATTTAGTACTCTGTTTCCACCTGGTAGCTTATTACTGGTTGTTACGCCACGGCTATATTTGTGCATGTTCACGATTCTGCGCCATTGGGCATGTCAAGTGCGTATAAACGTCTCAGTTCACGGTTTACGAACTATGGGATGCTAACACTGTGACAACATTATACATTACATTTTCCTGAGGTGCCATACTTCCCTGTATGACATTAAAAGGAGGAGATACATTGTAAGAGGAGGGTGTGGTAGCTCTGTGGTTAGGGTGTTGGGCTTCTGGCGTCAGAGACCTGTAACGTCTTCTTTAAGAGGCTCCCCTGTCCTCCACTCATTGCCTGTTTTAATGACACCCGTTTGAACTCGTTTACAGTCTAAAAGACACCTGCCCACAACAGTCCCACTCCAAACTCCACTATGGTGAAGACCAAAGAGCTGTTGAAGGACAATTGTAGACCTGCACCAGGCTGGAAAGACTGCATCTGCCATAGGCAAGCAGCTTGTAAGGGGTTCCAATCCCTGGGTCTTTCTTGTCTTCAGCTGCACATATGCAGAAGATTCAAGGGTTTAATTATTTGCCCAGCAGAAGAGATGAAAGGTTCAGGGATCACTGCCTTCCAGAGTATGCCAGTCTGCAGAACCAGTTGCTGCCTTCCCTCATTACACTACCCATTACTGTTTTATTCAAAGACCAAGAGGGTGGGCCAGAGCCAAGCATCTGTATCTATAAGGTCGTACTTGTGAGGCCTACAAATGTCTGTGTCGCCTTGCGTGATGTCCTTCCCATTTCCAGATTGCTGTACCAAAATGCCACAAGCCCAGGACACAACGAGGACCAGAGATTGGATCTTTTCGACACAGAAACCGGTTTTAATGTATACTGGTTGGTGTATCTGTCGCCAAGTTATAGCTCTTGTTGCCACTCTTAACTATCTCTATACCACTGTTTGGCCTGGCGCACTGGGTGATGTAAAGGCAGCAATCCTCGCACCTTTGCCATCAGATATCACACCAAACACTGCCACCTGGGCAGATATGGTGCGGCAGAAGATGGGAATGGCGTGGGGATCACTTGCATGTCTTTAAAAATACCATCCTCACTTTACACAGACATCTATTATCTATTATCTCATCTATTATCTTTAGCTAACATTGGTTGGGGGGGGGGGGAGTGTTATGAGTTCCCTACGCCCATCCAGGGAAAAACTATTGAGTGCTGTGCAGATAGACCTAGGACAGGGTGCCAATTTATTGCTGGGCGCACACTATATAGGTATATAGGGGCAATTTAAATCATGTTTTATGGACTTTGGACCATGTTTGGGAGGAAATCGACGAATATCGGGATTCAAACGTGGATCCCAAGTACTGGGAGGCAGACATGCTGACCACTACACCACCGTACCGCCATGCGTGTTAATTGAATTGCCCATTTTGCTCTGGTCACCGTCCAGTCGTTGACTGGTGGCCATCTTTCTTCTTCCTCCTGCCCCACTCGTCCCCTCTCACCGAAAGTTCCTCTCAGGAAAATGCACTTTTATGTCTCATAGCTCATATAAATTGGATATCATTTATATGTGTGAGTGTTTATGACCCTTCTGGAGACTCTCATTTTAAAAGGGCTGCCAAAGGTGGTTTGATGCCTGATGTCTTTTTATAGAGAGAGAGAGAGAGAGAGCGAGCGAGAGCTGGAGACAAGTGACAAAATGCTACGT
The DNA here is from genome assembly GCA_019802505.1 of Corydoras sp. C115. Lineage (NCBI taxonomy): Eukaryota > Metazoa > Chordata > Actinopteri > Siluriformes > Callichthyidae > Corydoras > Corydoras sp. C115. The sequence goes on along the minus strand of JAFMOC010000396.1, from coordinate 415,566 downwards.
GGTTAAATCTCTTGCAGAATTGTTGGGGATGGAATGATGACAGACAGCACATAAAGAACAGGAGATTGCAATCTTTTAAAGGGTTGGGGAAATGAGCGCGTAACTTTGCTCTGTCAGTCACCCGGGCCAAGCTGTAATAACCCGTCCACAGGTTTTTCTTCCATATCAAAAAGGGACTGTTGCTCTGCTCAGATCACGGCGCCAATGTGAGCTGAATGAAAATGCAGAAAGTTTCAGAAGCCAGGACCAGAATCCTTCACTCTGTTCAACCAGGAGTGCCGCAGTGACACAAGACCTCCAGCATTGCACAAAGTCAGCATTCGTATTCATATATATATATATATATATATATATATATATATAGGGCAGCACGGTGGCTTAGTGGTTAGCACGTTCGCCTCTCAGCACTAGGGATTCCCGGTTTGAATCCCCATCTGGGTGGAGTTCTCCCCGTGTCGGCGTGGAATTCCTCCGGGTTCTCTGGTTTCCTTCCACAGTCCAAAAACATGGATCAAGTCAATTGAGTTCTCCAAATTGCCCCATATAGTGTGTGTGTGTGTGTGAGTGAGTGTGTGCCCAGCGATAGATTGGCACCCTGTCCTGGGTGTATCTGCCCAGAGCCCGAAACGTTCTCCCCTGAATGGGCACGGGGAACCCCACCGCGACCCTAATATGGGATAAAGCGGAAGATAATGAATGAATGAATGAATATATATAAATATATATGATATAGGGTGGCACGGTGGCTTAGTGGTTTGGCATGTTCTCCTCTCAGCACTAGGGATTCCCGGTTCGAATCCCAATCTGGGTGGAGTTTCCATGTCTCCTCGTGTCGGCGTGGGTTTCCTCTGGGTTCTCTGGTTTCCTTCCACAGTCCAAAAACATGGATCAAGTCAATTGAGTTCTCCAAATTGCCCCATATAGAGTGTGTGTATGTGAGTGAGTGTGTGTCCAGTGATAGATTGGCGTCCTGTCCTGGGTGTATCTGCCCAGCGCCCGAGACGTTCTGGTTGGGCATGGGGAACCCCCCCCCACGACCCTAATAGAGGATAAAGTGGAAGATAATGAATGAATGAATAAATATATATATATATATATATATATATATATATATATATATATATATATATATATATATATATATATATATATATATATATATATATGGTTGCATGGTAGTGTAGTGGTGTAGCACATCCATAAAACATAAAACATAAAACATCGATTCAAGGTGAATTGGCTGCTCCAAACTGCCTCTATCTTAATTGCCTCTATATAGTGTGTATGCCCAGCAATAGATTGATGTCCTGTCCTGGGTGTATCTGCCCAGCACTTGAAACGTTCTCCCCTGGATGGGCATGAGGAACCCCCCCTTCCCCCTAACCAAGAAAAGGATTAATCAGAGGTATTTACTCAATCCATTACTTTAGCAAATACTCTGGAACACTAAAGCTTTTCAGTACATATGAATTATCCATCCATTATCTTCCACTTTATCCCGTTCGAATCCCAATCCGGGTGGAGTTTCCATGTTCTCTAAATGTCCACGTGGGTTTCCTCCGGGTTCTCTGGTTTCCTCCCACAGTCCAACAACCTGTATCAAGTCAAATGAGTTCTCCAAATTGCCCCATATAGAGTGTGTCTGTGTGAGTGAGTGTGTGTCCAGTTATAGACTGGTGTCCTGTCCTTGGTGTATCTACCCAGCGCCCGGAACGTTCTCCCCTGGATGGGCATGAGGACCCCCCCGGTCAATGGAATACTCCAAATTGCCACATATAGAGTGTGTGTGTGTGAGTGAGTGTGTGTCCAGTGATAGATTGGCGCCCTGTCCTGGGTGTATCTGCCCTGTTCCCGAAACGGGAACCCCACCCCCCCAACCCTAGTAGAGGAAGATAAAGAATAAATAAAAGCAATTGGTGAAGCTTGTATTTTTGCAATAGGATGTCTTACAAAATTAAATTGGCATAAACATGAAGCGTGAACATTCTTTTAATCATATTTTGAACTATAATGGAAATCCAAGCGGAGTTCCTGCTTCGTGGGGTTTAATTTGACTAATTTTCAACAGTGACTCAAAGAGCATTTGTGCATCACCATACCTGCTGTAAAAACACAATTTTTATTTAATTTATTTCCTTTTCAATTAACCTTTTAGCCTGTTCTCTAATTATGCAGCGACTACTAATTAATGGTTTCTGTGGGGCTGTGTTTGTTTGTGTGTGTGCGCCTGTGTATTGAGCGTATTTGGTAACAAGCAGCTCGTTGGTTTAAAGCTCGGGGGGAAAACGAATGCAGTCTAAAAGTTTGTGAACTTGTTATTTTAGTAATTTTCTAGATTTTTTAAATAAATTGGACCATCAGGGCGGCACGGTGGCTTAGTGGTTAGCATGTTCTCCTCTCAGCGCTAGGGATTTCCGGTTCCAATCCCAATCTGGGTGGAGTTTCCATGTTCTCCCCGTGTCCAGGTGGGTTTCCTCCGGGTTCTCTGGTTTCCTCCCACAGTCCAAAAACATGGATCAATGTCAATTGAATTCTCCAAATTGCCCCATATAGAGTGTGTGTCTGTGTGTGAATGAGTGTGTGTCCAGTGATAGATTGCTCCCCTGTCCTGGGTGCATCTGCCAAGCGCCCGAAACGTTCTCCCCTGGATGGGCATGGGGAACCCCCCCCACCGCGACCCTAATAGAGGATAAAGCGGAAGATTACGGATGGATGGTTTGGACCATCATTATATTATTCATTCATTATCTTCTGCTTTATCCTCTATTAGGGTCACTGTGGGTGGGTTCCTCATGCCCACCCAGGGGAGAACGTTTCGGGCGCTGGGCAGATACACCCAGGACAGGGGGGCAATCTATCACTGGGCACACACTCACACACACACATTCTATATGGGGCAATTTAGAGCATTTAACAGCGGGAGGAAACCGGAGAATGGGGATTCGATGGGGATTCGAGAGAGGAGAACATGCTTAACACTAAGCCACTGTGCCACCTTATTATTTTTTATTTTTTTAAAAACATTTTTTATTGGGCATGGTGGCTTAGTGGTTGGCATGTTCTCCTCTCAGTGCTGGGGATTCCCGGTTCGAATCCCAATCTGGGTGGAGTTTCCATGTTCTCCCCGTGTCCGTGTGGGTTTCCTCCGGGTTCTCCGGTTCCCTCCCACAGTCCAAAAACATTGATCAAACTCAATGGAATTCTCCAAATTGCCCCACATAGAATGTGTCTGTGTGAGTGAGTGTGCGTCCAGTGATAGATTGGCACCCAATCCTGGGTGTATCTGCCCAACACCCGAAACGTTCTCCCCTGGATGGGCATGGGTAACCCCCCCCCCCCCCCCCAACCTAGCAACCCTAGTAAAGGATAAAGCGGATGGATAATGGACGGATAGTTTCTGTGTGAGCGATTTGCCCGGTGATAGATTGCCCTCCTATCCTGGGTGTATCTGCCCAGCGCCCAAAACGTTCTCCCCTGGATAGGCATGGGGAACAACCCCCATGACCCTAGTCCCTACTATAGGATGAAGCAGAAGATGATGAGATGAGACGATTCAGTGATGCCTCCTATACTCCGTCCCATCAACAAATGAATAAACACCCAACTGGAACCCTGCGAGTCTGTCCCGAAGACGTGTTAGAATTGCGTCTGCCTTCATTCGTCTTTTCAGATTGGACGCTAAAATATGTTTCCTGCCCTTTTCAGCAATGACAGGAAATGCGTCAGAGTTTATCGCATTAATCCCATCCAGCTCCGTATTCCCCCCGAAACATTAAAGCCATACAAAACGGCACCATCAATCCTTTGGAAAGACAAGAGCGCCGGTGATTTGCTGCCTCCCATATTTCCCGATGATCCAGTGCTCTCGGCAGAACCGTGGGTGTTCAGGAGCTGTGGAGAAGAACGTCTGACATAAGTAATGACTAGATGCATTCATTAAACCTTTGCAGTATGGGCATGCATTTACAAATTAATGATTAGTCTAACGTCTAATGACGCTCATTAATCTTTGCCTAATGAGTCCCTGGGATTTCATTGACACTTGATTCTTGGTGTCATTGCCATTTACATCTGCCGGGGATTTTTATTTTCGTCCCGGTTGATTAGGTTAAATCCAGACGCTCAGAGAAAGGTATGTCCTTAATGGTGGTTCGTCACTTTATCTTCGTATATTACACTTATTTGTTCTCTTCAGGGAAATGGGACATGGAGTGATGAAATCATTTCTGGCATGCGCCTCTATCTTTGTCACCACAGACCTCATTCATTGCCTCAGGTTGGCATTGGGGGAGTTGACAGTCGGAGACCTTTTAAAGCCATGCCTTTTTCAGCTGAGGGAATGAAATAGCAATGCATCATATTTGTAAAGATAACCGGCAAGTATCCAGTGTTTTAGTGTTCCCAACGCAGTATTTGGTGTGCGGAACATAGTATGCAGTAAGCACAATGTAGTGTTTGTTGTACACAACGTAGTATCTTGTTTTCCATCCATTATCTTCTGCTTTATCCTCTACTCGGGTCGCGGAGGGTGGGGGTTGCCCATGCCCATCAAATGGAGAACGTTTCGGGCGCTGGGCAGAAACACCCAGGACTGGACACCAATCTAACACTGGGCACACACTCACTCACACACACACACTGTATATGGGGCAATTTGGAGAATTCCATTGACCTTGATCCATGTTTTTGGACTGTGGGAGGCAACCGGAGAACCCGGAGGAAACCCACGCGGACACATGGAAACTCAACCCAGATTAAGATTCAAACTGAGAATCCCCAGCGCTGAGAGGAGAACATGCTAAACCACTAAACCACGATGCCGCCCAGTCATTATATTATTAATTCATTCATTCATTATCTCCCGCTTTATCCTCTACTAGGGTCGTGGGGGGGTTCCCCATGCCCATCCATGGGAGAACGTTTCGGGCGCTGGGCAGATACACCCAGGACAGGACACCAATCTAACACTGGGTACACACTCACTCACACAAACACACTCTATATGGGGCAATTTGGAGAATTTCATTGACCTTGATCCATGTTTTTGGACTGTGGGAGGCAACCGGAGAACCCGGAGGAAACCCACGAAGACACGGGGAGAACATGGAAACTCCACCCAGATTGGGAATCACTAGTGCTGAGAGGAGAACATGCCAACCACTAAACCACCATGCCGCCCAGTCATTATATTATTCATTCATTTATTTCTTTTCTTCCGCTTTATCCTCTACTAGGGTCGTGGGGGGGGTTCCCCATGCCCATCCAGGGGAGAACGTTTCGGGCGCTGGGCAGATACACCCAGGACAGGACACCAATCTATCACTGGACACACACTCACTCACACAGATACACTCTTTATGGGGCAATTTGGAGAGTTTAATTGACATTGATCCATGTTTTTGGATTGTCGGAGGAAACTGGAGAACCTGGAGGATACCCACGTGGACACGGGGAGAACATGGAAACTCCACCCAGATTGGGATTCGAACCCGGGAATCCCCAGCGCTGAGAGGAGAACATGCCAACCACTAAGCCACTTTAATTAAAGCAATTAAAGCAACTCATGTCAAAAATCCACTTTAATTGTTTAATAGTTTAGATTCGAATCCCAGTCTGGTGATAGATTGCCATCCTATCCTGGGTGTATCTGCCCAGCGCCCCAAACGTTCTCCCCGGGGGCATTGGGAACCCCCCCCGTGACCCTAGGATAGTGTGGAAGATAATGGATGGATGGATGTACCGCTCTACTCCCCCTCAGATCTTGATGCCGGATGGCAGGTGGTGATTATTTGAAAGCGAATACAGAGTGTTTTCCTCACACAGGTGGGCTTGCTCCAGGCAGGGCATGATTTCACGTTGCATGCCATTTTCATTCCACCACTGTGATGTTTGACATTTGTCCTCTGCCAACAGTACAGTTTCCTCTCAATTCGATGCAGTCGGAGCTACAAGGCTCTCTGCCTCGGCGTGTTAAGTGCCCGTTCAAAAGCAATCCACCTTCGACACACCTCAGTGCACCTGGGTAAATAGCTCAGCTGAGAGTAAGCAACCAGATGCCGTTTTCTGTTTAACCAAAGTGGCTTTGAGGTCGCTACGTTCCATCGCTGGATTTCAACACAGGTTCTTACAACATAGAAATACAGTATATGCTGAGGGCGCAGTAGCTCAGTGGTTAGGGTGTTGGGCTGTCAATCTGAAGGTTGGGGGTTCAAATCCCAGGTCCACTGAAGCTACCAATGTGGGTCCTTGAGCAAGACCCTTAACCCTCATTGCTCCAGGGATGTTGTGATGAACCCTGTGCTCACCTTGTAAGTCGCTTTGGATAGAAGCGTCCAATAAATGACCAAAAAGTAAATGTAAATGTAATATGCTTGAGCACGGAGTTCCCGTCGCCGACCAATCGAAATGCACATAAAAATTGTTTTCTGTTGTTGATTAATTCAATTGGGATCAACAATTATACTTAATTTTACACTTTTTTTAGTCTTCTCTTTCATTGGCATAGTCGTTTAGCATGTTCTCCTCTCAGCGCTGGGGATTCCCGGGTCGAATCCCAATCTGGGTGGAGTTTCCATGTTCTCCCCGTGTCCGCGTGGGTTTCCAGGTTCTCCGGTTTCCTCCCACAGTCCAAAAACATGGATCAAGGTCAATTGAGTTCTTCAAATTGCCCCATATAGAGTGTGTATGTGTGTGTGTGAGTGAGTGTGTGCCCAGCGATAGATTGGCGTCCTGTCCTGAGTGTATCTGCCCAGCGCCCAAAACGTTCTCCCCTGGATGGGCATGGGGAACCCCTGCCCTCCCCGCGACCCTAATAGAGGATAAAGCGGAAGATAATAAAATGAAATGAGATGTTGTGACACAACATCCATCCATCCATCCATCCATCCATCCATCCATTATCTTATGCTTTATCCTCTACTAGGGTCATGGGGGGGTTCCCCATGCCCATCCAGTGGAGAACGTTTCGGGCGCTGGGCAGATAGACCCAGGACAGGACGCAAATCTATCACTGGGCACAGACTCACTCACACATACACACTCTTCATGGGGCAATTTGAAGCATTCAATCGACCTTGATCCATGGTTTTGGACTGTGGGAGGAAACTGGAGAACCCGGATGAAACCCACATGGACACGGGGAGAACATGGAAACTCCACCCAGATTGGGATTTGAGAGGAGAACATGCCAACCACTAAGCCATCGTGCCACCCTCCATCCATCCATGATTTTCCCCTTAATCCTCTACTAGGGTCGCGGAGGGGTTCCCCAGATTACACAGAGACACACTCTATATGGGGCAATTTGGATAATTCCGTTGAAATTGGTCCATGTTTTTGGACTGTGGGAGGAAACTGGAGAACCTGCAGGAAACCCACGTGGACACGGGGAGAACATGGAAACTCCACCCAGATTGTGATTCGAACCGGGAATCCCTAACTCTGAGAGGAGAACCTGCTAAACCACTAAGCCACCGTGCCACCCTCCATCCATCCATGATCTTCCCCTTAATCCTCTACTAGGGTCGCGGAGGGGTTCCCCAGATTACACAGAGACACACACACACACTCTATATGGGGCAATTTGGATAATTCCGTTGAAATTGGTCCATGTTTTTGGACTGTGGGAGGAAACTGGAGAACCTGCAGGAAACCCACGTGGACACGGGGAGAACATGGAAACTCCACCCAGATTGTGATTCGAACCGGGAATCCCTAACTCTGAGAGGAGAACCTGCTAAACCACTAAGCCACCGTGCCACCCTCCATCCATCCATGATCTTCCCCTTAATCCTCTACTAGGGTCGCGGAGGGGTTCCCCAGATCACACAGACACACACACACACACACACTCTATATGGGGCAATTTGGATAATTCCGTTGAAATTGGTCCATGTTTTTGGACTGTGGGAGGAAACCGGAGAACCCGTATGAAACCCACACGGACACGGGGAGATGAAAACTCCACCCAGATTGGAATTCGAACTGGGAATCTCTAACTCTGAGAGGAGAACATGCCAACCACTAAGCCACCGTGCCACCCTCCATCCATCCATGATCTTCCCCTTAATCCTCTACTAGGGTCACGGAGGGGTTCTCCAGATCACACAGAGACACACACACACACTCTATATGGGGCAATTTGGAGAACTCCGTTGACCTTGGTCCATGTTCTCTGACTGTGGGAGGAAACCGGAGAACCCGGAGGAAACCCACACGGACACGGGGAGATGAAAACTCCACCCAGATTGTGATCCGAACCGGGAATCCCTAACTCTGAGAGGAGAACATGCCGACCACTAAGCCACCGTGCCACCCTACATCCATCCATGATCTTCCCCTTAATCCTCTACTAGGGTCGCGGAGGGGTTCCCCAGATTACACACACACACACACACACACACACACACTCTATATGGGGAAATTTGGAGAACTCCGTTGACCTTGGTCCATGTTCTCTGACTGTGGGAGGAAACCGGAGAACCCGGATGAAACCCACATGGACACGGGGAGATGAAAACCGGGAATCCGAACCGGGAATCCCTAACGCTGAGAGGAGAACACGCCAACCACTAAGCCACCGTGCCACCCCAAAGCACCATATGAGGTAGTTAAACTTGTATTCATGCTTCTTTAATGTTTAAACATAGTTTTTTTGGGTACTGCTGGTATAAGTAAACCTTTCCTTAAAGGTGTTTGCATTTCCCCGAGTCCCACTCATCCTCGCTTTCTTCGGCCGCCTGTGATGTGCTCTGTTTGTTGTCTGGATGTTACATTTTTGTTCCTCCACCAATTTGGGCAGGACCTGCTGCAAGGGCACATCCCTGCTCTGGCTTTCAACTGCATTCTCTTTTATCATGGCCACAAAATTGAGTGCAATCACCGATGCACACTCTGTACTCTACACTCGCCCACTCGTGCTGTGCCTACCAAGTAGTTTGGGGATTAAAAGGTTGGGGAATCATCAAAATGCTAACAGAGTGTCATACACAAAACTGTCTGATGATTAGAAATGAGATGCCGACCATCCCTGAATACTAATAATCAACCAAATAACGCTTTTGAGGTTTGGAGGCCATTTCAATGTCAAGGTTTACAGTACAACCACCAGGCATGAAGTCGGAGGGAGCATCTAGAATATCCATCCATCCATTATCTTCCGCTTTATCCTCTACTATGGTTGCGGGGTGGGGGGGTGGGTTCCCCATGCCCATCCAAGGGGGGAACGTTTCAGGCGCTGGGCAGATACACCCAGGACAGGACGCCAATCTATCACTGGACACACTCACTCACACAGACACACGGTATATGGGGCAATTTGGAGAATTTAATCGACATTGATCCATGTTTTTGGACTGTGGGAGGAAACCGGAGAACCTGGAGGAAACCCATGTGGACACGGGGAGAACATGGAGACTCCACCCTGATTGGGATTTGAACCGGGAATCCCTAGCGCTGAGAGGAGAACATGCTAAACACTAAGCCACTGTGCCCATCCAGTGGACTACGTTTCGGAAGCTGGGCAGATACACCAGGACAGGACACTAATCCTTCGCTGGGCACACACTCACTTATAACACATTCTATATGGGGCAATTTGGAGAATTCAATTGACCTCGATCCATGTTTTTGGACTGTGGGAGGAAACCGGGGCGGCACAGTGGCTTAGTGGTTTAGCATGTTCTCCTCTCAGCGCTAGGGATTCCCGGTTCGAATCCCAATCTGGGTGGAGTTTCCATGTTCTCCCCGTGTCCACATGGGTTTCCTCCGGGTTCTCCGGTTTCCTCCCACAGTCCAAAAACATGGATCAAGGTCAATTGAGTTCTCCAAATTGCCCCATATAGAGTGTGTTTGTGTGAGTGAGTGTGGGTCCAGTGATGGATTAGTGTTCTGTCCTGGTGTACCTGCCCAGCGCCCGAAACGCCTGAACGTTGTCCCCTGGATGGGCATGGTGGCTTAGTGTTTAGCATGTTCTCCTCTCAGCACTAGGGATTCCCGGTTCAAATCCCAATCTCCAAATTGCCCCATATAGAGTGTGTGTCCAGTGATGGATTGGCGCCCTGTCCTGGGTGTATCTGCCCAGCGCCCGAAACGTTCTCCCCTGGGTGGGCATTGTGACCCCCCCCCCCCCCCCCCCCCCGCGACCCTAATAGAGGATAAAGCAGAAGATAATGGATGGATGGATGGATGGATGGGAGGAAACTGGAAAACCCAGAGGAAACCCACATGGACACGGGGAGAACATGGAAACTCCACCCAGATTGGGATTCGAAGCAGAAATCCCTAGTTCTGAGAGGAGAACCACTAAGCACTAAGCCACTAAGCCACCATATCTATCAATCTGAAGGTAGGGGGTTCAAATCCCAGGTCCACTGAAGTTACCAATGTGGGTCCTTGAGCAAGACCCTTAACCCTCATTGCTCCAGAACCCTGTGCTCACCTTGTAAGTCGCTTTGGATAAAAGCGTCCAATAAAAGTTTGAAAAGTCTCTGCCTCTAAAACTTGGTTCTGTCGAACTGAATCCAGTTCTTGATAACGATCCACGTGGTGACGATGGACTGGTTCGTCCAACACAATTAAGCACCGCGCCGAGAATGTCGCCCGTTCTTTTTTATCTGTTTGAAGGCGAAATGTGCCGAGCTCACTTACGGAGATTGGCACGCTCATACGATGCAGAATGATAATTGGCGGCAGAGACGTGCGATTATAAAACACGTTCCAAACTTTTCGCCTAACTATAAAAAATTTTAAACACCAGGTAGTAAGCGGCACGGTGGATTAGTGGTTTAGCACGTTCTCCTCTCAGCACTAGGGATACCCGGTTCGAATCCCCACCTGGGTGGAGTTTCCATATTCTCCCTGTGTCCATGTGGGTTTCCTCCGGGTTCTCCGGGTTTCTCCCACAGTCCAAAAACATGGATCAAGCTCAGTTGAATTCTCCAAATTGCCCCATATAGAGTGTGTGTGTGTCCAGTGATAGATTGGCGTCCTGTCCTGGGTGTATCTACCCAGCGCCCGAAACGTTCTCCCCTAGATGGGCATGGAGAACCCCCCCCGCGACCCTAATAGAGGATAAAGCGGAAGATAAGGGATGGATGGAGGGATGCATTACATCTTGCCGTCACTTTATATTCATGCCGTCCTCCGGCGTGGTTTAAATAGCAACGCTCCATGTGAATATATCTTCCGATGGGCGTGGCCGTCTCTAAAGGAGGCGTGTTCTGAAAATTTCTGGCGTATCTCTATTAACCCAGGTGCCCCGCCGACTGAATACACCCTCTCCAGACGTGGACGGTCAGACGGCGCCCTCTATCTGGTTGGGTGGTGGATCATCGACACAGATGCGCGTCCAACGCCACGGAACGCCGGAACCGACGGAACGCTATTAAACCTGACTGCATTTGGAGAGAGGACGCAGATCCCTAGAACACACTATACTGTGGGTTCTCCATTCACACTCACATGGAGAACCTCATGGAGCAGCACATCGAGTCCAGGTAGCTGCACCGTGAAAATAGCAACCCGCCAAAGTCAGAGCGCCACCTGGAGTTTAAAGGGAACGGCAAGTGACATGCTGATTGGTTTATTGTATGTAATGTGCTAACCACTAAGCCACCATGCCGCCCTGCTTCATTTTTGATTAACATCCATCCATCCATCTTCCGCTTTATCCTCTACTAGGGTCGCGGGGGGTTCCCCATGCCCATCCAGGGGAGAACGTTTCGGGCGCTGGGCAGATACACCCAGGACAGGACGCCAATCTATCACTGGGCACACACTCACACAGATACACTCTATATGGGGCAATTTGGAGAATTCAACTGACCTTCATCCATGTTTTTGGACTATGGTAGGAAACCAGAGAACCTGGAGGAAACCCACGTGGACACGGGGAGAACATGAAACTCCACCCAGATTGGGATTCGAACCGGGAATCTGTGCGCTGAGAGGAGAACATGCTAACCTCTAAAACACCGTGCCGCCCTGCTTCATTTTCGGTTAATACAATTCACCAAGACTGCACGGTGGCTTAGTGGTTGGCACGTTCTCCTCTCAGCACTAGGGATTCCCGGTTCGAATCCCCATATGGGTGGAGTTTCCATGTTCTCCCCGTGCCTGCGTGGGTTTCCTCCGGGTTCTCCGCTTTCCTCCCACAGTCCAAAAACATGGATCAAGTCAATTGAATTCTCAAAATTGCCCCATATAGAGTGTGTTTGTGTGAGTGAGTGTGTGCCCAGCAATGGATTGGCGTCCTGTCCTGGGTGTATCTGCCCAGCGCCCGAGACGTTCTCCCCTGGATGGGCATGGAGAACCCCCCCCCCCGACCCTAATAGAGGATAAAGCGGGAGATAATGGATGAATGAAGGAATAATCCACCAAAAGGTGATGATCTTCTGCTAATGGTCTGTGTTTGCAGGACGTCATCACAAGCCCGTGCAAAGCCGGGCCTCGAAGGGGCTTGTGTTCAATAACATCATGTTTCGGACAAATTCTGTCTCTGACAAGTTCTGACTCCAAAAATCCGCTTCGGATTTGTCAGTCATAACCACAGGCCCGGATTGATGCAAGCTGATGAATACTCGGGGCATGGAATTGCCCAGTGCCGCTGGCCTGTGTACATGATTATAAACCTGATAATAGAAGCATCTATTTATCCACTCAGTGAGTAATTACCAGCAAGATGGAGCAGGAAGCTATCAGTACCCTGAATGCTGAGTGCAGAACGATGCTGTGGGGGGAGATGATTTTTTTTCAAAGCCATCTGGAGAGCTGTGGATGCTGAAATGTGATGGAGGTAAACAAATACCCCTGCCTTTCTGTCTCCACTGCTGTTGGTGATACCAGCTGTGTACGTTTCCAAACTGGCTGCGGTGTAGAGGATACCATTACCTCTATTTAATCATTTATATATATGCATATGCATATATATATATATATACTGTAAATATATGCATAAAGCAGTGGGTCAATCAATAAATTAATCAGTAAATATATGATGTGTGTAGTGTAGTGTATTTACAGTGTGGTGAGTGTGTGATGGTGGATGTGTGTAGTGTGGGGTGGTTAGAGTGCGGTGTTGGATATGTGTAGTGTAATCTAGTTACAGTGCGGTGGTGGATGTGTGTAGTGTGCGGTGGTTAGAGTGTGGTGGTGGATGTGTGTAGTGTGCGGTGGTTAGAGTGTGGTGGTGGATGTGTGTAGTGTGGGGTAGTTACAGTGTGGTGGGTGTGTGGTGTTGGATGTGTGTAGTGTGGGGGGGGGTTAAATGACCTGTGATCGCTGACACTCGGTGATTCTAGATTAAAAACTGCAGGATGTTAAATCAAAGACGAAGAGAATCATGTGACTTCAGCAACACAACTCCAAAAAATCACGTCTTTGTTAAAAAACTTTACTCTTTATTATTAATAAAGCTAGAAAATAAAAAAGCTGGAATATAAACACTAACCTCCCAGCATGCGTTCAGACCGGAGTTCACCCTCACTCTCAGCATCACAAACACAGAGGAACATTTGTACCATACATAGAGTTTTTTATTTTTTAATTTTAAATTTATATATATATATATATATATATATATATATATTTTGTGTCTGGTAGCTTTTGCAATCTGAATGGTAATCTGACTTCACTGATGTACCAAACATGTTTGCTTTTACATTTATACAGTATTATTCAGTATTATTATAGTATTATACAGTTCTACAGATAATTGTAGCCTATTCCTGTTAATTGTGCTTTTATTTGATTGATTTGAATTATTCTGCCAATGCATGAAAGGGGAAAAAAGAGGAGGAAAAGAAAAGAAAACAACCTAAAAAAAAGAAGAGAGAGAGGGGAAAAAACAATCCTATATATTCATTCATCCATCCATTATCTTCCGCTTTATCCTCTATTAGGGTCGCGGTGGGGTTCCCCATGCCCATTTGGGAAGAACGTTTCGCACACACTCACACACACACACTCTATATGGGGCAATTTGAAGAACTCAATTGACTTGGTCCATGTTTTTGGACTGTGGGAGGAAACCGGAGAACCCGGAGGAAACCCACGCGGACACGGGGAGAACATGGAAACTCCACCCCGATGGGGATTCGAACCAGGAATCCCTAGTGCTGAGAGGAGAACATGCCAACCACTAAGCCACCGTGCAACCCTCCATCCATCCATGATCTTCCCCTTAATTCTCTACTGGGGTCGGGGAGGGGTTCCCCAGATTACACAGAGACACACACACACAGACACACTCCATATGGGGCAATTGGGAGAACTCAGTTGAGCTTGGTCCATGTTTTTGGACTGTGGGAGGAAACCGGAGAACCCGGAGGAAACCCGGGTCACGGGGAGAACATGGAAACTCCACCCAGATGGGGATTCGAACCGGGAATCCCTAGTGCTGAGAGGAGAACATGTTAACCACTAAGCCACCCACTCCTATACATACATTCCTATATTCATATATATATATATATATATATATTCATTCATTCATTATCTCCCGCTTTATCCTCTATTAGGGTCGCGGTGGGGTTCCCCATGCCCATCCAGGGGAGAACGTCTCAGGCGCTGGGCAGATAGACCCAGGACAGGGCGCCAATCCATCGCTGGGTACACACTCACACACTCAAACACACTCTATATGGGGCAATTTAGAGAACTCAATTAACTTGATCCATGTTTTTGGACTATGGGAGGAAACCGGAGAACCCGGAGGAAACCCACGCGGACACGGGGAGAACATGGAAACTCCACCCAGATGGGGATTCGAACCGGGAATCCCTAGCGCTGAGAGGAGAACATGCCAACCACTAAGCCACCGTGCAACCCTCCATCCATCCATGATCTTCCCCTTAATTCTCTACTGGGGTCGGGGAGGGGTTCCCCAGATTACACAGAGACACACACACACAGACACACTCTATATGGGGCAATTTGGAGAACTCAGTTGAGCTTGGTCCATGTTTTTGGACTGTGGGAGGAAACCGGAGAACCCGGAGGAAACCCGGGTCACGGGGAGAACATGGAAACTCCACCCAGATGGGGATTCGAA
This sequence comes from Corydoras sp. C115, assembly GCA_019802505.1. Lineage (NCBI taxonomy): Eukaryota > Metazoa > Chordata > Actinopteri > Siluriformes > Callichthyidae > Corydoras > Corydoras sp. C115. Next base: position 400,517 of record JAFMOC010000396.1, on the reverse strand, counting down.
CCGGGAATCCCTAGTGCTGAGAGGAGAACATGTTAACCACTAAGCCACCCACTCCTATACATACATTCCTATATTCATATATATATATATATATATTCATTCATTCATTCATTATCTCCCGCTTTATCCTCTATTAGGGTCACGGTGGGGTTCCCCATGCCCATCCAGGGGAGAACGTCTCGGGCGCTGGGCAGATAGACCCAGGACAGGGCGCCAATCCATCGCTGGGTACACACTCACACACTCTATATGGGGCAATTTAGAGAACTCAATTAACTTGATCCATGTTTTTGGATTGTGGGAGGAAACCGGAGAACCCGGAGGAAACCCACTCGGACACGGGGAGAACATGGAAACTCCACCCAGATGGGGATTCGAACCGGGAATCCCTAGCGCTGAGAGGAGAACGTGCTAACCACTAAGCCACCGTGCCGCCCTATATATATATATATATATATATATATATATATATATATATATATATATATATATATATATATATATATATATATATATATACACACACATACAGTACCTATATACAAACATACATAAATACAGTACAATACGTAGTGTTGACAGATGAAAACATCCGGATTATATTCCACGGTGGGAAGAGCCGATCGGATGGAGCGATGCTCACTGTACGTGATTGCTGTGATTAACTCATAATCAGCGTTGTCATTATCTGTTTGTTGGCTGTAAACACCTGGACATGTTTTCTCCCAATAACACAGCTGAGCTATTATTCAAACACATCTGTCATGGACAAGTTTTTTATTTGGACAGAAACGAGCCATTATCGGCTCCGGCACCTTCAGCAGCGACGATCTCTGTTTGATTTGCTTATCTTATTTATTCAGCGGCTCGCGGAGCCTCTGCTGATTATTTATTGATCCTGCAACTGACTTCAGAACTGCACCGTGCTTTCTCCAGAAAATTGCTCTGAATTGTCTTTCAAAATGGAGAACTTTTTTTTTTTTTTTTTTCGGGAACTGTAAAGCATCACGATCTGGGTGGAGTCGCCATGTTCTACCTGTGGTCCATGTTTATTTTCTCTGAGTTCTCCGGTTTCCTGCTACAGTTTTAAAATATGGATTCAATGTGATTTGGATGCTCTGAAATGGGGGGGGGGGGGTCCCCCATGCCCATCCAGGGGAGAACGTTTCGAACGCTGGGCAGATACACCCAGGACAGTATCCAACGCTGGGCACTCTCACTCACAAGACACACTCTATATGGGGCAATTTGGAGAATTCAATTGACTTGATCCATGTTTTTGGACTGTGGGAGGAAACCGGAGAACCCGATGGAAACCGACGTGGACATGGGGAGAAAATGGAAACTCCACCCAGATTGGGATTCGACCCAGGAATCCCTAGCACTGAGAGGAGAACATGCCAAGCAAAGAGCCATCGCACCGACCTACTCTAAATTTCCTAATCTAAATTGCCCCTATATAGTACATTTGAGGCGGCACGGTGGCTTAGTGGTTTAGCACGTTCTCCTCTCAGCATTAGGGATTCCCGGTTCAAATCCCCATCTGGGTGGAGTTTCCATGTTCTCCCCGTGTCCGCGTGGGTTTCCTCCGCGTTCTCCGGTTTCCTCCCACAGTCCAAAAACATGGATCAAGTCAATTGAATTCTCCAAATTGTTCAATATAGAGTGTGTGTGTGTGAGTGAGTGTGTGTTCAGTGATAGATTGGTGTCCTGTCCTGGGTCTATCTGCCCAATGCCCGAGACGTTCTCCCCTGGATGGGCATGGGGAACCCCACTGCGACCCTAATAGAGGATAAAAGCGGGAGATAATGAATGAATGAACTTGTCGAAGGGGGGCTGCACGGTGGCTTAGTGGTTTAGCATGTTCTCCTCTCAGCACTAGGGATTCCTGGTTCGAATCCCAATCTGGGTGGAGTTTCCATGTTCTCCCCATGTCTGTGTGGGTTTCCTCCGGGTTCTCCGGTTTCCTCCCACAGTCCAAAAACATGGATCAAGTCAATTGAATTCTCAAACTTGCCCCATATACAGTGTGTCTGTGTGAGTGAGTGTGTGCTCAGCGATGGATTGGATCTGCCCAGCGCCTGAGATGTTCTCCCCTGGATGGGCATGGGGAACCCCACCGTGACCCTAATAGAGGAAAAAGCGGAAGTCGAAGGAGTTCTGGGGGGGGGGGGTGAACGCGCCGTTCCTTCCCTTATCTGGAATAGCTCGATACCTGCCCTTGAGCCTTATCCATCAGACGCCAGATGTCCCTAGGTTCATGAAATATCTAGGTCTTGGGCAACTGCCGGCCAGATTGCCCCATCTCGTTATCGAATGCGCTCATCCCATTGAACATGAAGTACTTCTGAGTACATATATATATATATAAATATGAAATTTGATCCCTTCAGTCTCATCCAGTCTTTGATGCTTCGTCTCTGTGTTTGTCCTGAAAACAGTAAACCCATACGAGACACTTGACTGAAGGGCCATGCTGGGCTCCCAACACAACATGAAAGGGGAGGTTTAGCATGCATACGGTGTCCTGAGGGGTCTCGTGTGGGTAATGCATTAGTGCACGATTTGTTTCCACCCCCTACATCATGCAAATCCAAACAATTAAGGTTATCATGATGATTCAGAGTGTTTAGTGTTTCAACTCTGCAAAGAGCAGCTGAGCCCTGCTCAACCATCAGGACATCATACTAATGTTTGTTCATTCAATCATTCATCCATCCATTATCTTCTGCTTTATCCTCTATTAGGGTCGGGGGGGGGGGGGTTCCTTATTCCCATCCAGGGGAGAACGTTTCGGGCGCTGGGCAGATACACCCAGGACAGGGCGCCAATCTATAACTGGGCACACACTCACTCTCACACATACACTCTATATGGGGCAATTTGGAGAATTCAATTGACTTGATCCATGTTTTTGGACTGTGGGAGGAAACCGGAGAACCCGGAGGAAACCCACGCGGACACGGGGAGGACATGGAGACTCCACCCAGATGGGCACAAATGTACTATTCATTCATTCATTCATTCATTATCTTCCGCTTTATCCTCTATTAGAGTCGTGGGGGGGGGGGGTTCCCCATGCCCATCCAGGGGAGAACGTCTCGGGCGCTGGGCAGATAGACCCAGGACAGGACGCCAATCTATCACTGGACACACACTCACTCACACTCACACACACACACATACTGTACACACTCTATATGGGGCAATTTGGAGAACTCAATTGACTTGATCCATGTTTTTGGACTGTGAGAGGAAACGGGAGAACCCGGAGGAAACCCACGCGGACACGGGGAGAACATGGAAACTCCATGCAGATGGGGATTCAAACTGGGAATCCCTAGTGCTGAGAGGAGAACATGCTAAACCACTAAGCCACCGTGCTGCCCCTGATGTTTTTTAACATGTATAAATACCACACAGTACCAGTCAAAATCTGGCCACGCCCCCTTTTTGCTCCATCCTTTATCTCTATCTCCTCCACTTACCATGTAGATGGAGTTTGTAGTTTTCCAATTCCAGACTGTAGTCCATCTGTGTTGTTTGTTCTGAGAGAGCTAAGAGGAGAACATGCTAACCACTAAGCCACCAAGACGCTCACACACACATACTATAAAAGGGGCAATTTAGAGCAGCCAATTCACCTTGAATCCATCTTTGTGGACTGTGGACGGGAACCGAAGGAACACCTGGAGTTAAAGAGGGTTCACTGATCTCCTCCACTTATCATATAGATGGAGTTTGTAGTTCTCCAATTCCAGACTGTAGTCCATCTGTGTTCTGTTGGTTCTCTGTTGGTCAGGAGCAACACAGAACAGGTATCATTTGGGTGGAGGATTGTTTATTGTCGGTTCTGCAGTGACACTGATGTGGTGGTGGTGGGGGGGTTAGTGGAGTTTCATTTCTCCACCTCAGTGAAACTGCTGGGATAGGAATAATGCCCCCACCCAATAACCCCTGCTCTGTGGTGCTACTATTGGGGTTCTGAGCATTAGAACAGAGTAAAGGGGACATACACAGTATGTACTGTAGAACCCAAACTGATGGACTACAGTCTGGAACTGGAGAACTACAAAGAACATCTTTACAGGAAGTGGAACTAAGAACATGGACAATAGGTGGAGCCAAAAAAGGGGCATCTCCAAACCTTTGACTGCTACTGTATAATGTATATGGACCAGCAAAGCAAAAGATAAATAATTTAAACTTAGCATGTTCTCCTCTCAGTTTCCATGTTCTCCCCGTGTCCGCATGGGTTTCCTCCGGGTTCTCCGGTTTCCTCCCACAATCCAAAAACATGGATCAAGTCAATTGAATTCTCAAAATTGCCCCATATAGAGTTTGTATGTGTGAGTGAGTGTGTGCCCAGCGATGGATTGGCGTCCTGTCCTGGGTGTATCTGCCCAACGCCCGAGATGTTCTCCCCTGGATGGGCATGGGGAACCCCACTGCGAACCTAATAGAGGATAGAGGATAAAGCGGGAGATAATGAATGAATGTTCTCCTCTCAGCACTAGAGATTCCCGGTTCGAATCCCAATCTGGGTGGAGTTCCCATGTTCTCCCCGTGTCCACAAGGATTCTCCGGTTTCCTCCCACAGTCCAAAAACATGGATCAAGGTCAATGGAATGCTCCCAATTGCCCCATATAGAGTGTGTGTGCGTGAGTGAGTGTGTGTCCAGTGATAGATTGGCGCCCTGTCCTTGGAGTGTCTCCCCAGCGCCCGAAACGTTCTCCCCTGGATGGGCATGGGGAACCCCCCCCCCATGACCCTAGTAGAGGATAAAGCGGAAGATAATGGATGGATGGATGGATGGATGGTGTTCATGGTGCACCTGCCATCGACTGGCAGGGACTTTCATTTTCTCAAGAAAACAGGCGTCTAACCAAACTTCCCCAACAGCTTTTATTAGAACACTGTGTTTATTAGCACACAGTACAGCGGGCGCCAGCGACTTGATTAAATGAAAGCATTTTACTGTCTTCTATTGTTATGTCATTTACTAGAAAGTCCCAGGATAAAAGGCTAGTAAAGCTTAAGGCATAAACACGGCTGAGTCGGACAGATGGTAAGAAGCAGAGAACCGCCTAACAGCCTCAGCGAGAGTCGTTTCAACAAAGAACTCCTCACTACCAACTCCAAGACATGCGCTTTATGACTGTATCATCGATTGTTATTGGTTGTCTCTGCTCGTTTTAAGTGCAGGGGGACATGCACATATGCTGTAAGGGGAGTAAAAAAAAAGGGTCCTGGTTTAATAAGGTTCAGTTGCGATATTCAAGGTACAGAAAAATTCAACCCCCTCACCTCCAAAGACATTATAGAGATGTGGATGAAAGACATCCATCCATCCATCCATTATCTTCCGCTTTATCCTCTATTAGGGTCGCGGGGGGGTTCCCCAGGCCCATCCAGGGGAGAACGTTTCAGGCGCTGGGCAGATACACCCAGGACAGGATGCCAATCTATCACTGGATACACACTCACTCACACACACACACTCTATATAGGGGCAATTTAGAGCAGCCAATTTACCTTAAATCCATGTTTTTGGACTATGGGAGGAACATGGGAACAACATGGTATCTCCAGTGACCCTAACCCTAACCATTACACTACTGTGCATACTAGTAAATATAATCCATCCATCCATTATCTTTAGCTTTATCCTCTATTAGGGTTGCGGTGGGGTTCCCCATGCCCATCCAGGGGAGAACGTTTCGGGCGCTGGGCAGATACACCCAGGACAGGACGCCAATCTATCACTGGGCACACACTCACTCACACAGACACACTCTATATGGGGCAATTTTGAGAATTCAATTGATTTGATCCATGTTTTTGGACTGTGGGAGGAAACCAGAGAACCCGGAGGAAACTCACGGGGACACGGGGAGAGCATGGAAACTCCACCCAGATGGGGATTCAAACCGGGAAAGAGGAGAACATGCTAACCACTAAGCCACCGTGCCGCCCACTCCTTTTTTTAATCTTTAATATTGAATATTTTAATCTTATTTGGTTATCCATCCATCCATTATCTTCCCCTTTATCATCTACTAGGGTCGTGTGGGGTGGGGGGGGGGGGTTCCCCATGCCCACCGGGTGAACGTGAGTGTGTGTCCAGTGATAGATTGGCGCCCTGTCCTGGGTGTATCTTCCCAGCGCCCGAAACGTTCACCTGGTGTGCATGGGGAACCCCCCCGCGACCCTTGTAGAGGATCAAGATGAATGAATGGATGGATGGATGGTTTTTCACAGGTTGCAAGGTGGCTTAGTGGTTTAGCATGTTCTCCTCTCAGAACTAGCGATTCCCGGTTCGAATCCCAATCTGGGTGGAGTTTCCATGTTCTCCCCATGTCCGCGTGGGTTTCCTCCGGGTTCTCCGGTTTCCTCCCACAGTCCAAAAACATGGATCAAGGTCAATTGTATTCTCCAAATTGCCCCATATAGAGTGTGTGTGGGTGAGTGAGTGTGTGTCCAGCGATTGATTGGCGTCCTGTCCTGGGTGTATCTGCCCAGCGCCCCAAACGTTCTCCCCTGGATGGGCATGGGGAACCCCCCCCCCCAAGACCCTAATATAGGATAAAGCTGAAGATATATATATATATATATATATATATATATAAGTTATTGAACCAGAAGTGTATTAGCAGTTGTGTTTGTCGTCTCTGAAGAGTTGTCTTCACAGCTGATGTCGAGCTGACAGATGTGATTCATCAAAAGCAGACAGAGGGGACGACTGTTGACAAGGCTACTTTAATAATGATCAATACTGCTGCTGTCCCCCAACAGCCTTCATTATCCTCAGCTAAAGAACACAGAGGGCCTTCAGGGACAGCGTCCTTTACACAATTATTACCGAGCCTCAGAGATGGCTCTGTGGGTGTCAAGGGCAATAGTGATCTAATTCTGAGCCCAGATAATTACACTCTATTCTAACGTTCACCATCATGTAATGAAAAATGATTTCACTTTATAGAAGTTTCTGAAACAGAACATGAATTCTAAGGTCTAAGTATAAATACAACGTGACATGAACACCATGTGTTTTAATTACCAAAAACGAAGCCAAATTAGAAATACTTTCTGTGAAAAACCATTATCTTCTGCTTTATCCTGCTTTAGCCCACCGGGAGAACGTTTCAGGTGCTGGGCAGATACACCCAGGACAGGACGCCAATCTATCACTGGACACACACTCACTCACAAAGACACATACTCTATATGGGGCAATTTGGAGAATTCAGTTCACCTTGATCCATGTTTTTGGACGGTGGGAGGAAACCGGAGAACCCGGAGGAAACCCACGCAGACACGGGGAGAACATGGAAACTCTACCCAGATTGGGATTCGAACCAGGAATCCCTAGTGCTGGGAGGAGAACATGCCAACCACTAACCACTATTTTGACATAAATAAATATATTGCTACATGTGTGGTTAGCACGTTGACCTCTCAGCGCTAGGGATTCCTGGTTCAAATCCCCATCTGGGTGGAGTTTCCATGTCCTCCCCATGTCCGCATGGGTTTCCTCCGGGTTCTCCGGTTTCCTCCCACAATCCAAAAACATGGATCAAGTCAATAGAGTTCTCCAAATTGCCCCATATAGAGTGTGTGTGTGTGTGTGTGTGAGTGAGTGTGTGCCCAGTGATAGATTGGCGTCCTGTCCTGGCTGTTTCTGCCCAGCGCCCGAAATGTTCTCCCCTGGATGTTCTCCCCTGGATGGACATGGGGAACCCCCCCCCCCCCCCCCAGCGACCCTAATAGAGGATAAAGCGGAAGATTATGAATGAATGCTACATGTGCTAGAACTACAACTACAAAGTTCCTTTTTATGGAACATGATCTTTATAACATGGTGTGTGTGTGTTTGTGTGTGTGTGTGTGTGTGTGTGTTGAATTGTCTTCAGCATTCACACCAATTTGTCCTACACTGTTGATGCTGCCGGCCGCTCAAGGAGGACGAGTCCCCCACTGAGCCTCGGTCCTCACAAGGTTTCTTCCTTAAGATATCATCATAACAGGGAGTTTTGTCTTGCCGCTGTCTCTTCAGCTTGCTCTTTGGAGGTTTAAAGGTTTATAATCATCCACCACCTTAATACCTCTTCTGTGGGGGTCCTGATTATGGGATAGAACCTGGATTTCTATTGGACTGGCGGTTCTGCAGGACGTCCTCAATGGACTTATATAGTGTTTAATTGTTAAATACAGGTCACATGATCATCACACAGTCTGTACATTAGTGTCCTACACTGTTGATGCTGCCGGCCGCTCAAGGAGGACGAGTCCCCCACTGAGTCTCGGTCCTCACAAGGTTTCTTTAGGGAGTTTTGTCTTGCCACTGTCTCTTCAGCTTGCTCTTTGGGGGTTTAAAGGTTTATAATCATCCACCACCTTAATACCTCTTCTGTGGGGGTCCTGATTATGGGATGGAACCTGGATTTCTATTGGACTGGCGGTCCTGCAGGACGTCCTCAATGGACTTATATAGGTTTTAATTGTTAAATATGGGTCACATGATCATCACACAGTCTGTAAATTAGTGTCCTACACTGTTGATACTGCCGGTCCCCCACTGAGTCTCGGTCCTCACAAGGTTTCTTCCTTAAGATATCAACATAACAGGGAGTTTTGTCTTGCCGCTGTCTCTTCAGCTTGCTCTTTGGGGGATTAAAGGCTTATCATCATCCACCACCATAATACCTCTTCTGTGGGGGTCCTGATTATGGGATGGAACCTGGATTTCTATTGGACTGGCGGTCCTGCAGGACGTCCTCAATGGACTTATATAGGTTTTAATTGTTAAATACAGGTCACATGATCATCACACGATCTGTACATAAGTGTCCTACACTGTTGATGCTGCCGGCCGCTCAAGGAGGACGAGTCCCCCACTGAGTCTCGGTCCTCACAAGGTTTCTTCCTTAATATATCAACATAACAGGGAGTTTTGTCTTGCCGCTGTCTCTTCAGCTTGCTCTTTGGGTGTTTAAAGGTTTATAACTCTGTAAAGCTGCCTCGTGACGATGTCCTATTGTAAAAAACACTCTATAAATAAATGTCTTGAGCTTGAACTCCGCAGCGTGTACATCAGTATCTTTCCAATTCAGCCTCCCTTTATACCGAACACAGCAGTTAGCAGATAAAAGCTTGTTCCCTCTGTCCACAGAGCCACTCCAGCACCTTTTCACACTGAGTGACAGTGACATGTCCTTAGCCATCTAACATGCCCCATAATGCACTGCTGCTGATCTCTGGTTGTAGATAGGAGCACTCTGCAGGAGGCCCGCTGTGCTCGAGGTCAGGGAGGCTAATTGGTTTGTGCACGCTGGTGACATGCCATTAGCCACGGTCCAGCGCCGAAAAAAAATCTCAACGCTCTCGGATTTTGCTAATGAGAAAGTCCCGAGCCGCCGAGCTGTGCGGAACGCCAGACGGCCGCCGAGGAACCTGGCTGATTTAAGATGGGCGCTCTCCGCAGATGTTTCAGTTTAATGGGCTTTAAAGACGTGGCATTTCCCCCTTTACTGGACTGCAGGACAGTGTATATGTGCCATAGAACATTTAACGGGTGCCCGAATGGGATAAATCAGCCGGATGATGGCACGTATGAGGAGGTTAAGGAGTGGAGAGTAAGTCAGACGCCTTTACGAGGTGGACTGAGCCGGGCCGGAGTGTGAGAGCGTGAGCACTTAGAGCTTAGAACGGGGTCGGCTCATCATCAGTCCAAAAACATGGATCAAATCAATTGAGTTCTCCAAATTGCCCCATATAGAGTGTGTGTGTGTGTGTGTGAGTGAGGGTGTGTCCAGTGATAGATTGGCGTCCTGTCCTGGGTGTATCTGCCCAGCGCCCGAGATGTTCTCCCCTGGATGGGCATGGGGAACCCCCCCCGCGACCCTAATAGAGGATAAAGCAGAAGATAATGGATGGATGGTATATATATATAAAAGGCATGGTGGCTTAGTGATTAGCATGTTCTCCTCTCAGCACTAGGGATTCCCGGTTCGAATCACAATCTGGGTGGAGTTTCCATGTTCTCCCCATGTCCGCGTGGGTTTCGTCCGGGTTCTCCGGTTTCCTTCCACAGTCCAAAAACATGGAGCAAGATCAACTGAATTCTCCAAATTGCCCCATATGGAGTGTGTCTGTGTGAGTGTGTGTGTGTCCAGTGGTAGATTGGCGTCCTGTCCTGGGTGTATCTGCCCAGCGCCCGAGACGTTCTCCCCTGGATGGGCATGGAGAACCCCCCCCACGACACTAATAGAGGATAAAGCTGAAGATAATGGATGGATGGATTATATTTATTAGGATGTACAGTAGTGTAATGGTTAGGGTTAGTGGAGTTACCATGTTGTTCCCATGTTCCTCCCACAGTCCAAAAACATGGATTTAAGGTAAATTGGCTGCTCTAAATTGCCCCCATATAGTGTGTGTGTGTGTGTGAGTGAGTGTGTGTCCAGTGATGGATTGGCGTCCTGTCCAGGGTGTATCTGCCCAGCACCCGAGACGTTCTCCCCTGGATGGGCATGGGGAACCCCCCCACGACCCTCCATCCATCCGTTATATTCCACTTTATCCTATATTATGGTCGTGGTGGGGGGTTCCCCATGCCCATCCAGGGGAGAACATTTCGGGCGCTGGGCAGATACACCCAGGACAGGACGCCAATCTATCACACACCCACACACACACACACTCTATATGGGGCAATTTGGAGAACTCAATTGACTTGATCCATGTTTTGGACTGCGGGAGGAAACCGGAGAACCCGGAGGAAACCCACGTGGACACGGGGAGAACATGGAAACTCGAATGAATGTTGAAAATGGATTAATACAGAGGGGGGAATAAGGGATCGGGGCTAAACCTGATGTTTCCAAACCCTAATACCTAAAACTGCCCCTGAGCGTGAGCACGTAGAGGTGAACGGGGTCATGGGCAGTAAATGAGAACATGACTCGGTCTCATCGGCTGATGGTTATTCGGCGCAGGATTGAGTCTGTCAGTGCGGCGGCTCTTAATTTGGGATGCACGCTGCAAGACAAACACAAGCTCATTCCTATTTAATGACAGAGGGACCGATACAGATTGTGCTTCTGCTCCGAGAAATAAGCGGCAGCTCATTTAATTACCGGCTGCCGTTGTGCTGCCACAAATCTGGGGGATAATTCTTATCTATGGTTCCAGTAGGACGCTCTGACCACGTTCAAGTTCAAGGAGTTTATTTATAGAGCGCTTTTTATTTTTTTTTTTACGATAGTACATTCTCACAAAGCAGCTTTACAATCAAAGCTTTACCAGCTTTAAAGAACATGCCAAAGCGACAGGGGCAGGTAAAAACCACCTGTTATGTTGTTGTTGTTTTTTTTTTTTTAAGGGGGTGGCTTAGTGGTTAGCACGTTCTCCTATTCGAATACCAATCTGGGTGGAGTTTCCATGTTCCGTGTCAGCGTGGGTTACCTCCGGGTTCTCCGGGTTTCCTCCCACAGTCCAAAAACATGGATCAAGGTCAATTGAAGTCTCCAAAATTGCCCCATATAGAGTGTGTGTGTGTGAGTGAGTGTGTGTCCAGTGATAGATTGGTGTCCTGTCCTGTGGTGTATCTGCCCAGCGCCCGAAACATTGGGCGACCCTAGTACCCTTCTGCTTTATCTTCTATTAGGGTCGCGGTGGGGTTCCCCATGCCCATCCAGGGGAGAACGTTTCGGGCGCTGGGCAGATACACCCAGGACAGGACGCCGATCTATTGATGGGCTCACACTCACTCACTCACTCACACAAACACACTCTATATGGGGCAATTTGGAGACTTCAATTGACCTTGATCCATGTTTTTGGACTGTGGGAGGAAACCGGAGAACCCGGAGGAAATCCACACGGACACGGAGAACATGCTAAACCACTAAGCCACCGTGCCGCTTTGTAACCATCCATCCTTCCATCCATCATCTCCCACTTAATCCTCAGATTAATCCTTAGTGGTTTAGCATGTTCTCCGTGTCCGTGTGGATTTCCTCCGGGTTCTCCGGTTTCCTCCCACAGTATATATTGCCCCATATAGAGTGTGTTTGTGTGAGTGAGTGAGTGAGTGTGTGCCCAATCAATAGATCGGCGTCCTGTCCTGGGTGTGTCTGCCCAGCGCCCGAAACGTTCTCCCTGGATGGGCATGGGGAACCCCCCCGCGACCCTAATAGAGGATAAAGCAGAAGATAATGGATGGACGGATGGATGGTTACAAAGTGGCACGGTGGCTTAGTTGTTGGCATGTTCTCCTCTCAGCACTAGGGAATCCCGGTTCGAATCCCAATCTGGGTGGAGTTTCCATGTTCTTCCTGTGTCTGCATGGGTTTCCTCCGGTTCTCCGCTTTCCTCCCACACTCCAAAAACATGGATCAAGTCAATTGAGTTCTCCAAATTGCCCCATATAGAGTGTGTTTGTGTGAGTGAGTGTGTGTCCAGTGATAGATTGGTGTCCTGTCCTGGGTCTATCTGTCCAGCGCCCGAAACGTTCTCCCCTGGATGGACATTTTTGTCATTTTTTTCTTCTTTAAATGCTGGTTAATGTGCACATACATGTTGTATTCCATGTTCTCTTTGTGTCCGTTTGGGTTTTCTCTGGGTTCCCTGGTTTGCTCCCAAAATCCAATATCATGGGTTCATGGGTTCTTGGGAAATTGGCCGGTGGTGGCGCTGGGGGCGGGAAGGAGAGGCGTCGATCCTTAAGTAAAGGGATGTGAGTGAAGAACCTAAACGTTCTAAGTGGAGCCAAGCAACCGGGTAATCATGATGAGGCTTTATTTAAAATAACAAGACAAAACAACCAAGGATTGGACAACGCATTCCAATAATCAATGCTTATCCAATAGAGGAACAGAAACCCGGAGAATATGAAGCAAAGACAGAACACATGACCAGACATGAGAATCAATAAACATACACACTTAATTAACTAATTAAGGGGGCAAATACGGGTTAATTGACCGAAAAGGAACACAAACAGAAAGAAGTGACCTGGCACTCCAGACATGGTGTTGGTTCGGCCAGTCATTTCTGCCACCTGGTCTTTGTTTAGATTCAAACCTGGACAGCATGGGAGTAGAATGCCCCTCTGCCTTTTTTCAGTTTGGAACCATCCATCCATTATCTTCCGCTTTATCCTCTAGTAGGGTCGCGGGGAGGGGAGGGGGGGTTCCCCATGCCCATCCAGGGAAGAACGTTTCGGGTGCAGGGCAGATACACCCAGGACAGGACGCCAACCTATCACTGGGCGCACACTCACTCACACAGACACACTATATGGGGCAATTTGGAGAATTTAATTGACCTTGGCGGCACGGTGGCTTAGTGGTTAGCACGTTCGCCTCTCAGCGCTAGGGGTTCCCGGTTCGAATCCCTATCTGGGTGGAGTTTCCATGTTCTCCCTGTGTCTGCGTGGGTTTCCTCCCGGTTCTCCGGTTTCCTCCCACAGTCCAAAAACATGGATCAAGTCGATTGAATTCTCAAAATTGCCCCTTATAGAGTGTGTCTGTGTGAGTGAGTGTGTGCCCAGCAATGGATTGGCGTCCTGTCCTGGGTGTATCTGCCCAGCGCCTGAGACGTTCTCCCCTGGATGGGCATGGGGAACCCCACCGCGACCCTAATAGAGGATAAAGCGGGAGATAATGAATGAATAAATGAATAATTGACCTTGAGCCATGTTTTTGGACTGTGGGAGGAAACCGGAGAACCCGGAGGAAACCCACACGGACACGGGGAGAACAACTCCACCCAGATGGGGATTCGAACCAGGAATCCCTAGCACTGAGAGGAGAACATGCCAACCACTAAGCCACCGTGCGCCTGTGAAAAACTATCCATCCATCCATTATCTTCTGCTTTATCCTCTATTAGGGTCGCTAGGGAAGGGGGGGTTCCCCATGTCCATCCAGGGGAGAACGTTTCGGGCGCTGGGCAGATACACCCAGGACAGGACACCAATCTATCACTGGACACACACTCACTCACACAGACACACTCTATATGGGGCAATTTGGAGAATTTAATTGACCTTGATCCACGTTTTTGGACTGTGGGAGGAAACCGGAGAACCCGGAGGAAACCTATGTGGACACAGGGAGAACATGGAAACTCCACCCAGATTGGGATTCAAACCGGGATCCCTAGTGTGCTGAGAGGAGAACATGCTAAACCACTAAGACACCGTGTCGCCCCCTAGTTTGAAACCATTCATACATAGATTGGCATCCTGTCCTGGGTGTATCTGCCCAGCGCCCGAAACGTTCTCCCCTGGATGGACATGGGGAACCCCCCCCCCCCCCCCCAGCGACCCTAATAGAGGATAAAGCAGAAGATAATGGATGGATGGATAGTTTTTCACAGGTGGCTTAGTGGTTGGCATGTTCTCCTCTCAGCACTAGGGATTCCCAGTTCGAATCCCCATCTGGGTGGAGTTTCCATGTTCTCCCCGTGTCCACTTGGGTTTATCCCTGGGTGTATCTGCCCAGCGGCCAAAACGTTCTCCCCTGGATGGGCATTAGGACCCCCCCCCTCTCCCCACGACCCTAATAGAGGATAAAGCAGAAGATAATGGATGGATGGATAGCTATCTTGGAAAGTTGGAAGCACCATTTTGAGACCTACATTGACCCATTTTGGATGTTTTGTTAAGACTTCCTAACTTTATTTACCGACAGTGTTCTTTTTTAGCACCTACCCTCAAATTATCCATCGTGAGCTCCTTACTCTGGAATAATCGTTCTTAATTTTGCCTCCTACTTTCCGCCTCGTCCTCCAAGCCACCGATATTGTGAATGATCACTCTCATCCCTTTCATTGATTTCTCGCCCTCTTTTCCCCTGGCAAAAGACATTTTCAGGCGGCTCGCTCCTAACACACAAATAGAATAATCACATGCTATTACTCATCGCCAGACAGTCTGTTCCAAACCCCCGAGCCGTCTGCGTCACACTCACACGATACGACCACTGTGAATCTGTAGTCCATTCATCCATCCATTATCTTCAGCTTCATCCTCTACTAGGGTCGCGGTGGGGTTCCCCATGCCCATCCAGGGGAGAACGTTTCGGGCGCTGGGCAGATACACCCAGGACAGGACACCAATCCATCGCTGGACACACACTCACTCACACACACACTCTATATGGGGCAATTTGGAGAACTCAATCGACCTTGATCCATGTTTTTGGACTGTGGGAGGAAACCGGAGAACCCGGAGGAAACCCACGCGGACACTGGGAGAACATGGAAACTCCACCCAGATGGGGATTCGAACCGGGAATCCCTAGTGCTGAGAGAAGAACATGCTAAACCACTAAGCCACCGTGCCGCCCCCTTTCGACAACTTCATTCATTAATTATCTCCCGCTTTTATCCTCTATTAGGGTCTTGGGGGGGAGGGGGGGGGGTTCCCCATGCCTATCCAGGGGAGAACGTTTCGGGCGCTGGGCAGATACACCCAGGACAGGACACCAATCCATCGCTGGACACACACTCACTCACACACACACACACTATATGGGGCAATTTGGAGAACTCAATCGACCTTGATCCATGTTTTTGGACTGTGGGAGGAAACCGGAGAACCTGGAGGAAACCCACACGGACACGGGGAGAAGATGGAAACTCCACCCAGATGGGGATTCGAACCGGGAATCCCTAGTGCTGAGAGAAGAACATGCTAAACCACTAAGCCACAGTGCCGCCTGACCAGAAGTACCCCATCCATCCATTATCTTCCGCTTTATCCTATATTAGGGTTGCTAGGGGGTTCCTGATGGCAATCCAGGGGAGAACGTTTCGGGCGCTGGGCAGATACACCCAGGACAGGACGCCAACCTATCGCTGGGCACACACTCACTCACACACACTCACTCTATATGGGGCAATTTGGAAAACATGGAAACTCCACCCAGATTCAAACCTGGAATCCCTAGGGCTGAGGGGAGAACATGCTAAACCACTAAACCACTAAGTGTGGTAGGAAACCAAAACTTGTAGAAAGCATTCATACAGAACGTACAAAATACACGCATACAAGAAGAGATGTGGTCCGTCCTGCCTGGTAATTAAACTCAGGACTTCTGTGCTGTTAAAAAAAAAAAAATAATAAAATAAAAAATGGTAATTACAAACCTGTCCACCAGGGGCCACCATTTCCTAAAACTACACAGTGTTTTTACTAATTAAACACACCTGCACCTCATTACACATCATTAACAGCTGTGTTTCTGATTAACGCCAGTGTTCTTCACGATTAACGTTAAAATTAGTTAAATTTGCTGAATAACGATTTAAATATGAGGAATTTTATTAAAATAAGACTTATAAACTGACAATACATGAAGCTCTGGTGTAATGGGCAGCACTTCTGCCTCTCAGCGCTGAGGATCCAGGTTCGAATCCCAATCTGGGTGAGTTTCCATGTTTTTCACGTTTCCGTGTGTTATCCCCGGGTTCTCCAGTTTCCTCCCACAGTATAAAAACATGATTTCAAGGTAAATTGGCAAATTGGTAAATTGCCCTTATATAATGTTTGTGGGGGCGGCATGGTGGTTTAGTGTTTAGCACATTGTCCTCTCAGCACTAGGGGTTCCCGGTTCGAATCCCCATCTGGGTAGAGTTTCCATGTTCTCCTCTCAGCACTAGGGATTCCCGGTTTGAATCCCCATCTGGGTAGAGTTTCCATGTTCTCCCTGTCTCTGCGTGGGCTTCCTCCGGGTTCTCCGGTTTCCTTCCACAGTCCAAAAACATGGATCAAGTCAATTGAGTTCTCCAAATTGCCCCATATAGAGTGTGTTTGTGTGAGTGAGTGTGTGTCCAGTGATGGATTGACGTCCTGTCCTGGGTCTATCTGCCCAGTGCCCGAAACGTTCTCCCCTGGATGGGCATCGGGAACCCCCCCCCCCCACGACCCTATTAGAGGATAAAGCTGAAGATAATGGATGGATGGATGAAATAGAGAACATGCAAAATACACCAAGAGCGGATGTTGTCGGTCCTGCCTGGTAATTAGACCCCGGACATCTGTGCTGTTAGAGTAATAAAAAAATAATAATAGTAGGGTGGCTTAGTGGTTTAGCATGTTCTCCTCTCAGTGCTAGGGATCCCCGGTTCGAATCCCCATCTGGGTGGAGTTTCCTTGTTCTCCCCATGTCTGCGTGGGTTTCCTCCGGGTTCTCCGGTTTCCTCCCACAGTCCAAAAACATGGATCAAGTCAAGTGAGTTCTCCAAATTGCCCCATATAGAGTGTGTCTGTGTGAGTGAGTGTGTGCCCAGCGATGGATTGGTGCCCTATCCTGGGTGTATCTGCCCAGCGCCCGAAACGTTCTCCCCTGGATGGGCATGGGGAACCTCCCCCTCCCCATGACCCTAATAGAGGGTAAAGCAGAAGATAATGGATGGATGGAAATAATCATAAAAAAAAGCAGCTACCATTACACTAAGGTAGCAAAAATGGTAATTCCAAACCTGTCCACCAGGGGCCACCATTTCCTTAGAACTAAACTGTGTTTTTACTAATTAAACACACCTGCCCCTCATTACACAGCATTAGCAGCTGCGTTTCTGATCAACGCCAGTGTTCTTCACGATTAACGTTAAAATTAGTTAACTATGCTGAATAACGATTTAAATTTTATTTAAATAAGCCTTATAAACTGGAAATACATGAAACTCCCGTCCAATCAATGTAAACACATGAGATGAATACAGCTTCAGGGTGTGGATTTTAAAAGTTACACCCCATTATGTCACGGTGGTGTAGTGGGTAGCACTAGATCCGGGTTTGAATCCCAATCCGGGTGGAGTTTTACATGTTCTTCCGTTTCCGTGTGGGTTATCCCCGGGTTCTCCAGTTTCCTCCCACGGTCCAAAAACGTGCTTTCGGGGTAAGTTGGATGCTCTAAATTGCCCTTATATAGTATTTGTGTGAGTGAGTGTCTGCCTGGTGATGGATCGGTGCCCTGTCCTGCTGGTATCTGCCCAGCGCCTCAGTCCCTAGGGTGACCAGATGTCCCGCTTTGTGTGGGACAGTCCCTCAATTTCGTTTCGAGATGTTGTCCCGCATTGTTATTGAAAGTCAGACTCCAGTTTTTAAGCGTGTTTTATAATACGACATTGGACGGCTGTGTTGTCTGTTATCGGAGGAGAGGCGGGCTGTTTGAATGTCAACCAATCGGGAACGTGGATGCATGTTAAAGGCACGCCTGCCAACACAATGCAAATCAGGTTGATCCATGTTTTTGGACTGTGGGAGGAAACCGGAGAACCCAGAGGACACCCACGCGGACATGGGGAGAACATGGAAACTCCACCTAGATGGGAATTCGAACCGGGAATCCATAGTGCTGAGAGGAGAACATGCCAACCACTAAGCCACTGTGCCGCCATATATATATATATATATATATATATATATATATTTCATTCATTCAACCTTTATCCTACATTAGGGTCATGGGGGGTTCCCCATGCCCATCCAGGGGAGAACGTTTCGGGCGCTGGCAGATACACCAATCCATCGCTGGGCACACACTCACTCACACAAACACACTCTATATGGGGCAATTTGGAGAACTCAATTGACTTGATCCATGCTTTTGGACTGTGGGAGGAAACCGGAGAACCCGGAGGAAACCCATGCGGACACGGGGAGAACATGGAAACTCCACCCAGATGGGGATTCGAACCGGGAATCCTAGTGCTGAGAGGAGAACGTGCTAACTATTAAGCCACCATGCCACCCCTATATATATATATATATATATATATATATATATATATATATATATATATATGGCAGTGCATTGGTGTCCCACATTGTCCCACACAAACATAGTCTTTGTCCCACATCTGGTGAATTGGAATCTGGTCACCCCATCAGTCCCTCAAGCCTAAGTGACATGCAGAGGTTGCTGTTTATGTAGTGCACTTTACTGTCTTAGTTTATTCGTGACATAATATTAATAATAATAACAATGTTTTCCAAATAGCAACAGACTGGTGTTCTTAAAATACCGTAGCCCTCTCAGCTATTATGACAGTTGACATGCTGCTTTGTGATAAAGGACCAGTCCAGTAACCATGGTGAACGGGATGCTGAGCAATTACACCGGGGTTCGACATCACACTTCCAAAAAGATTAAATTCAGTGTCTTAACAGCACTGACATCCTAATTAAAGCACAGCCCCAGGATTCTGGTGGTGAACGCTGAGAGAATGACAGAGTGATTTATAAGTTTTCGCTTCGCCGTTTGCGGTTACAGTGTGCAATACAACACCGCTGACATTTCCCAACAGTAATCTCGTTTTTATAATAATAAAAATAGTTTTGTACCAAAGTCTGGTGTCATCCGAAATGATGAAAGACTTGAGCGGATCCAACAGGTGACATCAAAGAGCCGAAATGTCAGCCGCTGTGACATTCACTGTTCTCATATTCAGCCATGGACCAGAACTTGGGGTTTGCTGGGTGGCTTTGTTCAGAAAAGATGGTTTGTATACTTATACAGCCCACAAACATGCTGGTGCACCCAGTGACACACACATATGAAAGGACCTTTTTCGTATAGATGGCATGGTGGCAAAGAAAGAGATACTATATTGGTCCTATGTATATTCATTCATTCATTCATTCATTAATTACTGTATCTTCCACTTAATCCTCTACTGGGATTGCAGGTGGGTACCCAATACCCATTCATGGGAGAAACCATGCCCGTTCATCCTCTCACACTCCTATATTGGGCAATTTGGAGCAGTCAATTGACCTTGATCCATGTTTCTGGACTGTGGGAGGAAACCCGGAGAACCTGGAGGAAACCCACGCGGACACGGGGAGAACATGGAAACTCCACCCAGATTGGGATTTGAACCGGGAATCCCTAGTGCTGAGAAAAGAACATGCCAAACCTCTAAGACACTCTGCTGCCCAACTATATATATATTTTTTTTATTTGTCCTGTACATGCACATAATACATCCATCCATTACAGATACACCCAGGACAGGACGCCAATCTATCACTGGACACACACTCACTCACACACACACTCTATATGGGGCAATTTGGAGAATTCAACTGACTTTGATCCATGTTTCTGGACTGTGGGAGGAAACCAGAGAACCCGGAGGAAACCCACACGGACACGGTGAGAACATAAAACCTCCACCCAGATGGGGATTCGAACCGGGAATCCCTAGCGCTGAGAGGAGAACATGCTAAACACTAAGCCACCGTGATGCCCAACTGTATATATATTTTTTTTTACTTGTCCTGTAAAAATTGGTTGCTAAAAATTGGTTGCTAAAAATTGGCGCTGGGCAGATAGACCCAGGGCAGGATGCCAATCCACCGCTGGGCACTCACTCACACAAACACACTCTATATGGGGCAATTTGAAGGTCATTCAATTGACCTTGATCCATGTTTTTGGACTGTGGGAGGAAACCGGAGAACCCGGAGGAAACCCACGCGGACACGGGGTGAACATGCAAACTCTACCCAGATTGGGTTTCAAACCGGGAATCCCTAGTGCTGAGAGGAGAACATGCCAACCACTAAGCTACGTGCCATGCATGAAATACAGTCCAAAAATATTATACAAACGTGTTGGTGTGCAGAAAAAGTTTGGTAATCATTGGTTTACTGCGATAATAATAATAATAATAATAATAATAATAATAATGCAGTTTTGTATTTGACTTATTTAAATTTTTCCCACACAATTTTTTATTCAAAAAAAAGCAGAACATAATAAATGCGACGACAGAGATGTCACAGAAAATGCTTGGCGACAGTTAAAAGCTTCATTGTTACGACTCTGTGACGATGACAAAGGAATCAGCGGATGACAGAAGTGACTGACGATGTGGACTGGATGGCTTGATGCAGATGAGCGTTCTGAAAAGGAGTTGAAATAATAAGTACTCACATCTAAAAATAGTTGATTGACCGCGGCGTTTCCGCCTCTGCGCTAATACTCGCTGAAAACCTTCATTACTGACAAATCGTTCGAAAAGAAGTCTGCACGTTAACGTTAATTACAATGTACATTAGTGCAATAACCATAATTCCTATAAGAGAACATTCTGCTCAAAATAAACCGAAAAATGTTATGTATCAGAATCAAATTTATAATCATTTTATATTTACAATAAGAGAAATTATCAAAAGATATTTTTAATAAATTGATGTTTTCTTTTACTTAATTACAGTTGTTATTTTATATTGTAATTGTGTGAGCATATATATCCATCCATCCATTGTCTTCCGCATTATGCCATATTAGGGTCACGGGGGGAGGGTTTCCTATGCCCATCCAGGGTCTCGGGCGCTGGGCAGATAGACCCAGGACAGGGCGCCAATCTATCACTGGGCACACACTCACTCACACAGACACACTCTATATGGGGCAATTTGGAGAATTCAATTGACCTTGAGCCATGTTTTTGGAAACCGGAGGAAACCCACGCGGACACGGGGAGAACATGGAAACTCCACCCAGATTGGGATTGGAACCGAGAATCCCCATCACTGAGAGGAGAACATGCTAAACCACTAAGCCACCGTGCCACCCGGTACCATTGTAATATTCATCCATTATCTTCAGCTTTATCCTCTATTAGAGTCGCGGGGGGGGGTTCCCCATGCCCATCCAGGGGAGAACGTTTCGGGCGCTGGGCAGATACACCCAGGACAGGACGCCAATCTATCACTGGGCACACACTCACTCACACAGACACACTCTATATGGGGCAATTCGGAGAATTTAATTGACCTTGAGCCATGGTTTTGGATGTTTTTGGAAACCGGAGAACCCTGAGGAAACCCACGCGGACACGAGAACATGGAAACTCCACCCAGATTGGGATTCGAACCGGGAATCCCTAGTGCTGAGAGGAGAACCACTAAGTCACCATGCCACCCAGAATATATATATATATGGCATTTTAATCTGTACAGCTCGTTATTTCTCCACTTATCATATAGATGAACTTTGTAGTTCTACAATTCCATTCTGTAGTCCATCTTTTCCTCTACATACTTTGTTAGTCTGCTTTATTTTGTTCTCTGATGATCAGGACCCCCGCAGAGCAGGTATTATTAGGGTAGTGGATGATGGTACGAGTGGATCAGAATCCTGTATGTTTTGATTGGGGCTCAGTTCTCTGTCCAGCAGCACTGATGTGTCTGGGTTTCTGATGTAGTTGGTTGTCTTCATAACTACTGAGTTGTGTTATTCTCATTTTATAAATCTTCTTCTTGATACAGTCTACCACACACATCCATATCCAGATGTTCTCTCACTCTTCTTTCTCTGTACTGCATTTTTTATTTATCTGACGATAGTTTCTCAGAACACTATCAACCAGTGATGCTTTGTTCTCCATATTTATATCTATTTAACTCAGTCTGCACTGTCTTGTACTGCTGCACCTTATTTTAAATACACAATTCTGCATATGTTAGGTTTACAGGTGTGTCTGTGCCTGTGTCACTGTGTGTGTGTGTGTGTGTGTGTGTGTGTGTGTGTGTGTAGAGGATGGCTAGTTTGGGTGTGTTTGTCACTTCTGTAATGTCAGTTATTGTGCACTGTGAGTTACTGTAACCAAGGACAAATTCCTTGTATGTGTGAGCATACTTGGCCAATAAAGTCTGATATATATATATATTACACACACACTCACCGGCCACTTTATTAGGTACACCTGTCCAACTGCTCGTTAACACTTAATTTCTAATCAGCCAATCACATGGCGGCAACTCGGTGCATTTAGACATGTAGACATGGTCAAGACAATCTCCTGCAGTTCAAACCGAGCATCAGTATGGGGAAGAAAGGTGATTTGAGTGCCTTTGAACGTGGCATGGTTGTTGGTGCCAGAAGGGCTGGTCTGAGTATTTCAGAAACTGCTGATCTACAGGGATTTTCACGCACAACCATCTCTAGGGTTTACAGAGAATGGTCCGAAAAAGAAAAAACATCCAGTTCTGAGGTCAGAGGAGAATGGCCAGACTGGTTCGAGCTGATAGAAAGGCAACAGTGACTCAAATAGCCACCCGTTACAACCAAGGTAGGCAGAAGAGCATCTCTGAACGCACAGTACGTCGAACTTTGAGGCAGATGGGCTACAGCAGCAGAAGACCACACCGGGTGCCACTCCTTTCAGCTAAGAACAGGAAACTGAGGCTACAATTTGCACAAGCTCATGGAAATTGGACAATAGAAGATTGGAAAAACGTTGCCTGGTCTGATGAGTCTCGATTTCTGCTGCGACATTCGGATGGTAGGGTCAGAATTTGGCGTCAACAACATGAAAGCATGGATCCATCCTGCCTTGTATCAACGGTTCAGGCTGGTGGTGGTGGTGTCATGGTGTGGGGAATATTTTCTTGGCACTCTTTGGGCCCCTTGGTACCAATTGAGCATCGTTGCAACGCCACAGCCTACCTGAGTATTGTTGCTGACCATGTCCATCCCTTTATGACCACAATGTACCCAACATCTGATGGCTACTTTCAGCAGGATAATGCGCCATGTCATAAAGCTGTGGGTTTCCTCCCACAGTCCAAAAAATGGATTCAGTGCAAATTAAGTGCTCCAAATTGCCCCACATAATATGTTTTTGTGTGAGTGAGTGTGTGAGCGCCCAGCAATAGATCAGCGCCCTGTGCAGAGCCCGAAACGTTTCCCTCTGAATGGGCATGGGGGGACATGGGGAACCCCCTCCCCGTGACCCTAGACCCTATCAATGGAATCATGTCTGTAACCAAAGTAGGGACCAAATCAGAGTAGTGATAATTGAAAATATCACACTCCCTTTTGTGTTCATATTTTAAAACCCACTGTATAACAGAAACGCTCAGTGGTGTGAAATTACAGTGTAGCTTGGTGTTGGTATCACGGTATGCTCCTGGCACCCTGAAAAAATTGGTATAATGATGCAGTGTTTTTCTCCTTTGCGTAATGCTCTATAGAACATTTTTTTTTTTTTTTTTTTAATGAAAACGACCTCAGAAGTGACTTCCTGTGGACAGGACAATGACTGTTCTGTGAATTACTGAAAATGGAGTATAATTAGCTGCCAAAATAGCTGCTTGACCACTGTGTTTCTGGCTTATTCTTCCAGAGAACCCTCATTACCTTTCAGAGAAGAACAGGACCCAACGTTAATCATGATTAAAGTGTGCAGAAGTCCCGTGATTATGATTTTGAAGTCACAATTCGACATAAAATAATTTTTTAAAGTGTTATATGAAGTTAACCGGCCTATAACACCCAACTGATGCTTACAATATTAACTTTATCACACCATCCATTCATCCATTACCATCCAAAGGAGAACATCTTGGGAACTGGGCAGATACACCCAGGACAGGACACCAATCTATCACTGGACACACACTCACTCACACAGACACACTCTATATGGGGCAATTTGGAGAACTCCGTTGACTTGATCCATGTTTTTGGACTGTGGGAGGAAACCGGAGAACCTGGAGGAAACCCACGTGGACACGGGGAGAACATGGAAACTCCACCCAGATGGGGATTCGAACCGGGAATCTCTAGTGCTGAGAGGAGAACATGCTAAACCACTAAGCCGCCGTGCCTGCATTGTTTATTCATTCATTCATCCATCCATTATCTTCTGCTTTATCCTCTACTAGGGTCGCGAGTTGGTTCCCCATGCCCATCCAGGGGAGAACGTTATCTATAGGGGTGGCACGGTGGCTATTAGGGTCGGGGGGGGTTCTCCATGCCCATCCAGGGGAGAACGTTTCGGGCGCTGGGCAGATACACCCAGGACAGGACGCCAATCTATCACTGGACACACACTCACTCACACAGACTATGTTCAGATATATAAATTTCAGATAGGGCAATTAAGACAGGAGCAATTTAGAACAACCAATTCACCTTGAATCCATGTTTTTGGACTGTGGGAGGAAACCGGTGGACCCGGAGGAAACCCACGTGGACACGGGGAGAACATGGAAACTCCACCCAGATGGGGATTCGAATCGGGAATCCCTAGTGCTGAGAGGAGAACATGCTAAACCACTAAGCCCCCACTTTATTACACTTTCTTTTGATTTTTTAAATTTATTTATTATTATTTTTTTATGAATCTGATTGACGTTCTTGGACGACCATTCTATCCATTAGTTTATTTCTTCAGCATCACCCCTGCCATCTGGCTTCTCATCAATCTCCCTATCCAATCATTAATAAACCAAGCAATGATTGATCTCTGAATTCATCTATCCATTTAGACGTCCTCCATTTAGCCCCATACCTAATTACCCATCAGTGTTCCATTTATTTGCCCATGTCTCCCCCTCCTAGCTTTTTATCCATCAATCACTCCACGAGTAAACCTGTTTTATTACCTATCTATTTATTCATCGACTTACATTTGTTTATTTACCTCCAAATTACCTGCTAATCCCAGATTGTCACATTATTTTGCCACTTACAGATTACTGGTGCAATAAAGCACAGCATGCTGGTGATTGTGTGTATTACGGGACACGACCGCACGAGACGGAAAACCACAAGACGGAAACGTTAGTTATTCGACTATTTATTCATTTATTCAAATAAACATCGGGCCTCAGGGCACATGCACATTTCCAATACCACGCATAGACCCTACACGGTGTTTAGCTCGGAGAGTATGTGCATCCTACACAAAAATATACGGAAGAAACAGAAATGCGCAAGGCCAGAGCAGCTGCGGATGCTAAGCTGAGAATTGCGCTGACATTATTGCCCCAAATCAAAATGTGGGGGGTCGCTTCTTGGTGGTTGTTATATATATATATATATATATATATATATATATATATATATATATAATTCATTATCTTCCACTTAATCCTCCACTAGGGTGGTGGGTGGGGGGTGTTGCCAATGCCCATCTAGGGGAGAACGTTTCGAGCGCTGGGCAGATACACCCAGGAAAGGACGCCAATCTATCACTGGACACACACTCACACACACACACACACACACACACACACACACACTCTATATGGGGCAATTTGGAGAATTCAATTGACCTTGAATCCATGTTTTTAGACTGTGGGAGGAAACCGGAGAACCCAGAGGAAACCTACGCGGACACGGGGAAAACATGGAAACTCCACCCAGATTGGGATTCCATCCATCCATTATCTTCCACTTTATCCTATTTTAGGTTCGCGGGGAGGGGGGGGGGTTCCCCATGCCCATCCAGGGGAGAACATTTCGGGCGCTGGGCAGATACACCCAGGACAGGACGCCAATCTATCACTGGACACACACTCACTCACAAACACACACACACACACTCTATATGGGGCAATTTGGAATACTCAATTGACTTGCTCCATGTTTTTGGACTGTGGGAGGAAACCGGAGAAGCCAGAAGAAACCCACGCACGTTTCGGGTGCTGGGCAGATACACCCAGGACAGGACGCCAATCTATCACTTGACACACACACACCCTATATGGGGCAATTTGAGGAACTCAGTTCACTTGATCCATGTTTTTGGACTGTGGGAGGAAACCGGAGAACCCGGAGGAAACCCACGTGGACACGCGGAGAACATGGAAACTCCACCCAGATTGGGATTCGAAGCGGGAATCCCTAGTGCTGAGAGGTTATACCTTCAGGGTTTTCCGTCTGCTTTTGAGACGTGCATAAAAAATCTCCTGATGTTAAAGATCATTTGTTTTAAAATCTAAAGTCTCAGATGGAGTTCAGAAGGTTTTATGTATATGAGCGAGGGAGAGGCAGTGTGTACATATGTACTGCGATATAAAGAACACTTTGACGAGAACTCCTGCAACACGTTTGTGTTGTTTACAATAGCGCTGACATTTACAAAGACCTCGCTGCTCGCTAACTTGATCTGAGAGAATCATGGACACGGGCGCTTCTGCGCTCGTCTTCAACCTGTGATCGCACATTCACAAACACCTCACCAGGAGGAACCCGTGAGCCCAATCTCACACCCAGATATCTGCTGAGACGTGCTGCTGTTTGTTTGCTTTCTCAGAAGATCCCCGGCTCTATCCAACAGTGTTTTTATGTCAGGGTTTATCCGACTTCCTGCTGCTAGGAACAAATAAAAAACAAAAGCCAACTCCGAACCTGGGTGGCTGTACGTTTGCACCTGACGGAATGGGATGGGAAGGTGTGCGATGTGTTCTCCACAGGATTTGCTGTTTGTTATTTTACCACACAGGTTACTGATTCATCATTCATGGGTCGTAGGGATGTTCCCCATGTCCATCCAGGGGAGAACGTTTCAGGCGCTGGGCAGATACACCCAGGACAGGACGCCAATCTATCATTGGGTACACACTCACTCACACACACACATGGCGAAATTAAGAGCATTCAATTTACTTTGGGCCAGCACGGTGGCTTAGTGGTTGGCATGTTCTCCTCTCAGTGCTGGGGATTCCCGGTTCGAATCCCAATCTTGGTGGAGTTTCCATGTTCTCCCCGTGTCCGTGTGGGTTTCCTCTGGGTTCTCTGGTTTCCTCCCACAGTCCAAAAACACAGATCAAGGTCAATTGAGTTCTCCAAATTGCACCATATAGAATGTGTGTGTGTGAGTGAGTGTGTGTTCAGTGATAGATTGGCGTCCTGTCCTGGGTGTATCTGCCTAGCGCCTGAAACGTTCTCCCCTGGATGGGCATGGGGAACCCCCCCCCATCCCCCCGCCCGCAACCCTAATAGAGGATAAAGCGGAAGATAATGGATGGATGTTTATGAAGATTCTCAATGACGTTCAGGTCATCTGGACTCTGTGGTGGACGATCCACAAATTCGAATCCCAATCTGGGTGGAGTTTCCATGTTCGCCCCGTGTCCACGTGGGTTTCCTCCGGGTTCTCCGGTTTCCTCCCACAGCCCAAAAACATGGATCAAGGTCAATCGAGTTCTCCAAATTGCCCCATATAAAGTGTGTGTGTGAGTGAGTGTGTGCCGAGAGATAGATTGGCGTCCTGTCCTGGGTGTATCTGCCCTGAGAAACGTTCTCCCTTGAATAGGCAAGCAACCCCCCCCCCTCCCCCCCTGTGACCCTAGTAGAGGATAAAGTGGAAGATAATGGATGGATGGATGTTTGTAACCTGGACTCTTTGGTGGATGATCCACAAATTCGAATCCCAATCTGGGTGGAGTTTCCATGTTCTCCCCGTGTCCGCGTGGGTTTCCTCCGGGTTCTCCGGTTTCCTCCCACAGCCCAAAAACATGGATCAAGGTCAATCGAGTTCTCCAAATTGCCCCATATAGAGTGTGTGTGTGAGTGAGTGTTATGCTGAGAGATAGATTGGCGTCCTGTCCTGGGTGTATCTGCCCCAGCATCCGAAACGTTCTCCCCTGGATGGGCATGGGGAACCCCCGCGCGACCCTATTAGAGGATGAAGTGGAAGATAATGGATGGATGTATGAATTTACTTTGAATCCATGTTTTTGGACTGTGGAAGGAAACCCAAGCAGACACAAAAATTATTTTAAAAAGCGTTCAGTGGACGAAAAAATATAAAGTATAAAGGAGTTTGGGAGCTAAAAGATCGTCCCAATTTACAAACACAGCAGCGGGTCAGTGATGGAGGACGGTTCTACACCCGGGCCTTTGGTTTTTTGTTTGATTTTAATTTATTTTGTTTGTTTGCGCCCCTCAATTTTTTTTAGCACCCGCCGCCACTGAGCAGTGCCAATCCATTATTCTATTTACATTCACTCACACAGACCCACACACCATATAGGGGCAATTTACAATTTAAAAATAGGGGCAATTTAAAAATTGTTCCGATATTAAGCTTAATTAATTATGAACCACAAAACAGTTAATGAGAAATGTCTTTGAGTGTGTATGTGGGCACACCAACTGTTGGCAAGCATGTGATCTGAGGCTGATGTCTAATTGGTTATTTTAGGTTTTTCCACCCGGACACACCCATTCTAGTGCGTCACGATTTATAGAGTTACTACTGGTTCATTTTGTATAGACATCGTGTGATTGGACAATTCCCGAATCGACTCATTAACTCAGGTGCGGTTCGTTAGTTCGATTCACCCTTAACTTTTGTGGACTGGAGAAGGATCAAAATTCAAGAAATTTAATTTGTTGTGACAAAAAAATGCTTTTAAAAACTGTTCAGTGGAAGAAAAATTAGTATAAAAGAGTTTGGGAGCTAAAGGATCGTCCCAATTTACAAACACAGCAGCAGGTCAGTGATGGAGGACGGTTCTACACCCGGGCCTTTGGTTTTTGTTTGATTTTAATTTATTTTGTTTGCTCCCCCTAAATTTTTTTAGCACCAGCCACCACTGAGCAGTGCCAATCCATTATTCTATTTACATTCACTCACACAGACCCACACACCATATAGGGGCAATTTACAATTTAAAAATAGGGGCAATTTAAAAATTGTTCAATTGGCAAGCATGTGATCTGAGGCTAATTACTAATTGGTTATTTTTGGTTTTTCCACCCGGACACACCCATTGTAGTGCGTCACTATAGGTAGTGTGTTATTACTGGTTCATTTTGTATAGGCATCGTGTGATTGGACAATTCCCGAATCGACTCGTTAACTCAGGTGCGGTTCGTTAGTTCTAATCACCCTTAACGTTTGCAGACTGGAGTCGCGTCAAAATTAAAGCAATTCAGTTTTGTTGTTTTTATTGCAATTGCAATTTAAAAATAGGGGCAATTTAATAATAGTTCCGATATTAAACTTAATTAATTATGAACCGCAAAAGAGTTAATGAGAAATGTCTTTGAGTGTGTATGTGGGGACACCAACTGTTGGCAAGCATGTGATCTGAGGCTGATTACTAATTGGTTATTTTAGGTTTTTCCACCTGGACACACCCATTCTAGTGCGTCACTATTGGTAGTGTTACTACTGGTTCATTTTGTTTAGACATCGTGTGATTGGACAATTCCCGAATCGACTCGTTAACACAGGTGCGGTTCGTTAGTTCGACTAACGTTAAACCCATAACGTTTTCAGACTGGAGGAGAAGTTTTGTCTTCACAAAAAAATACGTTTAAAAATTAAAAAAAAATAGTATAAAGGAGCTCGTACCAGATCGTCCCAATTTATTTTTGTGTTTGTTTTTAATTTTTTTCGTTTGTTTGCGCCCCCCTCCATTTTTTTAGCACCAGCCGCCAATGCTGTGAGGGCTCTTTGATTCTCTGAAGTCAATCTCAGACACCCGTGATGATTAGTGAGTCCAATTACAGGGAGACGACTTAAGAAGGTCCCAGAGTTCAAGCAATATGAAAGAGAGAGAGGATCTCTGCTGCCGAAAATCATCAAATAGCGGAAAAGGTATGAAAACATTTGATTTGTCATGTAAACGCAAGTTTGATCACGGTGCTGTGAAGAGATTTGTGGCTGATTCCGAGCACAGCCGGCTTTGTGCAGATGAAAGCATAATGAGGACGGTCTCTGCCAGCCAAATTCATCAGATTAAAAGAGCAACTGCTAAATGCCCTGACAAACCAGCAAACAGGTATTTAAAGCTGCTGGTGCCTCGGGAGTCCCGAGAACCTCGAGGCGTAGGATCCTTCAAAGCTAACTAAGCTACCCTAGTAGAGGATAAAGCGGAAGATAATGGATGGATGGAACTACCCATTTAATAATTGGCTTTTCATATAAAATTACGATGCTCTTTAATGTATATGAGCATACTGAGAAACATGGAAACAGATAACAGTCCTGGGTGTATCTGCCCAGCGCCCGAAACGTTCTCCCCTGGATGGGCATGGGGAACCCCCCCCCCCCGAGACCCTGGTAGAGGATAATGTGGAAGATATTGAATGAATGAAAGTATGAGAGGTTGTGCATTATTGTAAATAAATCATGGGAAGGGCGGCACGGTGGCTTAGTGGTTAAGCACTGACATAGTGGGTCTGTGCTCTGGGTGGAGCTTCCATGTTCTCCCCATGTCCATGTGGGTTTCCTCCGGGTTCTCTGGTTTCCTCCCACAGTCCAAAAACATGGTTCAAGGTCAATTGAATTCTTCAGATTGCTCCATATAGAGTGTGTCTGTGAGTGAGTGTGTATCCAGTGATAGATTGGCGTCCTGTCCTGGGTGTATCTGCCCAGCGCCCAAAACGTTCTCTCCTGGATGGGCATGGGGAACCCCCCTGTGACCCTGGTAGAGCATAAAGTGGAAGATATTGAATGAATGAAAGTAAGAGAGGTTGTGCATTATTGTAAATAAATCATGGGAAGGGCGGCACGGTGGCTTAGTGGTTAAGCACTAACACAGTGGGTCTGTGCTCTGGGTGGAGTTTCCATGTTCTCCCCGTGTCCACGTGGGTTTCCTCCGGGTTCTCTGGTTTCCTCCCACAGTCCAAAAACCTGGATCGAGGTCAACTGAATTCTCCATATTGCCCCATATAGAGTGTGTGCGTGTGAGTCAGTGTGTGCCCAGCAATTGATTGGCGTCCTGTCCTGGGTGTATCTGCCCAGCGCCCGAAACGTTCTCACCTGGATGGGCATGGGGAACCCCCCTGCGACCCTGATAGAGGATAAAGCGGAACATAATGAATGAATGAAAGTATGAGAGGTTGTGCATTATTGTAAATAAATCATAGGAAGGGGTCCACGTGAGTTTCCTCTGGGTTCTCTGGTTTCCTCCCACAGTCCAAAAACATGGATCGAGGTCAATTGAATTCTCCAAATTGCTCCATATATTGTGTGTGTCCAGTGATAGATTGGTGTCCTGTCCTGGGTGTATCTGGGTGTACAATCTATTCACAATAATGCACAGCATTGTGTCTTATTGCTTTCATAAAACAGTTCTAAAGCCAATATAATTAAAACACAAGGTTTAATTCCTAAATGCAAGTATTAAAAACAAATGTTTTTAAATGTCTTGTTAATAAGGCGGCATGGTGATGTAGTGGTTAGCATGTTCTCCTCTCACTGCTGGGGATTCCAGGTTTGAACCCCAACTTGGGTGGAGTTTCCATGTTCTCTTCGTGTCCATGTGGGTTTCCTCTGGGTTCTCCGGTTCCCTCCCACAGTCCAAAGACATTGCCTTAAGTTAATTGAATGCTCTAAATTGCCCCATATAGAGTGTGTTTGTGTGTGTCTGCATGAGTTAGTGTGTGTCCAGTGATAGATTGGCGTGCTGTCCTGGGTGTATCTGCCCAGCGCCCGAAACGTTCTCCTCTGGATGGTGCATGGGGAACCCCCCCCCCCCCCCTCCCCCCCCGACCCTAGTAGAGGATAAAGCGGAAGATAATGGATGGATGGAACTACCCATTTAATAATTGGCTTTTCATATAAAATTATGATGCTCTTTAATGTATATGAGCATGATAAGAAACATGGAAACAGATAACATTGAAAGATCCGATTTGCTTTTAAAGCAAATGAAGATTTTTATAACTAATAATTTTAAAAAGGTCTTTAACGGGTCACATTCAAAACTTCATTAAAGGTTAGTCCTACTGTCAGCATCTGCGAGAAATTCTGTACAGTAGTTTAGATAATATGCAAACAATACATAGTTTATATTATTGTTTATTGTGTTGAGTCCCAGAAACAGCCAAAGATAGAAACACACACTATATGGGGCAATTTATCCATCCATTATCTTCCGCTTAATCCTCTATTAGGGGAGAACATGCAAACACGCAGATCGGGATTTAAACCTGGATCCCCAGCGGTGAGAGGTAAACATGTGAATCACTTTGTCGCGTTGCCACCCCATAAAAAATTGTCAGCCCAACTATCAACGTTTGTGACGTTATATGTACAGAAATTCAGAGTGTATGAAAACAATACACAGCTTATTGTGCAGAGTCCCAGAAACAGCCAAAGTGTACCAACACTGAAAATAAGTAGATGGATGCAGAAGTAGCAATCGACAAACCGGGACAGTGTAGCCTGTAATAAAAATGATTGCCGATGCCGTAAGGTCAGGAAAATACAGAGAAGAAATCTAAGGCTGTAAATACGAGGTGAAAAAACATGAGCAATGCACCAAAACAAACACCGGCAATAGCAAGGCAAACACAACAGGCTTAAATAGAGAGAAAAGAGGATATGAACCATAGCTTCCCTTCCATATAAACCTAAGGGTGTGGTAGCTCAGTGTTTAGGGTGTTGGACTATCAATCTGAAGGTTGTGGGTTCAAATCCCAGGTCCACTGAAGTTGTCAATGTGGTCTTTGACCCTGTGCTTGCTTTGTAAGTCACTTTGGATGAAATTGTCTCCAAATGTAAATGTAAACCAGAAGAAGCATCATAATTTAGGAGAAGGATTGTGAGCAACCCTAGTGGAAATATGGTAGCTCAGTCATTAGGGCATTGGGCTATCAATCTGAAGGTTGGGAGTTCAAATCCCAGGTCCACTGATGTTACCAGTGTGGGTCCTTGAGCAAGAACCTTAACACTCATTGCTCCAGGGCTGCTGTGGCCAACCATGTGCTTGCTTTGTAAGTCACTTTGGATAAAAGCATCTGCTTAATGGCCAAATGTAAACCAGAAGAAGTATCAAAATTTAGGAGAAGGATTGTGAGCAACCCTTGTGGAGATACGGTAGCTGAGTGGTTAGGGTGTTGGACTATCAATCTGAAGGTTGTAGGTTCAAATCCCAGGTCCACTGAAGTTACCAGTGTGGGTCTTTGAGCAAGACCCTTAACCCTCATTGCTCCAGAGCTGCTGTGGCCGACCATGTGCTTGCTTTGTAAGTCTTGTAAGTTTTGGATAAAAAGTGTCTCCTAAATGACCAAATGTAAACCAGAAGAAGTATCAGAATTTAGGAGAAGGATTGCGAGCAACCCTAGTGGAGATACGGTAGCTCAGTGGTTACTGCGTTGGGCTATCAATCTGAAGGTTGTAGGTTCAAATCCCAGGTCCACTGATGTGGTCCTTGAGCAAGACCCTTAACCCTCACTGCTTCAGGACTGCTGTGGCCGTCCATGTGCTTGCTTTGTAAGTCACTTTGGATGAAAGTGTCTCCTAAATGAAACCAGGAGAAGAATTTGAATTTAGGAGAAGGATTGTGAGCAACCCTAGTGGAGATACGGTAGCTCAGGGTGTTGGACTATCAATCTGAAGGTTGGGGGTTCAAATCCCAGGTCCAATGTGGTCCTTAAGCAAGACCCTTAACCCTCATTGCTCCAGGGCTGCTGTGGCTAACCATGTGCTTACTTTATAAGTCCTGTAAGCTTTGGATAAAAGCGTCTGCTAAATGACCAAATGTAAACCAGAAGATGAATCATAATTTAGGAGAAGGATTGCGAGCAACCCTAGTGGAGATACGGTAGCTCAGGGGTTAGGATGTTGGGCTATCAATCTGAAGGTTGTAGGTTCAAATCCCAGGTCCACTGATGTTATCAATGTGGTCCTTGAGCAAGACCCTTAACCCTCATTGCTCCAGGGCTGCTGTGGCCAACCATGTGCTTGCTTTGTAAGTCTTGTAAGTTTTGGATAAAAAGCATCTCCAAAATGACCAAATGTAAACCAGAAGAAGAATCAGAATATAGAAGAAGGATTGCGAGCAACCCTAGTGGATATATGGTAGCTAAGAGGGTTTGGGTGTTGGACTATCAATCTGAAGGTTGTTGGTTCAAATCTCAGGTCCACTGATGTTACCAATGTGGTCCTTGAGCAAGACCCTTAACCCTCACTGCTCCAGGACTGCTGTCCGACCATGTGCTTGCTTTGTAAGTCTTGTAAATTTTGGATAAAAAGCATCTCCAAAATGACCAAATGTAAACCAGAAGAAGAATCAGAATTTATAAGAAGGATTGCAAGCAACCCTAGTGGAGATACGGTAGCTCAGGGGTTCGGGTATTGGGCTATCAATCTGAAGGTTGTAGGTTCAAATCCCAGGTCCACTGACTTTATCAATGTGGTCCTTGAGCAAGACCCTTAACCCTCATTGCTACAGGGATGTTGTGATTAACCCTGTTCTTGCTTTGTAAGTCGCTTTGGATAATAGTGTCTCCTAAATGACCAAATGTAAATGTAAACCAGAAGAAGAATCATAATTTAGGAGAAGGATTGTGAGCAACCCTAGTGAAGATACGGTAGCTCAGGGTGTTGGACTATCAATCTGAAGGTTGGGGGTTCAAATTCCAGGTCCAATGTGGTCCTTAAGCAAGACCCTTAACCCTCATTGCTCCAGGGCTGCTGTGGCTAACCATGTGCTTACTTTGTAAGTCCTGTAAGCTTTGGATAAAAGCATCTGCCAAATGACCAAATGTAAACCAGAAGAAGAATCAGAATTTAGGAGAAGGATTGTGAGCAACCCTAGTGGAGATACGGTAGCTCAGTGGTTAGGGCGTTGGGCTATCAATCTGAAGGTTTGGGGTTCAAATCCCAGGTCCACTGATGTTATCAATGTGGTCCTTGAGCAAGACCCTTAACCCTCACTGCTCCAGAGATGCTGTGGCCAACCATGTGCTTGCTTTGTAAGTCACTTTGGATGAAAGTGTCTCCTAAATGAAACCAGGAGAAGAATTAGAATTTAGGAGAAGGATTGTGAGCAACCCTTGGTGAGATACGGTAGCTCAGTGGTTGGGTGTTGGGCTATAAATCTGAAGGTTGGTGGTTCAAATCCCAGGTCCAATGTGGTCCTTGAGCAAGACCCTTAACCCTCATTGCTCCAGGGATGCTGTGATGAACCCTGTGCTCACCTTGTAAGTCGCTTTGGATGAAAATGTCTGCCAAATGACCAAATGTAGATACCAGGAAGAGCAGAAGGAAATTAAGGTATGGATGTGGTACCTACGGGTTTTCGTTTTTTTTTTCTGCGTCTCATCCCATTTTTAGTCAGTGTGTTGGTGAATAAGCCGATGTTCTATAAAGATAAGAGTACAGTGAAGGGAAGATCAAAGGCTGGTGGTAAAGTCGCCCACACAGTACTGGAAGTCTCACCCATCTCCAAATCGAAGTGTCACCCGAGCAGAGAATGAGTGAGAGTTTCTCCTCTGCCCACGACTCATTCCTTCAAGTGGGTTCACCACACAGTGTGAGACCTCTGCACCGATGGGTGCTGGGAAAGAAGTGCGGTTCGGAGTGGCAGCTGTCAATTCACACATCCGCAGGGGTACATGGTCTACCTGTAAAACGTGGTTTCTTCTGACTCTGCACAAAGAAGGCACCTACTCAAACCAAAACTAAGGTCAAAGATCCTATTAGAACGTGTCACATGCAAAGTTAGGGGTTAACCTGGAGGCATCGTATGCTTTTAATGCTAATGACAAAAAACACAGAGTATCTAAGACATTTCCCAGCAAAAAACAGAGGACGTTTTGCTTCAAGGCATTTTCTGTAAATTACCAACCTGGCTGAACTACACCTATCGTAGATATGTGAACCAGTGGGTTATTCCCATGACATATTTTTACATTTACTTTTGCTCTCGGTGGGAGTTACCAGTCCCCGAATACTGACTGCAAAGTGCTTTAAAAAAGAAAATCAGCTGAAAAGTCCAAAGTTGTGTGAGGTTATATACACACAGGTGGAGCGGGGTATATATGGATGTATCATGTTTGTATAGTATTCATTAGCACTCATTCTAATGTCATGTATCTTTACTTTGTAATGCTTCCATCCATCCATTATCTTCCGCTTTATCCTATATTAGGGTAGTGGGGGGGGGTTCTCCATGCCCATCCAGGGGAGAACGTTTCAGGCGCTGGGCAGAAACACCCAGGACAGGACGCCAATCTATCACTGGACACACACTCACACACACAAACACACTCTATATGGGGAAATTTGGAGAACTCAATTGATTTGATTCATGTTTTTGGACTGTGGGAGGAAACCGGAGAACCCGCAGGAAACCCACGCGGACACGGTGAGAACATGGAAACTCCACCCAGATGGGGATTCGAACCAGGAATAAACAGCTGGAAAACTTTCACAAAACAACTTTACAAAGAGGCAGCAGTGTACGACTTTATCAAACTACATACCCAAATGTCCATCCATTCATTATCTTCCGCTTTATCCTCTATTAGGGTTGCGGGGGGGGGTTCCCCATGTCCATCCAGGGGAGAACGTTTCAAGCGCTGGGCAGAAACACCCAGGACAGGACGCCAATCTATCACTGGATACACACTCACTCACACACAAACACACTCTATATGGGGCAATTTGGAGAATTCAATTGACTTGATCCATGTTTTTGGACTGTTGGAGGAAACCGGAGTACCCGGAGGAAACCCACGCGGACACGGGGAGAACATGGATTGTGTGATGATCATGTGACCATATTTAACAAATTGAAAAACTCTAAACAGCTGGAAAACTTTCACAAAACAACTTTACAAATAGACAGCAGTTTATGACTTTAACAAACTACATACCCGTTATCTTCCGCTTTATACTCTATTAGGGTCGCGGTGGGGTTCCCCATGCCCATCCAGGGGAGAACGTTTCGGGCGCTGGGCAGATACACCCAGGACAGGATGCCAATCTATCACTGGACACACACTCACTCACTCACACACAGACAGACACACTCTATATGGGGCAATTTGGAGAATTCAATTGACCTGATCCATGTTTTTGGACTGTGGGAGGAAACCGGAGAACCCGGAGGAAACCCACACGGACACGGTGAGAACATGGAAACTTCACCCAGAGGGGGATTCGAACCGGGAATCGCTGAGAGGCAAACGTGCCAACCACTGAGCCACCGTGTCGCCCTACAAATACCTGAATTTAAATAAGGCAAAGGTTTCAACTCACAACTGGTACAATTCCAACCAGCGACTTTAATTTCTTATTTTTCTCCTCAGCTTCCGCCAGACTAAACATTTGATTAAACATTAGGTTGCCTAATCCTCTTTAGCTGTTCGAGCAGCAGGAGCTTCATACTGTTTGGCATGAAATCTCCCTTAATCATCATCTAAGCACCGCTACATTCAACCCATGTGTTCGTCACCACAAGCCAGATTACATAGATTTGTTCCATGACACACTATCATCCAAAAAAGCAGAATTTCAATTTAATTTCGGTTCTTTGTCTCTTCAGCTTGGAAAATGAGAAATAGAGTGACACTCTCAGGGTAATTAGAATAAGGCCCGCACCCGCATGGTGAAGGCAGATTTATCAAGACTGTTGGGAAATATGGTCGTGCCAGTCCTGACCACGTGAGACATAAAACCACATGAGACAATTAATGGTTTATATATGTGTGGCGGGAACGCAGCAATGCTGGGGGGGGGGGGGGGGGGGGTGAGGTGGAGCTGACGGCAATGGATGTTGATTACAGGTAATTAATACAGAGAGAACGATGCCGGGAAACAAAAGGTTATTTAAATTTCATCTCATTATCTTTCACTAGAGTCTGTGAGGCGGGGTGTGTATATCTCCATCCATTATCTTCCGCTTTATTCTCTACTAGGGTCGCAGGGAGGTTCCCCATGCCCATCCAGGGGAGAACGTTTTGGGCACTGGGCAGATACACCCAGGACAGGGCACCAACCCATTGCTGGGCTATATATATATATATATATATATATTATATATATTGAATCCCAATCTGGGTAGAGTTTCCATGTTCTCTCCGTGTCCGCGTGGGCTTCCTCCGGGTTCTCCGGTTTCCTCCCCCAGTCCAAAAACATGGATCCAGGTCAAATAAATTCTGCAAATTACCCCATATAGAGTGTGTTTGTGTGTGTGAGTGAGTGTGTGTCCAGTGATTTATTGGCGTCCTGTCCGGGGTGTATCTGCCCAGTGCCCGAAACGTTCTCCCCTGGATGGGCATGGGAACCCCCCCACCCACGACCCTAATATAGGATAAAGCGGAAGATAATGGATGGATGGATATATTTATTAGGGTGGCACGGTGGCTTAGTGGTTGGCATGTTCTCCTCTCAGCACTAGGGGTTCCTGGTTCAAATCCCAATCTGGGTGGAGTTTCCATGTTCTCCCCGTATACCCCCTGGATGGACATGGGGAACCCCCCCGCGACCCTAATAT
Organism: Corydoras sp. C115; assembly: GCA_019802505.1. Lineage (NCBI taxonomy): Eukaryota > Metazoa > Chordata > Actinopteri > Siluriformes > Callichthyidae > Corydoras > Corydoras sp. C115. The sequence goes on along the minus strand of JAFMOC010000396.1, from coordinate 361,509 downwards.
AGGATAAAGTGGAAGATAATAGACGGATGGTTGTGATAGTGGTATTTACATACTTTTGACTTACAATGTATACGGCGCCGTATATAATATCATATGTATATAATAATATATGTACAGTGGTGTGCCATTAGGGACTTAAATGAATAAAAATGCTCTGTCTGCATCAGCAACAGCTGCGGCGCACGGGCTCTTTATACTGCATTTCTGCATAATAAGATGTTATTTTGAAGGCATATATACACTGCGGAAAGTTTTGTCATAAAACGTGAAATAAACACAAATCAAGAAAGAAATCAATTTAAAAAATCTGCCAAAATAATGAGTAAATGTATTAATCTCTTTGAGATTACTCAAAATAAAAATTAAAAAATCTTTAAAAAATAGGTTGTTTATATTTTATGACGGCAGCATGGTGGCTTAGTGGTCAGCACGTTCTCCTCTCAGCACTAGGGATTCCCGGTTCGAATCCCCATCTGGGTGGAGTTTCCATGTTCTCCCCATGTCCACGTGGGTTTCCTCCGGGTTTTCCGGTTTCCTCCCACAGTCCAAAAACATGCATAAAGTCAATTGAATTCTCCAAATTGCCCCATATAGAGTGTGTGTGTGTGTGTGAGTGAGTGTGTGCCCAGCGATGGATTGGTGTCCTGTCCTGGGTGTATCTGCCCAGCGCCTGAAACGTTCTCCCCTGGATGGGCATGGGGAACCCTACCGTGACCATACTAGAGGATAAAGCGGGTGATAATGAATGAATGAATGAATGAATGAATATTTTATGACTAAAATATAATATTATATATATATATATATAGGGCGGCACGGTGGCTTAGTGGTTTAGCATGTTCCCCTCTCAGCACTAGGGATTCCCTGTTCGAATCTCAATCTGGGTGGAGTTTCCATGTTCTCCCCGTGTCTGCATGGGTTTCCTCCGGGTTCTCCGGTTTCCTCCCACAATCCAAAAACATGGATCAAGTCAATTGAATTCTCAAAATTGCCCCATATAGAGTGTGTGTCTGTGTGAGTGAGTGTGTGTCCAGTGATAGATTGGCGCCCTGTGCTGGGTGCCCATCTGCCCAGCGCCCGAGACGTTCTCCCCTGGATGGGCATGGGGAACCCCACCGCGACCCTAATAAAGGATAAAGCGGGAGATAATGAATGAATGAATGATATATATATATATATATATATATATATATATATATATATATATAATATAGAAAGTAAATCCGTAAAATAATAATAAAGACTCAAGACGTGGCCGGTGGCAGTGATGTCATAAGTCGATCTGAGCTGAGTAAGAACAGAACGGCGCAGAGTTTCTGTGAACAGTTTTTCTTTGAAGGCCCACCGTGCTGAATCCCTGTAACTGTACATTACCCTGCAGTTACACTGCGCTGCATCACACTGCCCCAGCTCTGATCAGAAATGTGGAGGCAGAAGTGTGACATCGGTCACGAGGCTCAGATCTTCATGTCCCCGCTCGCCGCAAAGCTCACAGACGGACAGAACCACAGAGTTTCTGTTAGAGTGGGATTACCAATATGACGTGGAGCGTTTGAGGTCACACTGTGCCAAAGAGCACCAACGGTGAGCATCAGTGTGGAGTGGAACACAGAACATTTACTAAACTAACTTCAATAAATCACAGATATGGATAACAATCATTAATAATAAAAATGAGATACAAGAGGGACGGTGGCTTAGTGGTTGGCATGTTCTCCTCTCAGCGCTGGGGATTCCCGGTTCGAATCCCAATCGGGGTGGAGTTTCCATGTCCTCCCCGTGTCCACGTGGGTTTCCTCCGGTTTCCTCCCACAGGTTCATCCAGCCATCCATTACTGGGGTCGTGGGGGGGTTCCCCATGCCCATCCAGGGGAGAACGTCTCGGGCGGTGGGCAGATACACCCAGGACAGGATGTCAATCCATCGCTGGGCACACACTCACTCACACACACTCTATATGGGGCAATTTGGAGAATTCAATTTACCTTGATCCATGTTTTTGGACTGTGGGTGGAAACCGGAGAACCTGGAGGAAACCCACGTGGACACGGGGAGAACATGGAAACTCCACCCAGATCCCAGATTGGGATTCGAACCAGGAATCCCTAGTGCTGAGAGGAGAACATGCCAACCACTAAGCCACCATGCCGCCCACCCACAGGTTCTATTCATTCATTCATTCATTATCTCCCGCTTTATCCTCTATTAGGGTCGCGGTGGGGTTCCCCATGCCCATCCAGGGGAGAACGTCTCGGGCGCTGGGCAGATAGACCCAGGACAGGGCGCCAATCCATCGCTGGGTACACACTCACTCACTCAAACACACTCTATATGGGGCAATTTAGAGAACTCAATTAACTTGATCCATGTTTTTGGACTGTGGGAGGAAACCGGAGAACCCAGAGAAAACCCACACGGACACGGGGAGAACATGGAAACTCCACCCAGATGGGGATTCGAACCGGGAATCCCTAGCGCTGAGAGGCGAACGTGCTAACCACTAAGCCACCGTGCCGCCTCCACAGGTTCTAGTTCAAGTAATTTATTTAGAGTGTTTTTTACAATAGTACATCGTCACAAAGCAGCTTTACAGAGTTATAAACCTTTAAACCCCCAAAGAGCAAGATGAAGAGACAGTGGCAAGAAAAAACTCCCTGTTATGTTGCTACTTAAAGGAGGAAACCTTGTGAGGACCAAGACACAGTGGGGGACTCCTCCTCCTTGAGTGGCTGGGCAGCATCAACAGTGTAGAACAGCCATATACACAGTCCTAAAACATGAATCAATGTCAATTGAATTCTCCAAATTGCCCCATATAGGGTGTGAGTGAGTGGGTGTCCAACGATAGATTGGCGTCCTGTCCTGGGTGTATCTGCCCTGCACCTGAGAAGTTCTCCCCTGGATGGACATGAGCAACCCGCCCCACCCCCCCCCCACCCGCGACCCTAATAGAGGATAAAGCGGGAGATAATGAATGAATGAATGTATTTAAAAAATAATAATAATGGGGGGCGGCACGGTGGCTTAGTGGTTGGCACGTTCTCCTCTCAGCTCTAGGGATTCTCGGTTCGAATCCCCATCTGGGTGGAGTTTCCATGTTCTCCCCGTGTCCGCGTGGGTTTCCTCCGGGTTCTCGGTTTCCTCCCACAGTCCAAAAACATGGATAAAGTCAATTGAGTTCTCCAAATTGCCCCATATAGAGTGTGTGTCCAGTGATAGATTGGCGTCCTGTCCTGGGTGTATCTGCCCAGCACCCGAAACGTTCTCCCCTGGATGGGCATGGGGAACCCCACCACGACCCTAATAGAGGATAAAGCTGAAGATAATGAATGAATGAATTATGGGCGGCATGGTGGTGTAGTGGTTTGCATGTTCGCCTCCCATGGTTGGGGATCCAGGTTTGAATCCCAATCTGGCTGGAGTTTCCATGTTATAATGAGATACAATAATGAGGTACATGGGTAAACACATACCTCATTTACTTACCTTATTTGACTTTATGTACAAATCTTAATTATTCATTCATTCATTATCTCCCGCTTTATCCTCTATTAGGGTCGCGGTGGGGTTCCCCATGCCCATCCAGGGGAGAACGTCTCGGGCGCTGGGCTGATACACCCAGGACAGGACGCCAATCCATCGCTGGGTACACACTCACACACTCAAACACACTCTATATGGGGCAATTTAGAGAACTCAATTAACTTGATCCATGTTTTTGGACTGTGGGAGGAAACCGGAGAACCCGGAGGAAACCCACACGGACATGGGGAGAACATGGAAACTCCACCCAGATGGGGATTCGAACCGGGAATCCCTAGCGCTGAGAGGCGAACGTGCTAACCACTAAGCCACTATGCCGCCCCAAATCTTAATTAAGTCAAGGTTTTAATTTTTTATTAAACATCATCACCATGGTCACTCACATATCATATTTTCTGAGTAATGGAAAAAAAAAATCAGTAAGTCCGTGATACTCACCTGACTGCCACATGTTTAGCCTGTAAATATCGCACCCTCGTCCAGTTTCCATTCACCGTAATAAGAATTGAAGGATTTCTTATGGATAAAGGTTTCAGTCTCCTGAGAGTAATCCCCTCTCGCCTCTCTGGACAAAGAGGAAAGCTTTGACCTTGCGAGGAGATGCCTGAAGTATATGCGCGCTCACACGCGTACTGCAGTAGGCCACATAACAATTCTATCCGCGCACTGCCCGAGCACATCGTTTTTATCCAACAGCCCTCTGAGGAGATGGACCGTGGTGATTATCAATCCTCTGCAAACAGCGGAGGGCCGCAAAGGCACAATAAAGCCCAGGGAATGAAGGATGCAGCCAGATTGCACTTTTGTCCTGCACACAAATCTGCCACTTCGGGGTTTTTTTTTTTTTTTTTGTGGTTGTGGTTGAGATGGAAAAGGCCGAAGCACCCGATAACAATGTGATATCTTCTGCAGGCATCTGTTAACTTATTGAGGATATTCTAAAAAAAATGGTTCGGCATGAAGAACTAAGTCAGTGGTTAGTCCAGAGTGTGGGATTATAAACTGCTGTAGTTTCTAACAGGGCAAATAATTCATTTTTAATTCATTTAATTCTTTGCCGCGTGGGTTTCCTCCGGGAAACGCGTGGGTTTCCTCCGCGTGGGTTTCCTCCGGGTTCGCGTGGGTTTCCTCCGGGTTCTCCGGTTTCCTCCCACAGTCCAAAAACATGGATCAAGTCAATTGAGTTCTCCAAATTGGCCCATATAGAGTGTGTTTGTGTGAGTGAGTGTGTGCCCAGCGATAGATTGGCGCCCTGTCCTGGGTCTATCTGCCCAGCGCCCGAAACGTTCTCCCCTGGATGGGCATGGGGAACCCCCCCCCCCCCCCCCTCCCCCCCTTCACCCCCCCCCCCCCCGCGACCCTAATATAGGATAAATGAATGAATTCTTTTTACAGAGGTAACACTGAACTCATCTCATCTTATCCATCCATTCATTCATTATCTTCCGCGGGGGGTGACTAGGGTCGCGGGGGAGGGGGGGGGGGTTCCCCATGCCCATCCAGGGGAGAACGTTTCGGGCGCCGGGCAGATACACCCAGGACAGGACGCCAATCTATCACTGGACACACTCACTCAGACACACAATTTGGAGAACTCAATTGACTTGATCCATGTTTTTGAACTGTGGGAGGAAACCGGAGAACCCGGAGGAAACCCACGTGTGAACCTTAATCCCCAGTTCTTACAGGCAAACGTGCTAACCACAATGCTGGCGTGCCGTCCGGGGGTAATTTACATAGGGACAACATAAAGCCACCAATTTGCCTTGAATCCATGTTTTTGGACTGTGAGAGGACAGCGAAGAACCCAGAGGAAACCCACACGGACACGGGGAGGTCATGCAAACTCCACCCAGAGGGATTGGGATCGAACGCTGAGACTGTGTGACCCTTTTTTTTGTCCAGTCAGCATATTAATGATCTAATATTTGTTTGTATTCTCATTCCTGAAAAGAGGAAACTGCTCTCTACACTACCCCCCCCCCCCCACCCTTCCTTTGCAGACAGTATGTTTTCCATTATTGCAATGTTATGTCTCGACAACCTGTCGGCAAGGCATGCCCAAAATAACTGCATGTACACCAAGGTTAATGAAGCTGGTTGACAGTTCAAGCCATGTAATGTCAGCCTATTGCTTAGTCTGATGGAAATAAAGCAATAAAGGTGATGCAATCCACAGACCGCCCCGAAACGCATTACCTGCAATCTCGGGGTTGTTGTTTCTCCGCTGACTTGGACATTATATTGACATTTCAATTCTTACAGAATGAATCCAATGAGATTGCTTCAGCGTCGAGCATACCGACCCGCGCTAATGTCCCGCAAGGGTCATTCAGAATATAAGACACTGATGATTACCTTCCAGTGTTCCTATCGATCTTTAAAAGGTCTTTGGTCTTATAAAGATCTTTTTAAAGCACCTAAGTGCTGCGTACCAGACTAAATAAACAACTGGAAAAATAAAAGTGACTTAGCAATATGGATTTCGAAAAAACTCCCACCAATATGGAATATGGAAGCTGCATCTACAATGTAAAGAACAGAATTCCTCACGGTTGTGATTCGTGTGTGATTAAGGTCGACTCATAGCTCTATGGTGACTATAATAGATATTTAACTTCATCTCATCACATTTTCTTTTGCTTAACCTTATACTTGGGTTGCGGGACAGTTCCAATGGCCATCCAGGGGAGAACGTTTTGGGTGCTGGGCAGGTACACCCAGGACAGGATGCCTATCAATCCACTATATAGATGGGCATTATAATTCCATCCATCCATTATCTTCTGCTTTATCCTCTACAAGGGTCACGGGGTGGGGGGGGGGGGTTGTGGGGGGGTGCCCCCATGCCCATCCAGGGAAGAACATTTTGGGTGCTGGGCAGATATACCCAGGACAGGACGCCAATCTATCGCTGGATACACACTCACTCAAACAAACACACTCATATGAGGCAAATTGGAGAACTCAATTGACCTTGAATCCATGTTTTTTGGACTGTGGGAGGAAACCGGAGAACCCAAAGAAACCCACACGGACACGGGGAGAACATGGAAACTCCACTCAGATTGGGATTCGAGAGGAGAACATGCCAACCACTAAGCCATCATGCCACCCTATTATTATTATTATTATTATTATTATTTTTATTTGTATTTTTATTTATTATTATTATTATTATTATTATTATTATTATTATTATTATTATTATTATTATTTATTTATTTATTTTTTTTATTTATTTATTTATTTTTTTATTATTATTAAGCAATAGTGCGGCACGGTGTCCCGGTATGAATCCCAATCTGGGTGCAGTTTCCATGTCCTCCCCGTGTCCGCGTGGGTTTCCTCCGGGTTCTCCGGTTTCCTCCCACAGTCCAAAAACATGGATCAAGGTCAAATGAGTTCTCCAAATTGCCCCATATAGAGTGTGTCTTTGTGAGTGAGTGTGTGTCTAGCGATAGATTGGTGTCCTGGGTGTATCTACCCAGCGCCCGAAACGTTCTCTCCTGGATGGGCATGTGGGACCCCCCCCCCGCCCCGTGACCCTTGTAGATGATAAAGCAGAAGATAATGGATGGATGGAATTATAATGCCCCTCTATATAGTGGATTGATAGGCGTCCTGTCCTGGGTGTACCTGCCCAGCACCCAAAACGTTCTCCCCTGGATGGCCATTGGAACTGTCCGCAACCCAAGTATAAACCCCCCCGTGCGACCCTAATAGAGGATGAAGAGAATGAATGAATGAATATCTATATATATATATATATATATGCACATATAAATTAATTCAAAAAAAGAACTACTTTGCATTTTCACTGCAGTGAAATATAAAATGCTAAATCCAAACCTAAAAGCACATTGTTCTGTAATGAGCCCCGGCACTTCAGGCTGCATGGAGTGCAGGAGTGTATGTCGACAGAGGTGATTGCTTTCAGTAAATCGTGCCGGTCGACCCAAGCACTTGTCCACACCGGCTGTGAATTACAATGCAATCTCCAGTTCTGTCTGATTAAGATATGAAGTGGCGATGAGCACACAGGCTGCTGTAACTCTCATGCCTGTCCTAGTGGTGAGAAATGATTATCTAACGGAAAGAGAGAGAGAGAGAGAGAGAGAGAGAGAGAGAGAGAGAGAGAGAGAGAGAGAGAGAGAGAAGAGAGGAGAGAGAGAGAGAGAGATGCTACTTTCATCAGCATGTCTAAGAGCCCTATTCATCATTATCCAGTCAGGCTGATGGCAGAAGCTCCATATCCTCAGGTCTGTCTCCTTTTCTAATGCATCTAAGCACAAGGACAATGATTACTTCTTGCCACTGATGTTCTGCCCACTCAGCGGGCAATGTCACTTTTATGAGAGTGTATAAAAGGAAAATTTACTGTGATTAAATTAAAACTCTAAAGCCATGCCTTTCGGTTCTTGCATGCATTGTAGCGCTGGCGATGTGATTAGGTACTCAGATGTAGAAAAGCTTTTCAGAAAGATTAGGTCAAGGTTGGAAGAGCTGAATATAGAACATGATCCAAATGTGCTATTTCATCAGTGAGAGAATTATTTTTTTCCTAGATAGATTTGAAGAAGCGGCAAAAATACCTTTTTTTTCATTTAAAACACCAAAAAGCATTTTACAATTAGTGGTTAGTATGTTCTCCTCTTGGGCGGCAGGGTGGCTTAGTGGTTTAGCACGTTCGCCTCTCAGCGCTAGGGATTCCCGGTTCGAATCCCCATCTGGATGGAGTTTCCATGTTCTCCCCGTGTCTGTGTGGGTTTCCTCCGGGTTCTCCGGTTTCCTCCCACAGTCCAAAAACATGGATTAAGTCAATTGAATTCTCAAAAAAATTGCCCCATATAGAGTGTGTGTGTGTGAGTGAGTGTGTGAACAGCGATGGATTGGCGCCCTGTCCTGGGTCTATCTGCCCAGCGCCCGAGACGTTCTCCCCTTGATGGGCATGGGGAACTCCACCGCGACCCTAATAGAGGATAAAGCGGGACATAATGAATGAATGAATGAATGAATGTTCTCCTCTCAGTGCTAGGGTTTCCAAATTCGAATCCCAATCCATTCCTCCGGTTTCCTCCCACAGTCCAAAAACATGGATCGGGGTCAATTGAGTTCTCCAAATTGCCCCATATAGAGTGTGTGTGTGAGTGAGTGTGTGTCCAGTGATAGATTGGCGTCCTGTCCTGGGTGTATCTGCCCAGTGCCCGAAACGTTCTCCCCTGGATGGGCCTGGGGAACCCCCCCCCCACACACACACAAGCCAAGTAGACGATAAAGTGGAAGATGGGGCAATTTTTGGAGATTTCAATTGACCATTGATCCATGTTTTTGGACTGTGGGAGGAAACCGGAGAACCCGGAGGACACCGGGAGAACATGGAAACTCCACCCAGATTGGGATTCGAACTGGGAATCCGGGAACAGTGGCGTAGTGGTTCCATGTTCTCCCCGTGTCCACATGGGTTTCCTTCATCTTCTCTGGTTTCCTCCCACAGTCCAAAAACATGGATCAAGTCAATTGAATTCTCAAAAAAATTGCCCCACATAGAGTGTGTCTGTGTGAGTGAGTGTGTGTTCAGTGATAGATTGGCGTCCTGTCCTGGGTGTATCTGCCCAGTGCCCGAAACGTTCTCCCCTGGATGGGCCTGGGGAACCCACCCCATGAGCCAAGTAGAGGATAAAGCGGAAGATGGGGCAATTTTTGGAGATTTCAATTGACCATTGATCCATGTTTTTGGACTGTGGGAGGAAACCGGAGAACCCGGAGGACACGGGGAGAACATGGAAATCCCAGATTGGGATTCGAACCGGGAATCCGGGAACAGTGGTTCCATGTTCTCCCCGTGTCCACATGGGTTTCCTTCAGCTTCTCTGGTTTCCCCCCACAGTCCAAAAAAACAAGTATCAAGGTCAATTGAATTCTCCAAATTGCCCCATATAGAGTGTGTCTGTGTGATTGAGTGTGTCCAGCGATAGATTGGCGTCCTGTCCTGGGTGCATCTGCCCAGAGCCCAAAACGTTCTCCCCTGGATGGGCATGGGGAACCTAGTAGAGGATAAAGCAGAAGATAATGGATGGATGGACTAACTCTTCCACTCACTTTGCCCTGACACCTTGAATTCCTACATTATGTCCATATTTTTACACAAGACCAGGTTACACGTTACAGACTGCTTAAGTAAGATCTTTAAAGCTTTAGGATCCAGAACTCTGGAGCTCGTCTAGTTTTCAATCAAACCAAGTGAATCCATGTAATTCCACCTCTCATCTCCTGCGATTGGCCCCCAACAGCTGCCCTCATTCAGTACAAGTTCTTGCCTCTGGGCTGCAGGACTCGGAACCTGATCTCTCTTTCCCTCACTCTATTTTCCAGAGATACCCCCCCCCCCCACTGCTCACTGCTCTGTGACGACGGCTTGAACCTCACCGTGGTGCCGTTTCTCACTCCATATCCTTTGTTGCTGCAAAATTGTGGATTGATCTCTCAAACTCCTTCATTTCATTTTCTATTAAAGAAAAAAAAAAACCTACAATAAATAAGACAATATAAATCTGTTCAGAGGCAAAACTTTGAAGCACTGAACCCAATCAGCAAATGACCAGATGATGATTATCCCGCACTTTGAGTATATGCTTATCGAGCCCTAATTATAATTAATACACTATTTGGACAAAAGTGTTGAGACCCACCTCTTAATCAATGAGCAAAGACTCGGGCTTTAATTGAAGTGCAATTTATACGGAGACGAAAACTCCCTCGTCTATAATCTGCTCTTAAGAAAACAACATGAGCCTTAATGACTGGCATCCCTGCAGTTTAGGCTTCGTACAACCTCCCATCTCAATTAAACATCTCTTAATCCTTTTCTATACATTTTTTATATTATAGTTTTAAATTAATGGGCGGCACGGTGGCTTAGTGGTTGGCACGTTCTCCTCTCAGCACTAGGGATTCCCCGAATCCCCATCTGGGTGGAGTCTCCATGTTCTCCCCGTGTCTGCCTGGATTTCCTCCGGGTTCTCCGGTTTCCTCCCACAGTCCAAAAACATGGATCAAGATCAATTGAATTCTCCAAATTGCCCCATATAGAGTGTGTCTGTGTGAGTGAGTGAGTGTGTGCCCAGTGATAGGTTGGCGTCCTGTCCTGGGTGTATCTGCCCGGCGCCTGAGACGTTCTCCCCTGGATGGGCATGAGGAACCATCCCATGACCCTAGTAGTGAATGATTCGGGTGCAAATTGCTCCATATAGAGTGTGTTTGAGTGTGTCGGTGTGTGTGAGTGAGTGTGTGCCCAGCGATAGATTGGCGTCCTGTCCTGGGTGTATCTGCCCAGCACCCGAAACGTTCTCCACTGGATGGGCATGGGGAACCCCACCGCAACCCTAATAGAGGATAAAGCGGAAGATAATGAATGAATGAATTTTAAATTAAAAATAACTCTTTGGCTTATAAGAACGGTAGCTTAGTGGTTTAGCATGTTCTCCTCTCAGCGTTAGGGATTCCCGGTTCGAATCCCAATCTGGGTGAGTTTCCATGTTCTCCTCGTGTCCACGTGGGTTTCCACCGGGTTCTCCGGTTTCCTCCCACAGTCTAAAAAACATGGATCAAGGTCAACTGAATTCTCCAAATTGCCCCATATAGAGTGTGTCTGTGTGAGTGAGTGTGCAGAGATAGATTGGATAGATCTGCCCAGCGCCCGAAACATTCTCCCCTGGATGGGCATGGAGAACCCCCCCCACAACCCTCGTAGAGGATAAAGCGGAAGATAATGAATGGATGAAAAGATAACCGTGTAGTTCGTAACTCTGGGAACAGGCATACTTATTACTCATTCATTATTTTCCAATCAAAGATCAAAGGGCGGTTCCCTCTGCCTATCCAGAGTAGAACGTTTCAGGTGCTGGGTGGATACACCCAGGACAGGACGCCACTCTATCGCTGGGCAAACACTCACTCACACAAACGCACTATACAGGGCGATTTAGAGCATTCAATTTACCTTGAATCCATGTTTTTGGACTGTGGAAGGAAACCAGAGATCCCAAGGAAACCCATGTGGACACGGGGAGAATATGGAAACTCCACCCAGATTGGGATTCGAACCTGGATCTCTAGTGCTGCGAGGTAAACGTGTTAACCACTAAGCCACCATGTGGCTCCATTGGCGTCTTCATGCCTTTAAATACCTGTAGGACAGTAACAGTGGTTCCAACCTGGATGCAAACCCACTTTCTACTATTTGATCAAATAACCAACAGCTAGTTTAGACATGAAAAATCTAAACAGTGTTTAAATGCCTCATGAATTCATAAATAGTTCCGAAATCTCAGCACGCAGTCGTTTTTCATACCGTTTTCAGCTCAGTGGTTTGGTATTGATGCACCTTCATCTGAAAACCTTATTTATGAAAGTACAGATAATGAGATGGGAAGACATGTCTTCTAGCCAGAGTTGCTTCTAATTATTCAAATAAACATCCATGAATCCATCCATTATCTTCTGCTTTATCCTCTACTAGGGTCGTTGGGGGGGGTCCCCATGCCCATCCAGGAGAACATGAAAACTCCACCCAGATTGGGATTCGAAACAGGAATCCCTAGTGCTGAGAGGAGAACATGATAAATACTAAGCCCCTATTTTATAAGTCATATATCCCTATTCTGTCCTATTCAGTCCAAAGACATGGACCAAAGTCAATTGAATTCTCCAAATTGCCCCATATAGAGTGTGTTTGTGTGTCTGTGTGAGTGAGTGAGTGTGTGTGTCCAGTGATAGATTGGCGTCCTGTCCTGGGTGTATCTGCCCAGTGCCCGAAACGTTCTCCCTTGCATGGCCATGGGGAACCCCCCCACCCCCCCGACCCTAGTAGAGGATAAAGCAGAAGATAATGAATGAATGGATTGAAGCAGAAATGAGGAGAACATGCAAAGTCCACGCAGAATGATAGATTGGTGATAGATTGGTGTCCTGTCCTGGGTGTATCTGCCCAGTGCCCGAAACGTTCTCCCTTGGATGGGCCATGGGGAACCCCCCCTCCCATGAGCCTAATAGAGGATAAAGCAGAAGATGGCGCAATTTTGGGAGAATTCACTTGACAATGATCCATGTTTCTGGACTGTGGAAGGAATCCAGAGAACCCGGAGGACACGGGGAGAACATGGAAACACGGGGAGGATACGGGGAGAACATGGAAACACGGGAGTACATGGGGAGAACATGGAAACTCCACCCAGATTGGCATTCGAACCGAGAATCTGGGAACAGTGGCACAGTGGTTCCATGTTCTCCCCGTGTCCACATGGGTTTCCTCCAGGTTCTCCGCTTTCCTCCCACATGAAGCTCCCAAAATGAACCTTGTCCTTGCAGGACCATTCTGCAGTGATATGATAACACGACGAGCCCCAGTTCTGCAAAACTTGGGCTTTGATTTATATTACAATACGACAAGTTTCACCTCAAATCAACCTTTTTTTTTTCCCCGGCGTTTGCTCCGTTAAACCTTTAATCAAACATTAAGTTACCTAATCCTCTTCAGCTGTTACGGCAGCGAGGAGCTAACTAATTAGAGGGAAATCTTCCCGAATTTGCATTTGACTGGGCCTACATTCACCCAGCACATTATTCATATAAGATCCTGTGGCTTATTCCTATGGCAACTGAAATCCTATTTAGCTGCGAGAGACAAACTTGCAACTGCGTGTTGTTTTTTTTTTGTTTTTTTTAATGTTATTTATGTAAATCTTTTAAAAAGGGGTTCTAGGTGAACTGCTTAACGGGAACTCCAAACGAAGCCGAACATTACATCATAGTGCAGACGCTTTATAGAGCTAATAAACACAAATATTTATTAATTTAATATTTATATTTATTTAATTATATATATATATAATAATGGGCGGCACGGTGGCTTAGCGGTTGACATGTTCTCCTCTCAGCACTAGGGGTTCCTGGTTCGAATCCCAATCTGGGTGGAGTTTCCATGTTCTCCCCGTGTCCGCGTGGGTTTCCTCCGGGTTCTCCGGTTTCCTCCCACAGTTCAAAAACATGGATCAAGTTAATTGAGTTCTCTAAATTGCCCCATATAGAGTGTGTTGGAGTGTGTGAGTGTGTACCCAGCGATGGATTGGCGTCCTGTCCTGGGTGTATCTGCCCAGCGCCCGAGACGTCCTCCCCTGGATGGGCATGGGGAACCCCACCGCGACCCTAATAGAGGATAAAGCGGGAGATAATGAATGAATATATATATAATAATTAGGGCGGCACGGTGGCTTAGTGGTTGACATGTTCTCCTCTCAGCACTAGGGGTTCCTGCTTCGAATCCCAATCTGGGTGGAGTTTCCATGTTCTCCCCGTGTCCGTGTGGGTTTCCTCCGGGTTCTCCAGTTTCCTCCCACAGTCCAAAAACCGTCCGTGTGGGTTTCCAACAGGTTCTCCGGTTTCCTCCCACAGTCCAAAAACATGGATCAAGTCAATTGAGTTCTCCAAATTGCCCCATATAGAGTGTGTCTGTGTGTGTGTGAGTGAGTGTGTGCCCAGCGATAGATTGGTGCCCTGTCCTGCCCAGCGCCCGAGACGTTTTCCCTGGATGGGCATGGGGAACCCCCCCGCGATCCTAATATAGGATGAAGCGGAAGATAATGGATGGATGGATGGATAATAATATATATATTTATTAGGGCGGCATGGTGGCTTAGTGGTTTGGCATGTTCTTCTCTCAGCACTAGCGGGTTTTTTTTAATGTTATTTATGTAAATCTTTTAAAAAGAGGTTCTAGGTGAACTGGTTAACGGGAACTCCAAACGAAGCCGAACATTACATCATAGTGCAGACGCTTTTATTCAAAGCAACTTGCAAGTCTGACAGTTTGAGGGCTGGGGTTCAGAGCGCACCGTTAACCATGATGCACCACGCCCGGAGCAATGAGCTTTGAGGGCGTTGCTCAAGAACCCATATTGGCAATGATGTTGTGCTAAAGGTTTGGCCTTCCAACCTTCTGATCGATACGCTGATGATAAATAAACAGGGTTACCATGCCAACCATCTCCATGGCAGCACTTCATAAGATGGAGTTCATTTCAATCAGCTATATAGAGCTAATACACACAAATATTTATTAATTTAATATTTATATTTATTTAATAATATATATATATATATATATATATATATATATATATATATATATATATATAATAATTAGGGCGGCACGGTGGCTTAGTGGTTAGCATGTTCTCCTCTCAGCACTAGGGGTTCCTGGTTCGATTCCCAATCTGGGTGGAGTTTCCACCGGGTTCTCCGGTTTCCTCCCACAGTCCAAAAACATGGATCGAGTCAATTAAGTACTCCAAATTACCCCATATAGAGTGTGTGTGTGTGTGTGTGTGTGTGTGAGTGTGTGTCCAGCGATGGATTGGCATCCTGTCCTGGGTGTATCTGCCCAGCGCCCGAAACGTTCTCCCCTGGATGGGCATGGGGAACCCCCCCTGATATAGGATGAAGCGGAAGATAATGGATGGATGGATAATAATATATATATTTATTAGGGCAGCACGATGGCTTAGTGGTTTGGCATGTTCTCCCCTCAGCACTAGCTGTTCACGGTTCGAATCCCAATCTGGGTGGAATTTCCATGTTCTCCCTGTGTCCGCGTGGGTTTCCTCCGGGTTCTCCGGTTTCCTCCCACAGTCCAAAAACATGGATCAAGGTCAATTGAATTCTCCCAACTGCCCCATATAGAGTGTGTCTGTGTTAGTGAGTGTGTGTCCAGTGATAGATTGGCGTCCTGTCCTGGGTGTATCTGCCCAGCGCCTGAGACGTTGTCCCCTGGATGGGCATGGAGCCCCCCCCCCCCCCCCCCCGAACCTAATATAGGATAAAGCAGAAGATAATGGATGGATGGATATATTTATTAAACTATTATTTCTAATGTTCCAGATCTAGGTGGTGTTTCCATGTTCTCCTTGTTTATGTTTGGGTTTTCTACGGGTTCTCCGGTTTCCTCCCACAGTCCAAAAACATGGATTTAAAGTTAATAGGCTTTTCTAAATTGCCCCTATTGTGTGTGTGTGTGTGTGTGTGAGTGATTGTGTGCTCAGCGATAGATTGGCATCCTGTTGTGAGTGTATTAACCATGCGTCCAAAATGTTCTCTCCTGGATGGGCATGGTGACCCCACCGTAACCCTAGTAGAGGATAAAGTGAAAGATAATGGATGGATTGATGAGTGGCATGGTGGGGTAGTGGTTATCATGTTCTCCTCTCAGCACTGGGGATCCAGGTTTGAATCCCTATCTGTGTGGAGTTTCCATGTTCTCCCCGTGTATGTTTGGGTTTTCTATGGGTTCTACAGTTTCCTCCCACAGTCCAAAAACATGGATTTGAAGTAAATTGGCTGCTCTAAATTGCCCCTATATTGTGTTTGTGGTGAGGGAGTGTGTGCCCAGCGATAGATTGGCATTCTGACGTGGGTGTATGTACCGTGTGCCCGAAACGTTATTCCCTGGATGGGCATGGGGAGCCCTCCGCGACCCAGGTTTCAATGCCGATCCGGGTGCAGTGCATTGTTCCTATCCCAGCAGTGTCACTGAGGTGGAGAAGTGAAACTCCACTAACCCCCCCCCACCACATCAGTGTCACTGCAGAACCGACAATAAACAATCCACCACCCAAATGATCCCTGCTCTGTGATGCTCCCGACCAACAGAGAACAGAGAACCAACAGAACACAGATGGACTACAATCTGGAATTGGAGAACTACAAAGTCCATCTATATGATAAGCGTGGGAAAAGGGGGCGTGGCCAAACTTTAGACTGGTACTGTATATTCAAATATACAAAAGAACATAAAAGTATATATATATATTCATTCATTCATTATCTTCCGCTTTATCCTATATTAGGGTCGCGGGGGGGGGGGGTTCCCCATGCCCATCAAGGGGAGAACGTTTCGGGCGCTGGGCAGAAAAACCCAGGACAGGACGCCAATCTATCGCTGGGCACACACTCACTCACACAGACACACACACACACATACTGTACACACTCTATATGGGGCAATTTGGAGAATTCAATTGGCTTGATCCATGTTTTTGGATTGTGGGAGGAAACCGGAGAACCCGGAGGAAACCGACGCGGACACGGGGAGAACATGGAAACTCCACCCAGATTGGGATTCAAACCGGGAATCCCTAGTGCTGAGAGGCAAACATGCTAAACCACTAAACCACCGTGCCGCCCTTATATATATATATATATATATACTGGACATTTAACCCTGTACATCACATGATATGTGTAATAAATCCTTAGATGTTTTGACATCATGAGGACAAATAGTGTGCTGTTCTAAAGACAGCGGCTGGACCACAGCAGTGTTAAAGGAACCAGACGCCGCGCTCTGTTTCACTGGATGATTTGAAAGACCAATAGTGCCATCTAGCAGTTCCAATACCTTACTTGATTGCCAGTGGTTAGTCAGTCTGGGTTATATTTTCCTTGAAACATGGGCCTTTTGTTGCAGCAGAGCTATTGTCTAAACAACAGCACGGCTAATCTTAGGTTGTCAAAGGGATGCACATAATAAATGCTTCTTGACACGTTTTCTGAGCGTGATGCATCAGCCTAAAGCTACTGTATATGTTGTTTAAGAACAGGAAATGGCTTTTTTCCTCTGAAAGACCGTATGCGAGCTCCTATCGGGGGTAAGAAAATATTTCCTGTTTTGCCTTCCTGTTCTCTTTACTAGTTATTGATGACCCACGTTCATTCGCTTTCGACTGACAGTTTATTAGGTACAGTATACTCAATTCCACATAAACCCAGTAATAGCCAGCAATTAAAAACGTTAGGCTCGTTTATGAGTGTGGGCTCAGTGTAAATGAAGTATAATAAAATGAGAAAGTCAACTTATTGCTTTCTGGTTTTCAGTTTTGTAAAATAAAAAAAAATAAATATATATATATATGGATTTATATAATAAATACAGCTGATGCTGCTCGGCCTGCACATAGAGGATGGGTTCATCACTAGGTCTTGGTCCTCACAAGGCTTCTTTCTTAAAAATGAACAACATCAGGGATTTTTTTCTTCTGCCCCTTGTCGCTTTGGGGCTAGTTTTTAAGTGTTCGGGCTTAAAACACTGCAAATATAGACCCCATATAGAGTGTGTTTGTGTTTGTGTGAGTGAGTGAGTGCCCAGCGATGGATTGGTGTCCTGTCCTGGGTGTATCTGCCCAGCGGCTGAAACGTTCTCCTTTGGATGGGCATGGGGAACCCCCCGTGACCCTAGTACATGATAAAGCGGAAGATGATGGATGGATGGATGGTTACAAAGCATTTACTTTTGGATAATTTTTACACAGCCCCTTTTTAATTATGTAAACAATATTTGATTTCGCTGATATATACGGCTTTATATATATATATATATATATATATATATATATATATATATATTCATTCATCCATTATCTTCAGCTTTATCCTCTATTGGGGTCGCGGTGGGGTTCCCCCATGCCCATCCAGGGGAGAACGTTTCGGGCGGTGGGCAGATAGACCCAGGACAGGACGCCAATCCATCGCTGGGCAATATATATATACATATATATATATATATATATATATATACACAGTGGTGTGAAAAAGTGTTTGCCCCCTTCCTCATTTCCTGTTTTTTTGCATGTTTGTCACACTTAAGTGTTTCGGAACATCAAACCAATTTAAACAATAGTCAACGACAACACAAGTAAACACAAAATGCAATTTGTAAATGAAGGTGTTTATTATTAAAGGAGAAAAAAAATCCAAACCATCATGGCCCTGTGTGAAAAAGTGATTGCCCCCCTAAACCTAATAACTGCTTGGGCCACCCTTAGCAGCAACATCTGCAACCAAGCGTTTGCAATAACTTGCAATGAGTCTTTTACAGAGTTCTGGAGGAATTTTGGCCCACTCATCTTTGCAGAATTGTTCTAATTCAGTTACATCAGAGGGTTTTCGAGCATGAACGGCCTTTTTAAGGTCATACCACAACATCTCAATAGGATTCAGGTCAGGACTTTGGATAGGCCACTCCAAAGTCTTCGTTTTGTTTTTCTTCAGCCATTCAGAGGTGGACTTACTGGTGTGTTTAGGATCATTGTCCTGCTGCAGAACCCAAGTTCGTTTCAGCTTGAGTTCATGAACAGATGGTCGGACATTCTCCTTCAGGATCTTTTGGTAGACAGCAGAGTTCATAGTTCCATTTATCACAGCAAGTCTTCCAGGTCCTGCCACAGCAAAACAGCCCCAGACCATCACACTACCACCACCATATTTTACTGTTGGTATAATGTTCTTTTTCTGAAATGCAGTGTTCCTTTTACGCCAGATGTAATGGGACCATCCACACACACCTTTTTGTCTCATCGGTCCACAATTTGTTTTCCCAAAAGTGTTGGGGATCATCAAGATGTGTTTTGGAAAAATTGAGACGAGCTTTAATGTTCTTTTTGCTCAGCAGTGGTTTTCTTCTTGGAACTCTGCCATGCAGGCCATTTTTGTCCAGTCTTTTTCTGAAGGTGGAGGCATGAACGCTGACCTTAACTGAGGCAAGTGAGGCCTGCAGTTCTTTGGACGTTGTTGTGGGGTCTTTTGTGACCTCTTGGATGAGTCGTCGCTGCACTCTTGGGGTAATTTGGGGCGGCCGGCCACTCCTGGGAAGGTTCACCACTGTTCCATGTCTTCGCCATTTGTGGATAATGGCTCTCACTGTGGTTCGCTGGATTCCCAAAGCTTTGGAATTGGCTTTATAACCCTTTCCAGACTGATAGATCTCAATGACTTTATTTCTCAATTGTTTACTGTTACTTTACTGTGTCAGGCAGCTCCTATTTAAGTGATGTCTTGATTGAGAACAGGTGTGGCAATAATCAGGCCTGGGTGCGGCTAGAGAAATTGAACTCCGGTGTTAAAAACCACAGTTATAGTATGTTTTAACAAGGGGGCAATCACTTTTTCACACAGGGCCATGATGGTTTGGATTTTTTTCCTCCTTTAATAATAAACACCTTAATTTACAAATTGCATTTTGTGTTTCCTTGTGTTGTCCTTGACTATTGTTTAAATTGGTTTGATGTTGTGTGACAAACTTGCAAAAAAACAGGAAATGAGGAAGGGGGCAAACACTTTTTTACACCACTGTGTATATATATATATATATATATATATATATATATATATATATATATATATATATATATATATATATATATATATATATATATATGAAAAACACACACTCTCTGTACATATTTGTGAGGTTATTTACATTATGCAGTATTGAGCTCCATCATATTCCAACAGTCCAATGCGAAGTGTAAGAATTTATTGCTAAAATGCTTTGAGTCTGTGAGGTAGTCATCAGCTGAGCTGTTCATGAGTCTAATGGCCGTGGGGGGGGGGGGGGGAAGTCTCTTTTAATCTGCTACTTTTGCATTTTACACTTCTGTAGCTCCGACCTGATGGTAGAAGTGTGAATAGTCCGTGTTGGGGGTGTGTTGGAACTTTGACGATGGAGGCAGCTGTCCTCTGTGTACCAAAGTACTGTAATGATGACGCTTCTTGGAATCTGGGTCATGCAACAGGACAAAGATCCCAACGAAACCATCAAATTAACTAAAAACCTGACCAAAATTGAGTTCCTTATCTAAATTAAAGGACATTTTATTTCAGTCAGGAGTGCATTGTGCTTTCTACTCTAAGTCTGTTTAGTTAATTGAGTAATTACCTTGTTTAGTTCATCTGGTTTAGTCAATTAACTCCTGCTAGTTAAATGACCTCCTGCCTGCTTTAGTTAATGATTCTGTTTTTTAAAGCTGGTCGCTCCTCGGTGGGGGATTGTAGGCTTTGTTACGTACTGTGCGGCCTTACTCTACCGTTACCTGGCTAATGGTAGCATCACATTACCAACCCGAACCCAGCAACTCGTGAGATTAAGCAGCATTTCTGGGCCTAAATAATTACTATATTCATTCATTCATTCATCCATTATCTTCCGCTTTATCCTCTATTAGGGTCGTGGTGGGGTTCCCCATGTCCATCCAGGGGAGAACATTTCGGGCGCTGGGCAGATACACCCAGGACGGGACGCCAATATATCACTGGGCACACACTCACTCACACATACACTCTATATGGGGCAATTTGGAGAACTCAATTGACTTGATCCATGTTTTTGGACTGTGGGAGGAAACCGGAGAACCCGGAGGAAACCGACGCGGACACGGGGAGAACATGGAAACTCCCCCCAGATGGGGATTCGAACCGGGAATCCCTAGTGCTGAGAGGAGAACATGCTAAACACTAAGCCACCATGCCACCCTAATTACTATACTATATACTATAAAATAATTAAAAACAATCTGTATTAAGAAATAGGGCGGCACGGTGGCTTAGTGGTTAGCATGTTCTCCTCTCAGCACTAGGGCTCTCAGCACTCAGCACTAGTTCTCCAGGGGAGAACGTTTCGGGCGCTGGGCAAATACACCCAGGACAGGACACCAATCTATCGCTGGGCACACACTCACTCACACAAACACACTCTATATGGGGCAAATTGGAGAATTCAATTCACCTTGATCCATGTTTCTGGACGGTGGGAGGAAACCGGAGAACCCGGAGGAAACCGACGCGGACACGGGGAGAACATGGAAACTCCACCCAGATTGGGATTCGAACCGGGAATCCCTAGTGCTGAGAGATATACATCTCTGGTTTCCTCTCACAGTTTAAAAACATGGATTTAAGGTGAAATAGTTGCTCTAAATTGCCCTAATCTAAATTGCTTCAATCTATCGCTGGGTACACCCACACTCACTCACTCACACACACAAGCACATTCTATATGGGGCAATTTGGAGAGCTTGAGTCATGTTTTTGGACTTTTGGAGACCAGAGACCCCAGAGGAAACCCATATAGACATGGAAACTCCACCCAGATGGGGATTCGAACCGGGAATCCCTAGTGCTGAGAGGAGAACATGCCAACCACTAAGCCACCGTGCCACCCTAGTAATTATCTTCGACATTAATTAATTATTTACAATCATTACTGCTAAAATATAAACTGTTTGTGCTCAATATTCGTGCCTTGCTTCAGTTAAAACTGTTATTTTGTCCTTAAAAAACAAAACTTCTTTTTGTGTGTGGGCAACGTCATTTTTCCACGCACGTCTTCGAACCTGTGTTTACCATACGTGCAAATGATGGTGGCATTAACTGTAGATAGTTTCATGCTGGAAACCTTGTAGCTTGTGTTTTAAAATTGGGTCATGTGCAGAACCGAAGGGTTAAACGCGTGGCCGTGCCTGGTGCAGGGCCGGGTAGTCGTTCTGGAGCGCTCGAACATGAGCTCCACTCGATGTTGGTCTGCTGCGGGAACTAAATGTGGGCGTCTGAAACTTTCAAATGTCTGAGGTTTTGCCTCGGCTCTGTTTATGGCCCTTCTCTTTTCCTCTCTGTCTCTCTCCAGAGAGAAAATGGGGTTAAAAGCAATGATGTTTGTGGTAATTTATTTTGAAGTCGGCTGCACCATGGCTGTTGGGGGGGAGAAAAAAGAAGGCAGCGCTCGAGAAAATAAGCACTTAATGAGGGAAATGGCTGTGTGTGGTTTCGGCTGTTTTTATAATCAGTGGTTTTGTGACACATTTTGTTAAAATTTTTCTCGCATGTAAGGTTATGTGCGAATAGAGTTTGCCGCTGATTAATTTATATTTGCTTTATTATAATGGAGGGAAAAATGGAACCCCATTATCTTCATTCAGTGTATCTCTCTGCCTCGTGTATCACAATGGACCATGAGGTTCCATGTTTGTAGATTTAGCTATTAAAAGAAGTAAGTTAAAAAAAATAAAGATATATATAAAAAAATAGAAATAAAGACCAATATACAGTATTCATAGTTATGTGCAGGACATATAACACAGAAAACAAAATAAATATATATAAAAGGAATAAAATCCATCCATCAATCATCTTCCGCTTTATCATCTATTAGGGTCGAGAACGTTCTCAGGGGAGAACGTTTCGGGCGCTGGGCAGATACACTCAGGACAGAACGCCAATCTATCACTGGGGACACACTCACTCACACACACACACACACTCTATATGGGGCAATTTGGAGAATTCAATTGACTTTGAGTTGGCACGGTGGCTTAGTAGTTACCATGTTCTCCTCTCAGCACTAGGGATTCCCGGTTCGAATCCCAATCTGCGTGGAGATCCCATGTTCTCCCCGTGTCCCCCTCGGTTTCCTGCGGGTTCTTCCTCCCACAGTCCAAAAACATGGATCAAGCTCAGTGGAATTCTCCAAATTGCCCCATATAGAGTGTGTGTGTGAGTGAGTGTGTGCCCAGCAATAGATTGGCGCCCTCTCCTGGGTGTATCTGTCCAGCGCCCGAAACGTTCCCCCTGGATGGGCATGGGGAACCCCCCCACGACCCTAGTAGAGGATAAAGCAGAAGATAATGGATGGATGAATTAACTTTGATCCATGTTTTTGGACTGTGGGAGGAAACCGGAGAACCCGGAGGAAACCCACGCAGACACGGGGAGAACATGGAAACTCCACCCAGATTGGGATTCGAACCGGGAATCCTGAGGACTGAGAGGAGAACATGCTAAACACTACGGCACCGTGCCACCCAAGGAATAACAGATGGTACACATTGCCCCATATGTGTTTGTCAGTGAGAGTGTGTGTCCAGTGATAGATTGGCGTCCTGTCCTGGGTGTATCTACCCAGCATCTGAAACGTTCTCCCTGGATGGGCATGGGGAACCCCACCGCGACCCTAATAGATGATAAAGCGGAAGGACATAAATGAATAAATCTGAGCTTCTACTTTCTTTATGTTGACATTACCAGATGAGGAAACGTCAGTCATGACTGACTGATTCCTGTTTCGAGCTTTGGCTAAATATACAAATAATTCTGTTTTTGTTGCATTAGTTACGATCGCTTTATGTTATGAGGTCATAATGCAGAGCCGTTCGATTGTCTGTTAGATCAGAATCGGTGAATCGTTCTGTCGTGATGGAAATTCATGCCTTTTTAGTTTCTGGGTGGGTTTTTTTTTGTTTTTTTTTTCTTTGTTGAGATTAGTCATTCTGTGTTCAACAGGTAAATATCTGAATCACTGATTAAACACTGATCAGTGCAGAGACTCACTCCTGCTTTGGTTACTGGGTTTATTTTTGAATCACTGAATCATTACGCCATAATAAAGATTTGCTTACGGTGTCAGCGTTAAGTATGAAATCCACTGAATCACACAGCTGCTTTGATGCTCCGAGTCTTTGTTATTCACCGAGTCAGGGAATAACCCCGTCGTTATAGATATTCCTTCATCAATGTTCTAATGTCAGTGTTTGAATCATTTGGTCTGTGAGGTTCGTAGCTTTAGTAGGTCGTGTTTTGGAACTGTGAATCACTTTATCAAGACTTTTTATCTATCCGTGATTCATTTCAAAGATGCCCCCCTGAATTTTTAGTGCTGTAATCGATCACGTATTCAGTTTTAGAAAACGTACACCTGCATTCAGTCATTTAGCAGATGCTTTAATCCAAAGCGACTCACAAGTAAGAACCCAACACAAAAACAGATACACTGTATAATTATCAAATCTGATTATTATCCAGGAGTTTCCATGTTCTCCCCATGTCCGCGTGGGTTCCTCCGGGTTCTCCGGTTTCCCCCCACAGTCCAAAAAACATGGATCAAGTCAATTGAATTCTCCAAATTGCCCAATATATAGAGTGTGTCCGAGTGAGTGAGTGAGTGTGTGTCCAGTGATAGATTGGCGTCCTGTCCTGGGTGTATCTGCCCAGCGCCTGAAACGTTCTCCCCTGGATGGGTATGCCCCCTCCCCCAGCGACCCTAATAGAGGATAATGGATGGATGGATGGATGGATTATTGTCCAGGGTGCCATGGTGGCTTAGTGGTTGGCATGTTCTCCTCTCAGCGCTAGGGATTCCCGGTTCGAATCCCCATCTGGGTGGAGTTTCCATGTTCTCCCCGTGTCCGCGTGGGTTTCCTCCGGGTTCTCCAGTTTCCTCCAGTTTCCTCCAACAGTCCAAAAAAGCATGGATCAAGTCAATTGAGTTCTCGAAATTGCCCCATATAGAGTGTCTGTGTGTGAGTGAGTGTGTGCCCAGCGATAGATTGGCACCCTGTCCTGGGTGTATCTGCCCAGCACCCGAAATGTTCACTCAATGGGGGGCATGGGGAACCCCCCCACGAATGGATGGATGGATGATTATTATCCAATCATGATTTTTTATTTATTTATTTATTATTATTATTTTTTTTAACATCAAGTGTTTGTGGAAGAGATATTTTTATAAGCAAATCTTATAAAAATATTTATTATTAAATAAGATTTTCTTTTATTTAAATTAAATTTTTTTTTAATTAGTTTATTCGTTTCTGTCTCAGTGGGCAGTTGTTGGCTTGTGGTTAAAGACCCAGCCATATGACCTGAAGCTTCCCGGTTCGATTCCTGGTCACACCAGATACTATGGCTGAAGTCCATCCATCCATTATCTTCCGCGTTATCCTCTATTAGGGTCACTGGGGGGGGGGGGGGGGGGGGGGTCGAAGGGGGGGGGAACGTTTTGGGCGCTGGGCAGATACACCCAGGACAGGACACCAATCTATCACTGGACACACACTCACTCACACACACACACTCTATATGGGGCAATTTGGAGAACTCAATTGACTTGATCCATGTTTTTGGACTGTGGGACGAAATCGGAGAACCCGGAGGAAACCCACACGGATACGGGGAGAACATGGAAACTCCACCCAGATTGGGATTCGAACCGGGAGTCGCTAAGAGGCGAACATGCCAACCACTAAGCCACCGTGCTGCCTGGCTCAACATTGTCCAATTATTATTATTACAGACTATTATCCTATGCCAATTTAAAAAAAAAAGTTAAATAAGATTTACTTTAATTTTAATTTAATTAATTTTAGTAATACGCTGTCCAATCAAAGTCCATTACCGACGGCTCCACATTCTCCACCATCTCCAACATGCTTCTGCCCCATTTACATTTTTATTTTTATTTTCTTCACACACCGTGAGAGTAAATGGAATTTTATTTTTAAAACTCAAACGTACTTTTGCCAGATATAGAAATAAGAAAGATGCTGCTATACACTAACCATTAAATAATTAATCCCCTTAGCCTTCTGACCTCCGAAACGGTCTACGACTCTACCTTGGGAACCTGAGCATTTGGTTACTTGTAAAAAAACATAAGATGTGTTATATCAAACATTGATAAACCAGCTCAGAGCCCTATGACACAGACCTTAATGATAAGGCAATGTGTGAGGTGGAGTGGCACCAACACCTTTTTTTTAAAACCACAGTAACTTTCTAGGCATGAGAAAAGTCCACCATTGAAATGATGTATGGTTGTGAAATGCATGTGAAATCTATGGGCGTTAGTCATGTTACCAATTTATGTTTGATGAAAAAAGTCTGAAACTGGCATTCCAATTCATCCCATTGGGTATTTTCATAGACCTCACGTTGTTTTAGGTAAAAAGAGTTTGAATTGTTTAAGGTTTGTATTTCCACACTGATATTTCTATACAGCGTGAGAAATAAATTCAAGCCAACTGAATGAAATAAGTAATTATAAATAAATATATATTTATTATATTAAACTTAATAAACTTAGGTTTATTAAGCAATAACTCAGAGCATGTGTTTAAAAGTGAATGAATAGATTAGGTGCTGAGGTGTTTTTTTTTTTTTTTTTTTTTTTTTTTTGGTTGGTAATATTTTTTCTTTTATCACAGTCAAAGGTAAGAGTACCAGTGATAAAGAAACGATTATATATCAGCTACAGCTTCTGGCTTTATCTTGTATCTGAGGTTTATACAGTGCAACATACAGATATGTTTTTTGTTTTTTTTTTTTTTAGAATTTTTGTACCCGCTTCTGCAATCATTGGACTTAAAATTAAGTGTTACGTTTATATGTCTATATTTTATATTCAGAAATTGAAATATAAGTTAGGTGCGGCACTGTGGCTTAGTGGTTGGCATGTTCACCTTTCGGCGCTAGGGATTCCCGGTTCGAATCCCAATTTGGGTGGAGTTTCCATGTTCTCCCCGTGTCCGCGTGGGTTTCCTCCGGGTTCTCCGGTTTCCTCCCACAGTCCAAAGACATGTATCAAGTCAATTGAATTCTCCAAATTGCCCCATATAGAGTGTGTATGTGTGCGTGTCTGTGTGTGAGTGTGTATCCAGTGATAGATTGGTGTCCTGTCCTGGGTGTATCTGCCCAGCGCCTGAAATGATCTCCCCTGGATGGGCATGGGAAACCCCCGCCACCCTAGTAGAGTATAAAGCAGAAGATGATGGATGGATGGATATATATACATATATATAAGTTTTTGGCGCTGACCTGAGCAGGAGCCTCCCCAGTAAGTTTTCTAACATGACTGTCTCTCAGGATAAATAAAATACTGATCAATACATTTAAAATTACATTTGTATTGTCCTCTCCAATGATTAATGCCATTCGTTTTATAATTTAATTTTATTATATGTCAGATTACATGGGGTAATTTAGCAGACGTTTTTATCCAAAGCGACTTAGTATCTCAACTTGATGGATGGGTTTAGAACACAGCGTTGACCATGATATAGCACCAATGGGGGTTGAGGACCTTGTGAAATTACATTTAGTTTGTCCCAAATCAGCTTTTTAGATTTAAATGTTTAAACGAAACATACATTTAGATCATGTCTAAATATATAGCACCGGCAACCAATGTAACAGGAGACATTTCATAAGAAATAAATACAAAAAATACTGAGGGTGACTTTAATGGATATCAATCAATAAAAAAATACAAATAAATTTTAAATTTTACAAATAAATTTTACAAGAAGTCTAATCCAAGCCAAAAAACACCTCACGATGTTTATTCTAAAGACAAAACTAAATATTGTCTCTTAGAATTAAGGCTAATCTATCTTATAAAGAAGTGTGTGTGTGTGTGTTCACTATACAAATCCACACCAATGCTTCGATTACCATGACATTTAACAAACTTATTCGGTAGGACCCTGTGGAGGTTTATATACTCTCTACAATCTCTTGTCCAATAAGCTTAAGGGCCCTTGTGAAGTGATTATCAATTTATCTCAGATTATTGGTGTAAACATCAGGTAATCACCTACCAGTAAGTACCACTAATTAACATAATTATTCTTTAGAATCCTATGGAGTTTTGTAATATCTCTACAACCATCAAGAAGCAGCTCATGATGTCTCTCCACCTTCCGTCCATTATCTTCCACTTTTTCCTCTATTAGGGTCGTGAGGGGGGGTTCCCCATGCCCATCCTGGGGAGAACGTTCCGGGCGCTGGGCAGATACACCCAGGACAGCACGCCATTCTATCGCTGGGCATACACTCACTCACACACACACACTCTATATGGGGCAATTTGGAGAACTCAACTGACTTGACCATGTTTTTGGACTGTGGGAGGAAACCGGAGAACCCGGAGGAAACCCACGTGGACATGGGGAGAACATGGAAACTCCACCCAGATGGGGATTCGAACAGGGAATCCCTCAGCACTGAGAGGCAAACGCCCGTCTCTCCACCTGACTATGCATAAATTAACATTTACACCGTTTTATAAGAAAAGTCTTTACAAGCTCGGGCCGGGAAGGTGCTGAGTTGAGTTTAAAACACATTAAGATCACGTTGATATAGTGATGCCAGTCCCTGTAGTAATTTGTATGTTCTTAAAAAAAAATTGCAAATAATAAAAAACAACTTAAACAGTAAAGATTTAATAAACCTGGATTAATAAGATCAGACTTTTTAGTTCTAGTTTAAACTCTAGCTGCTGCACGCTGAATCATTTGTGTGTATCTTACCTCAGTTTCTGCTTTTGATACTAGTGCACAATAACAAAGCCACAAAAACAAATAGACAGTGACCATAACAACAAAGAAATACAATCCCCTGACTAATGAGCTTAAGGCCCCTTGTGAAGTGGTTATCAATTTGTCTCCGGTTATTGGTGTAAACATCAGTTAACCACCTACCAGTAAGGCCAGACAGAAATGACACCACTAATTTGGTGTAGACTCTAGGGGGTAACCCCCCATCACTTCCTAGCACCCTACTTTTTAACCACCACCCTCTAGCATATACCACAAGAGTAGCCAGTGTTATTTTCTATATTACAATCATTCGCTCCTTACCCCATTTTGTTTTATTAGGTAATTGAACGTACACATTTATTCATTTATATTTAGCAAAGTTAAACGTGTAAGAAAGTGATCAATTAAAATTCTCTAAAGAAAATAAGCAATGTATAAGTATATATAATCATAAAAAAGAAATTAGGTAACTTCACTATGGGGCAATTAGATCAGATCTTTACTATAATCAGATAATCGGACAATTTTTTTTTTCTTTGCTCAAGGTATCTTTAGGAAACGCACTGTGAGGTGTTTAGATGCCTTGCAGTTAAATAGTTACATATCATCGGTCAAAAAACATATATTCCATGTCACAAAAATATAACCTTAAAATTGTATAACCTTAAAAAAAATATAACCTTAAAAAATATAACCTTAAAACAGTTAAACATCTAGATATTTGGCCTCATGTACAACTGAAATTGATTTAATGACTTTTGAAATGGTCCCCATGCCCATTTAGGGGAGAATGTTGGCAGGCGCTGGGCAGATACACCCAGGACAGGGTGCCAATCTATCACTGGGTACACACTTATACACACAAACACACTCTATATGGGGCAATTTGGAGAATTCAGTTGACGTTGATCCATGTTTTTGGACTGTGGGAGGAACCCGGAGGAAACCCACGCGGAAACGGGGAGAACATGGAAACTCCACCCAGATTGGAATTCGAAACGGGAATCATCATCAGGTTCTCTTATTTTTCCTTGCATTGTCTTTTTTTTGTCTTAAAGTATTTTTAAGTAATTGTATATATTGTGAGCACGGTGGCTTAGTGGTTTAGCATGTTCTCCTCTCAGCGCTAGGGATCCCTGCTTCCCATTCTGTGTGGAGTTTCCATGTTCTCCCCATGTACGTGTGGGTTTCCTCCGGGTTCTCCGTTTCCTCCCACAGTCCAAAAACATGGATCAAGTCAATTGAGTTCTCCAAAATGCCCCATATAGAGTGTGTCTGTGTGAGTGAGTGTGTGCCCAGCGATGGATTGGCGTCCTGTCCTGGGTCTATCTGACCAGCGCCCGAGACGTTCTCCCCTGGATGGGCATGGGGAACCCCACCGCGACCCTAATAGAGGATAAAGCGGGAGATAATGAATGAATGAATATATACGGTGGCTTAGTGGTTTAGCATGTTCTCCTCTCAGCGCTAGGGATCCCTGGTTCCCAATCTGTGTGGAGTTTCCATGTTCTCCCCATGTACGTGTGGGTTTCCTCCGGGTTCTCCAGTTTCCTCCCACAGTCCAAAAACATGGGTCAAGTGAATTGAGTTCTCCAAATTGCCACATATAGAGTGTGTTTGTGTGTATAAGTGTGTACCCAGTGATAGATTGGGATTGGCGTCCTGTCCTGGGTGTATCTGCCCAGCGCCTGAAACATTCTCCCCTGGATGGACCTGGGGAACCCCCCCCCCCCTTGACCCTAATATAGGATAAAGAGGAAGATAATGGATGGATGTATTGTTTAAGGATGAAAGTACTTTGTTTGTCAAATTAAAAATAAGGTAATTAGTGTATCTTACTGTGCCAGCAGTGGTGTGAGCAGGTGCTGGTTCATAAATCGGATGTGCAGTCAAAGAAAAAGTGGAGGTTATTGACTCACCTGCTGTGTTTTTTTGAATTGTGTTTTTAATTTTAATTTAATGAATAAAAGGGGAGAGGAGGAAGCAGACAACAGATGCTATCCAAACTGTATATCCAGCACATCCTTATTCACCTTAAACATACTACAGATACAATTGTAATTAAATTAATATTGAGGTAATAAGCTTTGAGCTTTTTGTGTAATTGAAATAATTTACAAAACCAGAACCAACTTACACCACCGAAACTGTCTGTGGGTAGATGCTCTATGTTGCTAAAGCTGCCAAGCTTTCATTTGTCCCAATTCTTTTTGACCTATTACCTGCTTTTAACATAATCAGAACTATTCAGTTGTCAGTCCAAGTGAGTCGTTCAACATCGCAGTACTATGAATCCTATTAAGAATAACATACAAAAAAAAAATGTCATTAGGAAAATCCATCTATGGAGCTTCTCCACAGAAAACCCACAAGGGTCTGTACTGGGACCTCTTTTTCATCTACTTCCATTCTCTGTCATTATATCAGCCTTTGTTGCTATGCCATAGATACTTAAATATTTCAGATTCCCTGTTAGGGGTGGCAAGGTGGCATAGAGGCATCCACCTCGCAGTGCTGGGTGAGTTTCCATGTTCTCCTCCGTGTCCATGTGGGCTTTTGCTGGGTTCTCCAGTTTTCTTCCACAGTCCAAAAACATAGATTGAAGATAAATTGGCTGCTTTAAATTATCCCTATCTTAATCGCTTCTATATTTTTGGTGTGTGTCGGTGTGAGTGAATGTGTACCCAGTGAAGGATTGGCGTCCTGTCTTGGGTGTATTTGCCCAGTGCCTGAAATGCCCTCCCCTGGTTGGGCATGGGGAACCCCCTTCCCAGAGCCTAATATCGGATTAAGCTGAAGATAATGAAATGACCTAGGGATTCCCAGTTCGAATCCCCATCTGGGTGGAGTTTCTATGTACTCCCCATGTCCACGTGGGTTTCCTCCGGGTTCTCCGGTTTCCTCCCATAGTCCAAAAACATGGATTAAGTCAATCGAGTTTGTGCCCAGCGATGGATTGGCGCCCTGTCCTGGGTGTATCTGCCCAGCGCCCAAAACGTTCTCCCCTGGATGGGCATGGGGAACCCCCCGCAACCCTAATAGAGGATAAAGCGGAAGATAATGAAGGAATGAATAATGAAATGACATGAGATACCTTAATACCATTGGCATATTTAGAGGACACATTATTAATACTGTTTATCCTCTGAGGATCCCCAGACCAAACCATCAGGGAATGCAAATACACTTGATGTACTTATAAATAATGTTTCTGATCCAAAAGCATGTAGCACATCTGACTATTATCTATGAAACTCTTCTCACACTAATCCACTGCTGTGTTCTTTACACTGGTTTCCTGTAGTTGCTACTCATGCATGATGAAGACAATCAAGTTTTTTTTTTTTTGCTTTCCGACACCCAAACGATGGAACGCGTTTCCAGTAGTCATTGTGGTCACTGTGTGTATTGCATGACGTGGTAATACAAACTGTGGCTGTGCATCTTCACTACACATCATCAATACACCACCATGACTACATATTAATACAAATTCGTCTTTGAGGGGAGAAAAGGTCAAAATAGAGTATAAAACTTTAAATGTTCATTTACAAGACGTTCTACATTGTGTTACCATCTTACGACTTTTCCAAAAAGTTGTTGTTACCATCAACAACATTGCCAAAAATAAAAGCTAGCACAGGTTTCAAAAGAGCACTGCAAAAAAATTAAATAAACACGTCGGAAAATCTTAAAAACTTGAACAAATCTTGTTTTTGACTTGAATTGATTTCTAAGTAAAATAAATAATCAATAAAAAAAAATCTTATTTTAAGAAATCTTAATAAAATATGTGTACTTACTATATTGGCAGATGACTTTACTTGATTAATGTACATATTTTTTCTTAATTTTGGTTTATTTTTCTTATTGTTTGAATCATTTTTGCTTTGAAACCCCACGGCAGCATGGAAGTTAGTAATTTTTTCCACGTTCAAGTCATTTATTTAAAGAGCGTCTATTACAATCGTACATTGTCGCAAAGCAGTTTTACAGAGTTATAAGCCTTTAAACCCCCACAGAGCAAGCCGTAGAGACAGTGGCAAGAAAAAACTTGTTAAGTTGATATTTTAAAGAAGAAATCTTGTGAGGACCGAGCCTCAACAGTCCTCAGCGGTTGGACAGCATCAACAGTGTAGGACACTAATGTACAGATTGTGTGATGATCAGGTGACCATTTTTAACAATTGGAAAATGATATAGGTCCATTTTATATATATAGGATGGCCAATTAGCAAGTCCACCTCTCAGCGCTGGGGTTCCAGGTTCGAGTCCCGTTCTGAATGGAGTTTCCATGTTCTCCCTGTGTGTCGGTGTGGGTTTTCTCTGGGTTTTCCGCTTTACATTTACATTTACAGGATGTAACGAATTTACATTTAAGCGTTTCCTCCCGCAGTTCAAAACCTAATCCAACAGAAGGTATTTCAAAGTAGATTTTCCAACAACACCAATTATAATTTTAACTAATGACCAATTTTTATTATTATAAAAATGATTTACTAACTGCTTCTTATCTACGGCTACAGTTTTTTTTCCTTCTTCACGTGGGAGTATACAATGGTAAAGCTAAGCTTTGTAATGGTTACTACTGTAATACCTTTAGAACACGTATGAGGTGAAGATAAAGTGGGTGCTTCTGCGAACAGAAGCCCGAGATCCTGCTAATAAACGAGTGGAATGAAGGCCATGAAGTAAAAAGTGAAGCTGTGTAAAGGAGAGGTGGTGGTTGTGGTGGTAGCGGTGGAGGGGGTGTGTAACGGTTTCCCCTCGACTTCAAACACATCTCTTGACACCGTGGAAATGTAACCAACGCTCAGAGAGCAACAAGGCAAAAGTTACCTAAAAAGACGCCTCTGCAAACCAGAGGGCTGATGGAGAAAATAAACAAGCAGACGCAGGTTGCACGCAAATACTGTACAACACTGACATATCAGCATTGTTCAGACCAGCATCACCCTGTGGCTATTCTTATCGTCTTGTGTGTTCACATGACTTAACTGAGGTGTGCACGTTACGGCCTTGTGCAGGAATCCGAAGGTCTTTCATCACATTTTATCTTTTTATTATTTTTTTCTGTGTAAAAAAAAGCTTAAAATTGTCTGTAACCGAAGATCATATCGCATGTGGTACAAAAAAAACCTAAATGATGGCTCACGGAACCCATTTACCCTGATCTATCAAAGTTACAACTTCATTTAAAAAAAGAAAAGAAGATGTAAATACAATATTGATGTGCAAACTACAATATAGAATATACAACTATAAATATAATATGTAATATAAACAATTTTTAAATGTAAATTATGGCAGCATTTGTAATGTGAAATGTGTTTATAATGAGTGTAAACAGTAGCTACTGTATATATGTAAAATTTTTAACGTAAATGAGGTAAATGAGATATATTATGAAGTATAATGCTCTGCCCATGTGTAAATCACTTTTGATAAAAGCATCTGCTAGGTGACGAAATGTAAATGTAATGTAAATGTACTTTATTTTACATTTAATGTTTTCCAAAAAATAATAAAAAAAAAAATTAATTCTCATTCTTACACGCACACACTTTATATGGGGCAATTTAGAGCAATTTAACCTTGAATCCATGTTTTTGGACTGTGGCAGGAAATTAAAGAACCCTGTGAAATCCCATGAGTACATAGATGGAACATGAAAACTCAGATCAGGATTCGAACCCGGATCCCCAAGAGTGAGAGGCGACTGTGCTAACTGCCCATTTTTTTTAATTATTGTTAAATTAAATTATTTTAAATCATTGAATAAAAAGCATCTGTGTAACTGATTTTATTATTTTTTATTAATTAATTTATTGAAATGATTATAAAATGATGATGATGATGATGATTATTATTGTTATAATAATAATAATAATAATAATAATAATAATATTATTATTATTATTATTATTATTGTTATTATTATTAATATTATTTTTTTATTATTATTATTATTATAATTATTATTAGGGCCTCACGGTGGCTAAGTGGTTGGCATGTTCTCCTCTCAGCGCTAGGAATTCCCGGTTCGAATCCCCATCTAGGTGGTTTTCATGTTCTCCCCGTGTCCCCGTGGGTTTCCTCCGGGTTCTCCCACAGTCCAAAAACATGGATCAAGTCAATTGAATTCTCCAAATTGCCCCATATAGAGTGTGTGTGTGTGTGAGTGAGTGTGTGCCCAGCAATGGATTGGCGCCCTGTCCTGGGTCTATCTGCCCAGCGCCCGAACGTTCTCCCCTGGATGGGCATGGGGAACCCCACCGCGACCCTAGTAGAGGATAAAGCGGGAGATAATGAATGAATGAATTGTTATTATTATTATCAGTGACATGGTGGCTTAATGGTTAACATCAGTGCTCTGAATTCAGGTTCAAATCCCGATCTGGGTGGAGTTTCCATGTTCTCGCTGTGTCCGCGTGGGTTTCCTCCGGGTCCTCCAGTTTCTTCCCACAGTAGTGTGATTGGCCCCCTGCTTTAGGTGTATTTGGCCAGCACTTAAAACGTTCTCCCCTGGATGTGCATCTAGCTATGATTATTTCATATTGGTTATTTCATTAATCACAATCCTTTCTTTCTTTTTTTAGTGTTCCTTGTGGCTTAGTGGAGCCCGGGTTTTTTTTTTTTATATCAATTTTGACATCATGTCTTGCCTAGCCGCTGTGCACAGCTTGTTGATACGTGTCTCATACTATTCCCTGACCTCAAAATATAACTCATCAGCTCCACTTTACATGATCCTGGGTAATTAGGCATGCTTAATATAGGCCTTTAAAAAAGACCAGACAGTATTTACAGTAAGAGTGCTGTGAAGGGCTGGCAGCTGACAAAATGATATACCTCTGTACAACGCTCTATATTAACTTCATTCATTCATTCATTATCTTCCGCTTTATCCTCTATTAGGGTCACGGGGGGTTCCCCATGCCCATCCAGGGGAGAACGTTTCGGGCGCTGGGCTGATACACCCAGGACAGGGCACCAACCTATCGCTACACTCACTCACACAGACACTCTCTATATGGGGCAATTTTGAGAACTCGATTGACTTGATCAGCTGGCACGGTGGCTTAGTAGTTAGCACGTTCTCCTCTCAGCGCTAGGGATTCCTGGTTCGAATCCCCATCTGGGTGGAGTTTCCATGTTCTCCCCGTGTCTGCGTGGGTTTCCTCCGGGTTCTCCGGTTTCCTCCCACAGTCCAAAAACATGGATCAAGTCAATTGAGTTCTCCACATTGCCCCATATAGAGAGTGTCTGTATGAGTGAGTGTGTGTCCAGCGATAGGTTGGCGCCCTGTCCTGGGTGTGTCTGCCAAGCGCCTGAAACGTTCTCCCCTGGATGGGCATGGGGAACCCCCCCCGCGCGATCCTAATAGAGGATAAAGTGGGTGATAATGAATGAATGAATGAATTGGCTTGATCCATGTTTTTGGACTGTGGGAGGAAACCGGAGAACCCGGAGGAAACCCACGCGGACACGGGGAGGACATGGAAACTCCACCCAGATTGGGATTCGAACCGGGAATCCGTAGTGCTGAGAGGAGAACATGCTAATCACTAAGCCACCATGCCGCTCTCTATATTAACTTTTCCAAAAAAATTTAAATAAATGGCAAACAAATCAATAGCTCCATGTTAAATGCTTATTTCCTCTTTTTAAAAATAGGTGTTTTTGCTTTGCATGTAAAAGCAAATGTGTAGCTCAGTAACACTGTCTGCCCTGGAAGGGCGTGGGGAACTTCCCAACATCTGATTAGGACAGATTTCTCCGTGCCCATCCAGAGGAGAACGTGTTGGGCACTGGGGAGCCAGGATAGAGCGCCAATCCAATATTGAGCACACACTTACTTACACAAACACATAGGGGCAATTAAGATATGTTAGTTTAAGGCAGCCACTTTACCTTGAATGTTTTTGGGCTGTGGCAGAAAATCGGAGAACCCAGAGAAAAACTTCACAAACATGAGGAGAACATGAAAACTCCACTAGTGTTTTTTCCGGTCAAAAGCATGGATTTAATCTGATCTAAATTGCCCCTATATAATGTGTGTGTATGTATGTATCTGTGTGAGTGGGCATGTGCCCAGTGTCCTGGGTTTTGCCCAGTGCCAGAAACATTGCCCCCCTACCCCAACTCTCCGTTTGACCCTAGTAAATAATTAAGCAATAGATTATACGTTGAGGGCGGCACGGTGGCACATCTGGGTGGAGTTTCCATGTTCTCCCCGTGTCCGCGTGGGTTTCCTTCGGGTTCTCCGGTTACCTCCCACAGTCCAAAAACATGGATCAAGTCAATTGAGTTCTCAAAATTGCCCCATATAGAGAGTGTCTGTATGAGTGAGTGTGTGTCCAGCGATAGGTTGGCGCCCTGTCCTGGGTGTGTCTGCCAAGCGCCTGAAACGTTCTCCCCTGGATGGGCATGGGGAACCCCCCCCGCGCGATCCTAATAGAGGATAAAGTGGGTGATAATGAATGAATGAATGAATTGGCTTGATCTATGTTTTTGGACTGTGGGAGGAAACCGGAGAACCCGGAGGAAACCCACGCAGATACGGGGAGAACATGGAAACTCTACGCAGATGGGGATTCAAACCGGGAATCTCTAGTGCTGAGAGGCGAACGTGCCAACACTGTGTATATGGAATATTAATTCTAATTTAAATTGCATTCATTTTGTAAATATTACATATTTATGTTCGTGCCATATTTGTGTTCGTGGCAATTAATACTGTATTTGCACCTCTGGTTGGATGCCAACTGTATTTCATTGGTTCTGCACAATAACAACAAAGTTCCATCTAATCTGATCTAAATTAATACAATAACTAGAAAAGATGTGCAGATGTTCTGCTATTGTGCAAAAACGGTTTGATGGGGCTTCGCTTCTGTTTACCGTGGTTCTAGTTTGCGAGCACCGACTGAGTCATTCCACCACAAATGTCACTGGGGGTCTTTAATAATGCGCACTTCCTTGCAAACTGTTTTGACAAACATCTAGCGATAAATAACTTTTTTTTAAATTGTGCATCATGATGCTATAGAAGCTCGAAGGTTGTTTGTTTGGTTGAGCCATCTTCAAAACATCCAATGCTGTGCACATTTATATATATATATTTAAATATACAGTAGCGACTGTATATTGCTACTGGCTTAGTGGTTGGCATGTTCTCCTCTCAGCGCTAGGGATTCCCGGTTCGAATCCCCATCTGGGTGGAGTTTCCATGTTCTCCTCGTGTCTGCGTGGGTTTCCTCCGGGTTCTCCGGTTTCCTCCCACAGTCCAAAAACATGGATCAAGTCAAGTGAGTTCTCCAAATTGCCCCATATATAGTGTGTATTTGTGTGAGTGAGTGTGTGCCCAGTGATGGATTGGCGCCCTGTCCTGGGTCTATCTGCCCAGCGCCCGAGACGTTCTCCCCTGGATGGGCATGGGGAACCCCACCGCGACCCTAATAGAGGATAAAGCGGGAGATAATGAATGAATATATATATATTTAAATATACAGTAGCGGCGGCACGGTTGCTCAGTGGTTAGCACGAGGGATTCCCGGTTCGAATCCCCATCTGGGTGGAGTTTCCATGTTCTCCCCGTGTCCGCGTGGGTTTCCTCCAGGTTCTCCGGTTTCCTCCCACAGTCCAAAAACATGGATCAAGTCAATTGAGTTCTCCAAATTGCCCCATATAGAGTGTGTGTGTGTCCAGTGATAGATTGGCGTCCTGTCCTGGGTGTATCTGCCCAGCGCCCGAAACGTTCTCCCCTGGATGGGCATGGGGAACCCCCCCCCCCCCCAACCCCCCCCCGACCCATAAAGCGGAAGATAATGAATGAAGCTTCCGCTTTATCCTCTATTAGGGTCGCGGAGGGGTTCCCCAGCGGAGAACGTTTTCGGGCACTGGGCAGGTAGACCCAGGACAGGGCGCCAATCCATCGCTGGACACACACTCTATATGGGGCAATTCGGAGAACTCAATTGATTTGATCCATGTTTTTGGACTGTGGGAGGAAACCGGAGAACCCGGAGGAAACCCACGCATACACGGGGAGAACATGGAAACTCCACCCAGATGGGGATTTGAACCAGGAATCCCTAGTGCTGAGAGGAGAACATGCTAAACCACTAAGCCAGCGTGCCTCCTGCAGTATGTATATATTAGATGAATATATTAGCTGCAGTGCGTATTTGGCGTGTTGTATAAAGTGTAAGGCTTTGAAGAGGAACAAGCGCACAGATGAAAGATTGTTCCATTGTTCCTGTTTTCAATTGTGCAGAGTCTCGAGAAGGAACCCGAGATCAGATGAGTGTCAGAGAACAGGATGCATACCGTACAATGAGATAATGTCATACAACGAGTTTGTATTGTGTTTGCTAATTAAACGAGCTCGGTTGCAGTTGAATTCATAGTGAGAGTAATGTACTGTCATGTTCTAAGGTAAGATCTCCCGTCTGCACACTGGAGCTTGTTTAGTAACCGCGATGATACTGTTAACCCTCAATTTACGTTTTATTGTTCGCTTTTTAATGTTTTTTTTTTTTTTTTTTTTTTTGGAAAGGGAAATTTTTATTGAACTAAATTCAAGAAAAAAATATTTTAAAAATATAAAACAGAAAGGGTGTCACGGTGGCTTAGTGGTTGGCATGTTCTCCTCTCAGCACTAGGGATTCCCGGTTCGAATCCCAATCTGGGTGGAGTTTCCATGTTCTCCCCGTGTCCGCGTGGGTTTCCTCCAGGTTCTCCGGTTTCCTCCCACAGTCCAAAAACATGGATCAAGTCAAATGAATTCTCCAAATTGCCCCATATAGAGTGTGTGTGTGTGTGAGTGAGTGTGTGTCCAGTGATAGATTGGCGTCCTGTCCTGGGTGTATCTGCCCAGCGCCCGAAACGTTCTCCCCTGGATGGGCATGGGGAACCCCCCCCCCCCCCCCCCCCCGCGACCCTGATATAGGATAAAGCGGAAGATAATGAATGAATTAAAGAAAAGAAATATAAAAAATACAAAACAGGCGGCACAGTGGCTTAGTGTTTGGCACGTTCTCCTCTCAGCACTAGGGATTCCAGGTTCGAATCCCAATCTGGGTGGAGTTTCCATGTTCTCTTCTTATCTGTGTGGGTTTCCTCTGGGTTCTCCGGTTTCCTCCCACAGTCCAAAAAAATGGATCGAGTCTATTGAATTCTCCAAATTGCCCCATATAGAGTGTGTGTGTGAGTGAGTGTGTGCCCAGTGATAGATTGGCGTCCTGTCCTGGGTCTATCTGCCCAGCGCCCGAAACGTTCTCCCCTGGATGGGCATTGGGAACCCCCCCCCGCAGACCTAATAGAGGATAAAGCAGAAGATGATGAATGAATTAATATATTAAAGAAAAAAATATAAAATATATAAAACAGGTGGCTTAGTGATTGGCATGTTCTCCTCTCAGCGCTAGGGATTCCTGGTTCGAATCCCAATCTGGGTGGAGTTTCCATGTTCTCCCCGTGTCCGCGTGGGTTTCCTCCGGGTTCTCCGGTTTCCTCCCACAGTCCAAAAACATGAATCAAGTCAAATTAATTCTCCAAATTGCCCCATATAGAGTGTGTCTGTGTGAGTGAGTGTGTTTCCAGTGATAGATTGGTGTCCTGTCCTTGGTGTATCTGCCCAGCGCCCGAAACGTTCTCCCCTGGATGGGCATGGGGAACCCCCCCCCACGACCCTCCTAGAGCATAAAGTGGGAGATAATGGATGGATGGATAAAACACAGAACAGAATGACTTGCACATCACCTGAATATAAGTTTCCTCTGTAGTACTAACAGTAGCACTAACCACTCTCTCCACCCTTCACTGGTGTTGCCGCTCGAAACCACGTAGAGGTGGAACGACATCTTGCTTCTTGGTGGTATAAAAACCTCCGCAAGGTCCCGTATTTCTAATAGTATTAATAATATTTCTAATACTTCCCCTATTTTTAAATATGTGTAGATAAAAGCAGTGGAGGGCCATGTGTTTTACACCCACCCCTTCAAAAAGGGTTATTTAATTAATCCACCTGTCACCAACTATTTCATGGATAAAAAAAAAACATCTTATTTTGCGGAAATGCAGTACAAAGCGTCGTTGCATGGCAGATAAACACGAGTGATTTTGATTAGAGATATGCGACCCGGCCTGATGAACGTGTGCACCCTTTAAAAGCCGCAGAGATCGACCACAAGCTGCTGAAATGCATGGGGCAGATAACCATCGCTGTTTTACTCAATTCCTGGGTATGTGAAATCCTGTCTCCACAGTTACTCAAATAACACTCACCGAAAATAACACTCAGCAAAGATTTGGATTAAATCCTGATCATTTGTACAAAATCCATCCTCTTTTATTCCTTAAAAAGGGTTTAATTCGTTTCATCCATCCATTATCTTCCGCTTTATCCTATTTTAGGGTCGCGGGGGAGGGGGGGGCAGGGGGGGGTTCCCCATGTCCATCCAGGGGAGAACGTTTTGGGAGCTGGGCAGATACATCCAGGACAGGACACCAATCTATCACTGGGCACACACTCACTCACACACACAGACACTCTATATGGGGCAATTTGGAGAACTCAATTGACTTGATCCATGATTTTGGACTTTGGAAGGAAACCGGAGAACCCGGAGGAAACCCACGTGGACACGGGGAGAACATGGAAACTCAATTTGCCAGAAGCCTCTGGTATTGAAGACTCAAAATCTGATTGGCTGAAGCAACAGGTTGATCTAGGAAGAATGATTTGAAACCTGGCAACCAATGATGCTGAAATGTGATTGGATGATACATGCTTTAATAAGAAAATACATGTCTGGAAGCGGGCGGCACGGTGGCTTAGTGGTTGGCATGTTCTCCTCTCAGTGCTGGAGATCCAGCTTTGAATCCCTATCTGGGTGGAGTTTCCATGTTCTCCCCGTGTCTGTGTGGGTTTCCTCCGGGTTCTCCGGTTCCCTCCCACAGTCCAAAAACATAGATTCATGTTAAATTGCATGCTCTAAATTGCCCCATATGGAATGTGTTTGGGTGTGTGTGGCAATTTAAAGCATTCACTTTAACTTAAGGGCAGCACGATGGCTTAGTGGTTTAGCATGTTCTCCTCTCAGTGCTGGAGATCCAGGTTCGAATCCCAATCTGCGTGGAGTTTCCATGTTCTCCCTGTGTCCACGTGGGTTTCCTCTGGGTTCTCCGGTTTCCTCCCAAAGTCCAAAATCATGGATCAAGTCAATTGAGTTCTCCAAATTGCCCCATATAGAGTGTGTCTGTGTGAGAGAGTGTGTGTCCAGCGATAGATTGACGTCCTGTCCTGGGTGTATCTGCCCAGCGCCCGAAATGCCCCCTCGATCCATCCATCCATCCATCCATTATCTTCCGCTTTATCCTCTACTAGGGTCACGGGGCGGTTCCCCATGTCCATCCAGGGGAGAAGATTTCGGGCGCTGGGCAGATACACCCAGGACAGGACACCAATCTATCACTGGACACACACTCACTCACACACACTCTATATGGAGCAATGTAGAGCATTCAATTCAATTCAATGGGGCAATTTGGAGAGCTCAATTGACTTGATCCATGTTTTTGGACTGTGGGAGGAAACCGGAGAACCTGGAGGAAACCCACGCGGACACGGGATTCAAACCAGGAATCCCAAGCGCTGAGAGGCGAACATGCCAACCACTCGGTCTCCATATATAAGCCCCTATATATATATAAACATGTTTACCTCCCTGCCCAGCGATGGAT
Organism: Corydoras sp. C115; assembly: GCA_019802505.1. Taxonomy (NCBI): domain Eukaryota; kingdom Metazoa; phylum Chordata; class Actinopteri; order Siluriformes; family Callichthyidae; genus Corydoras; species Corydoras sp. C115. The sequence goes on along the minus strand of JAFMOC010000396.1, from coordinate 319,243 downwards.
TGGCGCCCTGTCCTGGGTCTATCTGCCCAGCGCCCGAGACGTTCTCCCCTGGATGGGCATGGGGAACCCCCCCCCCCGCGACCCTAATAGAGGATAAAGCGGGAGATAATGAATGAATGAATGAATGAATGTTTACCTCCCATTGCCCTACAACATAGAGTAGTGTTTCATGTTGCGTACGCAGTGAGGGCACAGGGCAACAACAAAGCACGGTGTGTGGCTGCGCTTCCAGACGACTGCACTGTGTAATCCTGCACATCTAGTATCTCATGTAACTGAAACCTGTTCATCATCTGTCTGCTTACTCTCACACTGTACAGTATGTGAGAGATCTGACCTTTCAGAGTAAAGCTGTTCCCTCGAACACACACAGTCACACACATGCACACTCAACACCGTTAACATCTGGAGCAGCAAACATTAGTCATGTGAGTGAGAAGATTTGCATCATTACTCCCCCAAGATTTCATTTATGGAAACTGATGAAGTGTGATGGTGTGATGTTACTGTAAATGACAAATCGGGTGCGAAATAAATACACACATCTATAAAACAATTCACTTCTGCTTTGAGTAATTATGCGAATTGGGCGACCCGCTCCATCATTTTGACTCACTTCGCCCCGGGAACAGATGTCGGGTTTTACACTCGGTGAGAAAAGTGAGAAGCGAACGACTTTCGTTGCCGCGCTGCAGAACAAGGTGTCTGAAAGGGCTCATTACCTGATATGAAGGAAACACGTTTTGATTCTGAGAAACCCTCTTTTTTTTTTTTTGTTGTTGTTAGGAGCACAAATCAGGTGATGATTTCTCACTTCACACAGGCCAAAATTGACGGCGCCTTCCTGTGTAAAATCAAACATGTCTCGTGTCTGATGTCTACGCAAATCGAGTCGCGTAAAATCCCAGACGTCGCAAAAAAAAGGTACAAAGAGAAGATGAGCTGCAGTCTTTTTCAATCTTGTGGTTTTCTTGGTTTACACTTATATTTATATATATATATATTTAGGGCAGCACGGTGGCTTAGTGGTTAGCATGTTCTCCTCTCAGCTCTAGGGATTCCAGGTTCGAATCCCAATCTGGGTGGAGTTTCCATGTCCTCCCTGTATTTACATGGGTTTCCTCCTGGTTCTCCGGTTTCCTCCCATAATCCAGAAACATAGATCAAGCTCAATTGAATTCTCCAAATTGCCTCATATAGAGTGTGTCTGTGTGAGTGAGTGTGTGTCCAGCGATAGATTGGTGTCCTGTTCTGGGTCTATCTGCCCAGCGCCCGAGATGTTCTCCCCTGGATGGGCATGGGGAACCCCACCGCGACCCTAATAGAGGATAAAGAGGAAGATAATGAATGAATCAATATATATATATATATGGCGGCACGGTGGCTTAGTGGTTAACATGTTCTCCTCTCAGCTCTAGGGATTCCAGGTTTGAATCCCAATCTGGGTGGAGTTTCCATGTGCTCCCTGTATTTACATGGGTTTCCTCCTGGTTCTCCGGTTTCCTCCCATAATCCAGAAACATAGATCAAGCTCAATTGAATTCTCCAAATTGCCCCATATAGAGTGTGTCTGTGTGAGTGAGTGTGTGCCCAGCGATGGATTGGCGTCCTGTCCTGGGTCTATCTGCCCAGCGCCCGAGATGTTCTGCCCTGGATGGGCATGGGGAACCCCACCGCGACCCTAATAGAGGATAAAGCGGGAGATAATGAATGAATCAATATATATATATATGGCGGCACGGTGGCTTAGTGGTTAACATGTTCTCCTCTCAGCTCTAGGGATTCCAGGTTCGAATCCCAATCTGGGTGGAGTTTCCATGTCCTCCCTGTATTTACATGGGTTTCCTCCGGGTTTTCCTCCCACAATCCAAAAACATTGATCAAGCTCAATTGAATTCTCCAAATTGCCCCATATAGAGTGTGTCTGTGTGAGTGAGTGTGTGCCCAGCGATGGATTGGCGTCCTGTCCTGGGTGTATCTGACCAGCGCCCGAGATGTTCTGCCCTGGATGGGCATGGGGAACCCCACCGCGACCCTAATAGAGGATAAAGCGGGAGATAATGAATGAATCAATATATATATATATATGGCGGCACGGTGGCTTAGTGGTTTAACATGTTCTCCTCTCAGCTCTAGGGATTCCAGGTTCGAATCCCCATCTGGGTGGAGTTTCCATGTGCTCCCTGTATTTACATGGGTTTCCTCCGGGTTTTCCAGGTTTTCCTCCCACAATCCAAAAACATGGATCAAGCTCAATTGAATTCTCCAAATTGCCCCATATAGAGTGTGTGTGTGAGTGAGTGTGTGCCCAGCGATGGATTGGCGTCCTGTCCTGGGTGTATCTGACCAGCGCCCGAGATGTTCTGCCCTGGATTGGCATGGGGAACCCCACCGCGACCCTAATAGAGGATAAAGCGGGAGATAATGAATGAATCAATATATATATATATATGGCGGCACGGTGGCTTAGTGGTTTAACATGTTCTCCTCTCAGCTCTAGGGATTCCAGGTTCGAATCCCCATCTGGGTGGAGTTTCCACGTCCTCCCTGTATTTACATGGGTTTCCTCCGGGTTCTCCGGTTTCCTCCCACAGTCCAAAAACATGGATCAAGCTCAATTGAATTCTCCAAATTGCCCCATATAGAGTGTGCGTGTGCGAGTAAGTGTGCCCAGCGATAGATTGGTGTCCTGTCCTGGGTCTATCTGCCCAGCGCCCGAGATGTTCTCCCCTGGATGGGCATGGGGAACCCCACCGCGACCCTAATAGAGGATAAAGCGGGAGATAATGAATGAATGAATATATATATATGGCGGCACGGTGGCTTAGTGGTTTAACATGTTCTCCTCTCAGCTCTAGGGATTCCAGGTTTGAATCCCAATCTGGGTGGAGTTTCCATGTCCTCCTTGTATTTACATGGGTTTCCTCCTGGTTCTCCGGTTTCCTCCCATAATCCAGAAACATAGATCAAGCTCAATTGAATTCTCCAAATTGCCCCATATAGAGTGTGTCTGTGTGAGTGAGTGTGTGCCCAGCGATGGATTGGCGTCCTGTCCTGGGTCTATCTGCCCAGCGCCCGAGATGTTCTCCCCTGGATGGGCATGGGGAACCCCACCGCGACCCTAATAGAGGATAAAGCGGGAGATAATGAATGAATCAATATATATATATATATGGCGGCACGGTGGCTTAGTGGTTAACATGTTCTCCTCTCAGCTCTAGGGATTCCAGGTTTGAATACCAATCTGGGTGGAGTTTCCATGTCCTCCCTGTATTTACATGGGTTTCCTCCGGGTTCTCCGGTTTCCTCCCACAGTCCAAAAACATGGATCAAGCTCAATTGAGTTCTTCAAATTGCCCCATATAGAGTGTGCGTGTGCGAGTAAGTGTGCCCAGCGATAGATTGGCGTCCTGTCCTGGGTCTATCTGCCCAGCGCCCGAGATGTTCTCCCCTGGATGGGCATGGGGAACCCCACCGCGACCCTAATAGAGGATAAAGCGGGAGATAATGAATGAATGAATATATATGTATGGCGGCACGGTGGCTTAGTGGTTAGCATGTTCTCCTCTCAGCTCTAGGGATTCCCGGTTCGAATCCCAATCTGGGTGGAGTTTCCATGTCCTCCCTGTATTTACATGGGTTTCCTCCGGGTTCTCCGGTTTCCTCCCACAGTCCAAAAACATGGATCAAGCTCAATTGAATTCTCCAAATTGCCCCATATAGAGTGTGCGTGTGCGAGTAAGTGTGCCCAGCGATAGATTGGCGTCCTGTCCTGGGTGTATCTGCCCAGCGCCCGAAACGTTCTCCCCTGGATGGACATAGAGAACCCCCCCTAATAGAGGATAAAGCGGAAGATAATGGATGGATGTTTATAAAGATTCTCAATGACGTTCAGGTCATCTGGACTCTGTGGTGGGTGATCCACAAATTCGAATCCCAATCTGGGTGGAGTTTCCATGTTCTCCCCGTGTCTGCGTGGGTTTCCTCCAGGTTCTCCGGTTTCCTCCCACAATCCAAAAACATGGATCAAGCTCAATTCAATCCTCCAAATTGCCCCATATAGAGGGTGTGTGAGTGAGTGTGTGTCCAGTGATAGATTGGTGTCCTGTCCTGGGTGTATCTGCCCAGCGCCTGAAACGTTCTCCCCTGGATGGACATGGGGAACCCCACCGCGACCCTAATAGAGGATAAAGCGGAAGATAATGAATGAATGAATGAAAAATATACAGTATGTATCCATCCATCCATTAGCTTCCACTTTATCCTATATTAGGGTCGCGGGGGGTTCCCCAGGGGAGAACGTTTCGGGCGCTGGGTAGGTAGACCCAGAACAGGGCGCCAATCCATCGCTGGACACACACTCTATATGGGACAATTCGGAGTATCTGCCCAGCGCCCGAAACGTTATCCCCTGGATGGGCATAGAGAACCCCCCCCCCGTGCCCCTAGTAGAGGATAAAGCAGAAGATAATGGATGGATGGATGTTTATAAAGATTCTCAATGACGTTGAGAATCTGGGTGGAGTTTCCATGTTCTCCCCGTGTCTGCGTGGGTTTCCTCCGGGTTCTCCGGTTTCCTCCCACAGTCTAAAAACATGGATCAAGCTCAATTGAATGCTTCAAATTGCCCCATATAGAGTGTGAGTGAGTGTGTGACCAGCGATAGATTGACGTCCTGTCCTGGGTGTGTCTGCCCAGCGCCCGAAACGTTCTCCCCTGGGTGGGCATGGAGATCCCCCCCCTGCGACCCTAGTAGATAATGGATGGATGGATGGATGGAGCCTCCCAGGGTCTAGTGGGTGACTCGCATACGAAGAAATACAGAGGATTGGCCATTGTTCAGACATTGTCAAGACTGCAGGTGGAACTGTTGCTGTTCTTTGGAAAATGTGTATTGAGAGTGGAGGAGTCACTGGTGCGAAAAGAACGTTTTTAGAACAGTGTCAGAGAAAATGAAAGATGAGACCGAGTGGAGGTTTCAGCAAACATTTATGGTGTTGGAGAAGAGGTGGGAAGAGCAGTTTGAGAGGTGGGGTGATGAGGAGGTTAAAGGTGTTACAGCTTTGTGTCTTGCTCAGATCAGACAGGTTATCTGAATCGTTTGTAGCTGGAGAAGTTCGTTAATGATGGCAAAGGCAAAAACTCATTTCATAACAACCTTTAATCCTTCATTCACTATTATTTCTGCTTAAACTAACCAGGATCATCCATTATCTTCCGCTTTATCCTCTATTAGGGTCGCGGGGGGGGGGGGGGGGGGTTCCCCATGCCCATCCAGAGGAGAACGTTTCGGGCGCTGGGCAGATACACCCAGGACAGGACGCCAATCTATCACTGGATACACACTCACTCATACAGACACACTCTATATGGGGCAATTTGGAGAATTCAACTGACATTGATCCATGTTTTTGGACTGTGGGAGGAAATTAGAGAATCCGGAGGAAACCCATGCGGACACGGGGAGAAAATGGAAACTCCACCCAGATTGAGAGGCTAACCACTAAACCACCGTGCCGCTCTTTATTATTATTATTATTATCCATCCATTATCTTCTGCTTTATCCTCTATTAGGGTCGCGGGGGGTTCCCCATGCCCATCCAGGGGAGAATGTTTCGGGCGCTGGGCAGATACACCCAGAAGAGGGCGCCAATCTATCGCTGGGCACACACTCACTCACACAAACACACTCTATATGGGGCAATTTGGAGAATTCAATTGACCTTGATCCATGTTTTTGGACTGTGGGAGGAAACTGGAGAACCCGGAGGAAACGGGAGGAAACTGGGCACTGGGCAGATACACTCAGAAGAGGGCGCCAATCTATCACTGGGCACACACTCACGCACACACAAACACACTATATATGGGGCAATTTGGAGAATTCAATTGACCTTGATCCATGTTTTTGGACTGTGGGAGGAAACCGGAGAACCCGGAGGAAACCGGGCGCTGGGCAGAAACACCCAGAAGAGGGCGCCAATCCATCGCTGGGCACACACTCACTCACACAGACACACTCTATATGGGGGAATTTGGAGAACTCAATTGACTTGATCCATGTTTTTGGACTGTGGGAGGAAACCGGAGAACCCGGAGGAAACCCACGCGGACACGGGGAGAACATGGAAACTCCACCCAGATGGGGATTCAAATCTGGAATCCCTAGCGCTGAGAGGAGAACATGCTTAACCACTAAGCCTCCAAGCCGCCCTATTATTATTATTATTATTATTATTGCAGTATTGTTTTGCTTTAATGTGCTTCTGTTTTTTTTATGTATATGTAGTATGTGTGTGTGTGTGTGTGTGTGTGTGTGTGTGTGTGTGTGTGTGTGTGTGTGTGTGTGTGTGTGTGGCAGCCCTTATCTTTAAACAATGCTCTGAATCATTTGTATAGAACACTAATCACTGCAAACCAGAGATCTAAATGCGTTCTTTTATTATTTATCAACCTTCAAATCCTTTCTGCATTTCGAAAAACTAATACACTCACGGTTCTCTCTTTTTTTTTTGGGTTCCAAGTACGTCAGCAAAGAACAATCCTTACTCCACCACAAGAGGGACCTGCAAAGAAAGTTCCCTCTCTCTTCATTTTCTTCAGCGTTTAAACTATTATCATCATATGAAGCTCTTTTTTTATAAATCATGTCTATACAGAAGTGGAAAATGTTTTTCTGCCTTTAATGCTGGTACTTCACTCCGTCCTCAGACCGCGAGTTGAGGGTTAAGGGTCTTGCTGAAGGAGACAGAAGTGTCTAGACAAACTTTTATTAACCAGGCTCGATCATTCAGCTGCCTCCAATCCTGCAGCATCCCTCATAGAGCGCCGTAAACACGGCGGATGATTTTCTAATTATAATCCAGAAGTGCTGGCAGTAATTGCTTATTGAAATGCTATTATTCTTTTGAGCTTTAAAGATCATCTTTCTGCTGCATTAACACACACAACAAAAACAAGATATCCCTTCAGCCAGCATTTGGCAGCCGAAGGACGGGTGGCCCTTTAAGTCTGCGTCCTTTCAAGGCTTTTTCTTTATGCTTTATGTCTTTAGGTGTTTGTTCTCTGGCACTGTTGCCGCGGGCTCACTCTTTTAAAGTCGGGACCTGTGTCACACAAATGAAACACTGAGATGCACTGAATTCAAAAACATACTCTGTGACTCCTGACATCCGCACAAACAGACGGCTGGAATTAGGGGATGGAGTGCCGCACCGTTGTCATGATGCCTGCAGTAACACCTGTATAAGACCATCCATCAATGGGTTCCCCAAGCCCATCCAGTGGAGAACGTTTTGGGCGCTGGGCAGATACACCCAGGACAGGACGCCAATCTATCACTGGACACAAACACTCTATATGGGGCAATTTGGAGAATTCAATTGACTTGATCCATGTTTTTGGACTGTGAGAGGAAACCGGAGAACCCGGAGGAAACCCACGCGGACACGGGGAGAACATGGAAACTCCACCCAGATGGGGATTCGAACCGGGAATCCCTAGCGCTGAGAGGAGAACATGCCAATCACAAAGCCAACGTGCTGCCCATCCATCCATTATCTTCTGCTTTATCCTCTATTAGGGTCGTGGGGGGGGGGTTCCCCATGCCCATCCAGGGGAGAACGTTTTGGGTGCTGGGCAGATACACCCAGGACAGGACACCAATCTATCATTGGACACACACTCACTCTCACACACACACTCTATATGGGGCAATTTGGAGAATTCAATTGACATGATCCATGTTTTTGGACTGTGGGAGGAAACCGGAGAACCCGGAGAAAATCCATCCGGACACGGGGAGAACATGGAAACGCCACCCAGATGGGGATTCGAACCGGGAATCCCTAGCACTGAGAGGAGAACATGCTAAACACTAAGCCTCCATGCTGCCCTTTATAAGACCATACTCAATAAATAAAGGAACTGAAGACACTAAACAGATTTTTTATTTTAGTTCCTGACGACATTGTTTAATGAATTAAAACAGTTATTTATTTTTAATTTTTATTATTATTACTATTATTGTTTAACGGCATGGTGGCTTAGTGGTTGGCATGTTCTCCTCTCAGCACTAGGGATTCCCGGTTCGAATCCCCATCAGGGTGGAGTTTCCATGTTCTCCCCGTGTCCGCATGGGTTTCCTCCTGGTTCTCCAGTTTCCTCCCACAGTCCAAAAACATGGATCATGTCAATTGAGTTTTCCAAATTGCCCCATATAGAGTGTGCATGTGTGAGTGAGTGTGTATCCAGTGATGCCCAGCGCCCGAAACGTTCTCCCCTGGATGGGCATGGGGAACCCCCCCCCCCCCACGACCCTAATAGAGGATAAAGCGGAAGATAATGGATGGCTGGATTATTGTTTATGTCTCTCATTATTGGCGGCACATGGCTCTCAGCACAGGGGAGCCAGGTTCAAATCCCAATCTGGGTTTCCATGTTCTCCCGGGTTCTCCGGTTTTCTTCCATAGTCCAAACACATGGATTCAAGGTGAATCGGCTGCTCTAAATTGCCTTTATCTAAATTTCCCATGCTGGATGTTGTGTTGTAGTGTAGTGTTTGGTAGGTATGCCTCTCAGCGCTAGGGATTCCCTGTTCGAATCCCCATCTGGGTGGAGATTCCATGTTCTCCCCGTGTCCGCGTGGGTTTCCTCCGGGTTCTCCGGTTTCCTCCCACAGTCCAAAAATAAGGATTTAAGTTAAAATAAATGCTTTAAATTGCCTGCTGTTCCCTGGGTAGATATGGGGAACCCCCACATGACCCAAGTAGAGGTTGAAGCAGAAGATAATGAATGAATTAATGAATCAATCAATCAGGTGGCTTAGTGTTTGGCATGTTCTCCTCTCAGCGCTAGGGATTCCTGGTTCGAATCCCCATCTGGGTGGAGTTTCCATGTTCTCCCCGTGTCCGCGTGGGATTCCTCCGGGTTCTCCGGTTTCCTCCCACAGTCTAAAAACATGGATCAAGTCAATTGAGTTCTCCAAATTGCCCCATATAGAGTGTGTGTCTGAGTGAGTGTGTGCCCAGTGATAGATTGGCGTCCTGTCCTGGGTGTATCTGCCCAGCTCCCGAAACGTTCTCCCCTGGATAGATACGGGGAACCCTCACATGACCCTAGTAGAAGACGAAGCAGAAGATAATGAATGAATTAATGAATGAATGAATCAATCAACTCCGTGTGTTTTTTTTTTGCAGACTTCATCTCATTGGTAAACTGATTGAATTAATTGGTAAATTAATTGGTAAATTAATTGGTGAACTGATTAAATCAGCTCTGCTTCAGAGAAACCAGTTGTAGTTGCAGAACTACTTTTTCGTTTTTATTACTGATATTTCTTCACTGCTGTCAGCGTGGCTCGGGAGTCGTTGTGCTTCAGAATGCATTCGAACCCAACATTCTTGTTTTGTAAATGTCTTAATTGCTACCTTTACATTCGCCCTGCATTGTACACACTCACCTGCCACTCCTCGTTCCTACACGCATTGTTCATTTTATTACCTTCACTTAACGTACGGAGTGACTTTGTAGTTTTAGTTTCTGTAGTCCGTCTATGTAGAACTTCTTAGAAACATTTACATTGTTCTCCAGTGTTCATGACGGGAGACAACGATTAAACATATCATCCTGTCATAAATACATTTATATATATATATATATAGGTTGGCACGTTGGCTTAGTGTTTAGCATGTTCTCCTCTCAGCACTAGGGATTCCCGGTTCGAATCCCAATCTGGGTGCAGTTTCCATGTTCTCCCCGTGTCCGCGTGGGATTCCTCCGGGTTCTCCGGTTTCCTCCCACAGTCCAAAAATAAGGATTTAAGTTAAAATAAATGCTTTAAATTGCCTGCTGTTCCCTGGGTAGATATGGGGAACCCCCACATGACCCAAGTAGAGGTTGAAGCAGAAGATAATGAATGAATTAATGAATCAATCAATCAGGCTTAGTGTTTGGCATGTTCTCCTCTCAGCGCTAGGGATTCCCGGTTCGAATCCCCATCTGGGTGGAGTTTCCATGTCCTCCCCGTGTCCGCGTGGGTTTCCTCCGGGTTCTCCGGTTTCCTCCCACAGTCCAAAAACATGGATCAAGTCAATTGAATTCTCCAAATTACCCCATATAGAGTGAGTGTGTGTCCAGTGATAGATTGGCGTCCTGTCCTGGGTGTATCTGCCCAGCGCCCGAAACGTTCTCCCGTGGATGGGCATGGGGAACCCCCCCCCACGACCCTAGTAGACGATAAAGCGGGAGATAATGAATGAATGAATATATGTTGGCACGGTGGCTTAGTGTTTAGCATGTTCTCCTCTCAGCTCTAGGGATTCCCGGTTCGAATCCCAATCTGGGTGGAGTTTCCATGTTCTCCCCGTGTCCGCGTGGGTTTCCTCCGGGTTCTCCGGTTTCCTCCCACAGTCCAAAAACATGGATCAAGTCAATGGAATTCTCAAAATTGCCCCATATAGAGTGTGTGTGTGAGTGAGTGTGTGCCCAGTGATAGATTGGCGTCCTGTCCTTGGTCTATCTGCCCAGCGCCCGAAACGTTCTCCCCTGGATGGGCATGGGGAACCCCACCATGACCCTAATAGAGGATAAAGCGGGAGATAATGAATGAATGAATATATGTTGGCACGGTGAATTAGTGTTTAGCATGTTCTCCTCTCAGCTCTAGGGATTCCCGGTTCGAATCCCAATCTGGGTGGAGTTTCCATGTTCTCCCCGTGTCCGCGTGGGTTTCCTCCGGGTTCTCCGGTTTCCTCCCACAGTCCAAAAACATGGATCAAGGTCAATTGAGTTCTCCAAATCGTCCCACATAGAGTGTGTGTATCCAGTGATAGATTGGCGTCCTGTCCTGAGTGTATCCGAAACGTTCTCCCCTGGATGGGCATGGGGAACCCCCCCCCACGACCCTAGTAGAGGATAAAGCGGGAGATAATGAATGAATGAATACATGTTGGCACGTTGGCTTAGTGGTTTGGCATGTTCTCCTCTCAGCGCTAGTGATTCCCGGTTCGAATCCCCATCTGGGTGGAGTTTCCATGTCCTCCCCGTGTCCGCGTGGGTTTCCTCCGGGTTCTCCGGTTTCCTCCCACAGTCCAAAAACATGGATCAAGGTCAATTGAGTTCTCCAAATTGAGTCGCCCCATATAGAGTGTGTGTGTATCCAGTGATAGATTGGCGTCCTGTCCTGGGTGTATCCGAAACGTTCTCCCCTGGATGGGCATGGGGAACCCTCCCATGACCCTGATAGAGGATAAAAGTGGAATATAATGGATGGATGGATTCTTATGGTTATTGTTTGCAAACTGAAAGGTGGATGAAGTGTTCAGGTCGGTTGAACTGGCGAATCTGGCAACCCCGTCCCTGTGTAACTCTGCCTGTTGGATCTGTTGCTCTGGGTTTGATCAGCTCCGTCTTCGCGCTCATAGCGCTTTATTCCTCATTCCTTCCAAACCTTTGCTTGTCTGTGGGACCTCACCGGACTGCACGATGCCCCTGAGCGTTGCCCCGCATCACTGAGGTACCAGAACGGCATAGAACTCGCCCTTTATCTTCTGTTTGGTGCGTTTAGATGCCAGATGCAGCGTTTATTGCGGCTGTCACGGTCTCTATGCGTCTGTGCGATGTCGGGTTGCCAGATTCCGTATTATTCAGATGTACCTTAATGGGCTTGTTTAGAAAACAAGTCCATTTGAAGCTGTGTTTACGCAATTAAACAACGTTTGCCGACGATAATTGTGCCTAATAATGTAACAGATCAACAAAATATCGCATATTGTGTGCATTTCGGGCTACAATTAATATAGCGCTTAAAGGGTATCTGGCAACCGGGTTTGAGCGGCTATTGGATCACCTGTTGCAATCGGAGTACCGCTGGAGCGATTTACTAAATTAATATTTCAACAATGTCTGTTTTAGTGTATTAAAGCCACAATATTAAGAATTACACACTTAGAAATGCTGCATAATAATAATAATAATAATAATAATAATAATATAATAATAATAATAATAATAATAATAATAATAACAATAATAATAATAATGATGTTTTAGTGTATTAAAGCCACAATATTAAGAATTACACACTTAGAAATGCTGCATAATAATAATAATAATAATAATAATAATAATAATAATAATATTAAGAATACACAACAATAACAAAAATAATAATAATAATAATAATAATAAAGAATAAGAATAACAATAATAATAATAATGATGTTTTAGTGTATTAAAGCCACTATATTAAGAATTACACACTTAGAAATGCTGCATAATAATAATAGTAATAATAATAATAATAATAACAATAACAATAACAATACAATAATAATAATGATGTTTTAGTGTATTAAAGTCACAATATTAAGAACTACACACTTATAAATGCTGCATAATAATAGTAATAATAATAATAATAATAATAATGATGTTTTAGTGTATTAAAGTCACAATATTAAGAATTACACACTTACAAATGCGGCATAATAATAATAATAATAATAATAATAATAATAATAATAATAATAATAACAATAACAATAACAACAACAACAACAACAATAATAATAATAATGATAATAATAATAATGATGTTTTAGTGTATTAAAGCCACAATATTAAGAATTACACACTTAGAAATGCTGCATAATAATAATAATAATAATAATAATAATAATAATAATAATAATAATAATAATAATAACAACAATAACAATATGATGATGATGATGATGCTGGATTTAATTGCTGACAGCATCATTTGAGGTGGCTGCTCATTATTTACTATTAGACAGTTAGAAATTAGACATATGTTTGTTTCTCTTGCACTTTAAGTGACCTGAGTTGGCAATCTAAGAACTTAACCTCCATTAAACCTTTCGTTATCTAATTAGGAATTAATTTCCATTGAACTGCACTCCACATGTACATATCTCCTTGTGTATATCTGTGTATAAACGATGTATACTGGAACAATACAATGTGTGTTGTATACAACGTCGTCCTGAATGTGTCTAAAGTGGATACTTGTAACTTAGCAACTAACGAATAATGATAGAAAGTTGTTTGTTAATGATTCTCTTTAAGCGATATAGTGTGTACTTGTTTTGAAGTCTCTTTACGTTTCATTTTTCCGGATCATACAATCTACAAAAATGCAAACAACAAGGCATTTGTTCTGTGAGGTACAAAACAGCTTATCTCACTGCATAAAACATATATATAACTTATATATTTAACTCATAACTTATTTACATTTACATCACATTTAGTCATTTAGCCGACGCTTTTATCCAAAGCGACTTACAAATGAGAACATTACAGGTCAGAAGTTATGGAGAAAACCAACTATATATTTATATATATATATATATATATTTTTTATATATTTTTTGTGTTTAAAAATAATAAGACACCATTTAAAAAGTGTCAGGAATCAAAAAAAAATCAGGCTCTATATATATACTACAGATATGCAGATCTGGTATGTTAATGTTCCAAATCGATCTAATTCTTACTCCCCACAGGGTAACAGCCACAAGAGCGTATCATAGTCGTATAGTAATTCCTTTTAACAGAAAGCTAGTTATCACAATTATTTTTAGTCCCTCGGTTGAGGTTCTCTGATTCTTAGATACACACCTTGCTGTTGAGGATGTATGCCAGACACTTTTGTACTTACCCAATGAGGATGTCCATAAAGGTCTCATAGGGGCCAGTGATGGGCTGCTTAAGTGTCTACCCCCTCTCGCCCCAATGTGTCAGCCGGCAGTTTGTGAGTGAGACGCTGTATGCTAGTGATTTCCTTGCTTTTGTACTCTCAGCTTTGTAAGGGTATTTGGTTTTGATACTTTGTTCCACATTACAGCTTGATGAATTTGGGGTTTAAAAAAACAAAATGGTAAACGTCATGAAGGAATCTCATCACTGTGCACATCCTTTCATTCATTCATTATCTTCCGCTTTATCCTCTATTAGGGTCGCGGGGGGGGGGGGGGGGGGGGGGGGGGGTCCCCATGCCCATCCAGGGGAGAACGTTTCGGGCGCTGGGCAGATACACCCAGGACAGGACACCTATCTGTCAATGGGCACACACTCACTCACACACACACACACACTCTATATGGGGCAATTTGGAGAACTCAATGGACTTGATCCATGGAACATGGAAACTCCTAAACCACTAAGCCACCCTGCTGTCCAGTCATTATATTATTAATTCATTCATTCATTTTCTTCCGCTTTATCCTCTACTAGGGTCGCGGGGGGGTTCCCCATGCCCATCCAGGGGAGCACGTTTTATCGCTTTGGATAAAAGCGTCCAATAAATGACCAAATGTAAATGTAATGTAACCAAGGGCGGCACGGTGGCTTAGTGGTTGGCATGTTCTCCTCTCAGCACTAGGGATTCCTGGTTTGAATCCCAATCTGGGTGGAGTTTCCATGTTCTCCCCGTGTCCACGGGGGTTTCCTCCGGGTTCTCCGGTTTCCTCCCACAGTCCAAAAGCATGGATCATGTCAATTAAGTTCTCCAAATTGCTCCATATAGAGGGTGTGTGTGAGAGTGAGGGTGTGTCCAGCAATAGATTGGCGCCCAGCCCAGTGCCCGAAACGTTCTCCCCTAGATGGGCATGGGGAACCCCCCCCCCCCCCCCCCCCCGCGACCCTAGTATTATAAAGCGGAAGGAAAGAAACCTGTTGTTTTCATTTCCTATAGTCATTAAAAACGATGTTAAATGATCTTCTCTGCTTCTGATTCATCAGCTTGTGAGCAGGAATTATTTCACCTGGTCGTGGGGGAGGGATTAAATATTGGAGGGGGTTCCCCATTCGTTATCTTCTGCTTTATCCTCTATTAGGGTCGTGGGGGAGGGGGAGGGGGTTCCCCATGCCCATCCAGGGGAGAACGTTTCGGGCGCTGGGCAGATTCACCCAGGACAGGACGCCAATCAATCACTGGATACACACTCACTCACACACACAAACCGCCAAGCTACATGAGGCAATTTACAACATTAAATTCACCTTAAGCACATGTTTTTGGACTGTGGGAGGAAAGTGGATAACCGGGAGAAGACCCATGCAGACACATCAAGAACATGGAAGCTCCACCCAGTTCAGGATTTAAACCTGGATCTCCAGCGCTGAAAGGTGGACTTGCTAACCACTAAGCCACCGTGCCACATTTGGTCCCATTATGAGGAAACCATTCATTTATTCATTCATTATCTTCCGCTTTATCCTCTAGTAGGGTCGCGGTGGGGTTCCCCATGCCCATCCAGGGGAGAACGTCTCGGGCGCTGGGCAGATACACCCAGGACAGGGCGCCAATCTATCACTGGACACACACTCACTCACACACACACACTGTATATGGGGCAATTTTGAGAACTCAATTGACTTTGATCCATGTTTTTGGACTGTGGGAGGAAACCGGAGAACCCGGAGGAAACCCACATGGACACGGGGAGAACATGGAAACTCCACCCAGATTGGGATTCGAACCGGGAATCCCTAGTGCTGAGAGGAGAACATGCCAACCACTAAGCCAACGTGCCGCCTAGCTCACTAGTTGTTTGTGGCAAATTATTCATTCATTCATTCATTATCTCCCGCTTTATCCTCTATTAGGGTCGCGGGGGGGGGTTCCCCATGCCCATCCAGGGGAGAACGTTTTGGGCGCTGGGCAGACACACCCAGGACAGGACGCCAATCCATCGCTGGACACACACTCACTCACACAGACACACTCTATATGGGGCAATTTAGAGAACTCAATTGACTTTGATCCATGTTTTTGGACTGTGGGAGGAAACCGGAGAACGCGGAGGAAACCCACGCGGACACGGGGAGAACATGGAAACTCCACCCAGATTGGGATTCGAACCGGGAATCCCTAGCGCTGAGAGGGGAACATGGTAACCACTATTATTACCATTATTATTATTATTATTATTATTATTATTATTATTATTATTAAATACAGATTTGTTGTGAAACCAAGTCGTAGTTTTGGGTGAAACGCACGCTGTTCCTGTTTCCTTATTTATGACCCAATCCCCAGGGAACCGGTGGATCCAGTTCAGGCTTTTCTCTTTCGCATTGTCTTCATTTCGTTGTCGTTTTGATGAAATCCGTCATCTTTAAACGTGATGATGAAAATCACACGTTGTCGTCTTTATTTTTCCTGGAAGCTGAGTTTCAGCTCGTGAGAGGAAAGTGAATCAGCTGCAGCGGCAGGTGGAATGAAATGCTGGAAAAGTTTGACAGGCGCAAGGAGGAAGTGCGCACACGTGGGTTGCCAGATTGCGGCAAACCCCACTTCTCGGTATGTTACGAATAGTAGCCATCCATCCATTATCTTCCCCTTGATCCTCCAAGGGAGAGCGTTTCGGGCGCTGGGCAGATACACCCAGGACAGGACGCCAATCTATCACTGGACACACACTCACTCACACACACACACTCTATATGGGGCAATTTGCACCTGAATCATTCTCTACTAGGGTCACGGGGGGAGGGGGGGGGGTATGTCCATCCAGGGTAGCATGTTTTGCCAAAAACATGGCTCAATGTGCATTGAGTTCTCCAAATTGCCCCATATAGAGTGTGTGTGTGTGAGTGAGTGTGTGTCCAGTGATAGATTGGCGTCCTGTCCTGGGTGTATCTGCCCAGCGCCCCAAACGTTCTCCCCTGGATGGACATGGAGAACCCCCCTGTGACCCTAATAGAGGATAAAGCGGAAGAAAATGAACGAATGAATGAATAATTCAGAGTTAAGGGCGACACGGTGGGTTAGTGGTTGGCATGTTCTCCTCTCAGCTCTAATCGAATCCGAATCTGGATGAATGAATCCCAATGTGTCCGTGTGGGTTTCCTCCACGTTCTCCGGTTTCCTCCCACAGTCCAAAAACATGGATGAAGTCAATTTAGTTCTCCAAATTGCCCCATATAGAGTGTGTGTGTGTGAGTGAGTGTGTGTTCAGTGATAGATTGGTGTCCTGTCCTGGGTGTATCTGCCCAGCGCCCGAAACGTTCTCCCCTGGATGGGCATGGAGAACCCTTCCCCGCTACCCTAGTAGAGGATAAAGCGGAAGATAATGGATGGATGGAATTCAAAGAGTAGGGCGACATGGTGGCTTAGTGGTTAGCATGTCCTCCTCTCAGCTTTAATCCCCGTGTCCACGTGAGTTTCCTCTGGGTTCTCCGGTTTCCTCCTACAGTCCAAAAACATGGCTCAAGGTCATCTGAATTCTCCAAATTGCCCCATATAGAGTGTGTGTGTGAGTGAGTGTGTGTCCAGTGATAGATTGGCGTCCTATCCTGGGTGTATCTGCCCAGCGCCCGAAATGTTCTCCCCTGGATGGGTATGGGGAACCCCTGTGACCCAAGCAGAGAACAATTCGGAGGCAAATTGCCCCATATAGAGTGTGTTTGTGTGAGTGAGTGTGTGCCCAGCGATGGATTGGCGCCCTGTCCTGGGTGTATCTGCCCAGCGCCCGAAACGTTCTCCCCTGGATGGGTATGGGGAACCCCTGTGACCCAAGCAGAGAACAATTCGGGGGCAAATTGCCCCATATAGAGTGTGTGTGTGAGTGAGTGAATGTGTGTCCAGTGATGGATTGGCGTCCTGTACTTGGTGTATCTGCCCAGCGCCCGAAACGATCTCCCCTGGATGGGTATGGGGAACCCCTGTGACCCAAGTAGAGAACAATTCGGTTGCAAATTGCCCCATATAGAGTGTGTGTGTGTGTGTGAGTGAGTGTGTGTCCAGTGATAGATTGGCGTCCTGTATATGTATATATATATATATGCCCAGCGATGGTTTGGCGTCCTGTCCTGGATGTATCTGCCCAGCGCCCCAAACGTTCTCCCCTGGATGGGCATGGGGAACCCCCACGACCCTAATAGAGGATAAATCGCAAGATAATGGATGAATTCAGAGTTAAATAATAGAAAGTGAGCACGTTGGTGTTTTTGATGTAACGCGTTGGCTGTAAAGCGAAACCAAGCCGCGCCTGATTAGTACGCAATCTGGCAACCCTGCTCACTGGCGCCTTTGGCAACTTTTTGTAAGTTTTTTTTTCCACTTTGCGGCCAATGCCGATCTCCTAATGAACGCGTCCCGATCGCAGGCTTATCGGAACACTCTCGAGTCATATGAGCTGTCAGTCCTCAACGGGAAATAATCTCACAACTCTCCTGCCTGCTCTGCTGCTCGGATCTTTTATCCATCATCCTCATCCTCCTCATCCTCCTCATCATCCTCATCCTCATCCTCATCCTCACTGGGGGAGACCAGAACAGGTAAACGTCTCGAACGCCTCCCGCTGACAGCAGTCCATTTCGGGCTGCTTTGATCGCCTTTGAAGGTCCGACTCGGGCTGCTTTCATCTTCTGGAGCGGCAAACTTCAGAGAGTTTAATGCGCGCCTTTAACACGACCGGATTATTTAGAGCCACCAAGTTAACACGGGTTTAATCCCGCTGATGAGTTGAGATTACACGAGATTATTAATCCCGGCTTCGTGGGTAATCTGGCGCGAGTGGACGATGCGACAGGTGCAGCGCACCTTTCATTTCATCCAATCATAAATAACTTGTAAATAACATAAATAACTTCTTTCAATCTCATTATATATATATATATATATATATATATATATATATATATATATATATATATATATATATATATATATATATATATATTCATTCATTCAACCGCTTTATCCTCTATTAGGGTCGCGGTGGGGTTCCCCATGCCCATTCAGGGGAGAACATCTCAGGCGCTGGGCAGATACACCCAGGACAGGGCGCCAATCCATCGCTGGGCATATATATATATATATATATATATATATATATATATATATATATATATATATATATATATATATATATATATATACACACACATATATGTATGTAGGTATGTGTATATAAATATATATATATATATATATATATATATATATATATATATATATATATATATATATATATATGTATGTATGTATGTATGTATGTGTGTGTGTGTGTGTGTGTGTGTATATATATATATATATATATATATATATATATATATATATATATATATATATATATGTGATATGTTAAAATATTTGATAATATTAAATTACAACTTTTATACCACTCCGTATGCCATAAACCCCATAATACCACCAGGCTATTACACTTGTAATACTATAAATAGCTGGATTTAAAAAAAAAAAAGTTCTAATGACTTACTAAATACAATTTAGTCATTTTTCCCTATGATATACTAATAATAGTTATAACCATTAATATGTAATCTTTCGTATTAAACATCGTATGGATACATTTGTCATGTCATATAAAGGAATTTACTAGTTTACCAACTTTAAAAGTTGTATTCTTTTGAATCGTAATAGTAAGTACACCAGCGTTGCTAGACTTGTAGATCAGGGGAACACGACTAGAACAAAAAAATCTGCCATCGATGCAGACCGTGTTTCATTTGAAAAACTTTTGTTCGTCTAATTCACTTCTTATAATAATAACTTTTACCGTAAGTATATTTTTATACAGATTTATGGATTATAATCCATCTTGAGCAAAGTGAGGAGTGTCAAGTTTTAAGGAACGTTTAGTGGAATCGAGAACGCGTAACATGCAAACTTACAGCACCAGCCAAAAAGTGATTTATACAAAAAAAATCATTTACTTGTTAATTTGCCCTTAAAATATTTCTTTCTTTGTGGAGTCAGAACCTGACTGTGTTAAGTGAACACTAGGTGTAAATTTAGCGCTGTTAATGCAGCGTGTGGCGTTGAGCTCAGCACTGTGAGCTGTGAATCAAATATAATTACATGAAATATCATGGCGTGGAACCGCGACACTATGTAGCCCGTCCAAAGGTTTAATTCATCCGTTCTGATAATCTGATATCTCCCGTTTATTTCCAGTTCTCAGACTCTTTAGACGTATATATTTGTGTTGACAGTCACAAGGGCTCATGCGTGCTATAGTAAACTAATATTCTAAACACAGTAGATTAATGTATAAAGAGGATTTAACGACCAGAAGCTTTTATGAATATAATTTTCGGACTTACAGATCTGATTTACAAGCAAAGTATAAACTGAGCAAACAAACAATTCACGGAATTCAATTGGAAATTCAAGTTTAGCATCGAATTAAACGTAATGAATTGATCCCGAGCTTTGGGAAAGTTTTCTTGACGCCGATGTTCGGTGCTGTAGGTTCTAAGTACGGAATTAACTCTGTATCGTGTAGCAGATTCCTTTTCATTTCACGTTTAAGGTTTTATTAAGCGTTAAATCTGCTCACAAACTCGACAAGGATTGCTTTATGTAAAACCTTCCGAAGGGTAGATTTCCAGACGGAACTACGTAATGAAGTGCTGCGTTTATCGTGACTGTGGATGTCACGAGCGTCCGTCAGATTCAACTCAACAACATAAATCGAAATCCAACTTTAATCTGCCTTTTCACTCCCTCAGAAACCTTTTCATTTGTCTCATGCCGTTGTGACTTACTCACAACAGGCCTTTCCCTCGGAGTGCACTGAAGGAAACGGTCACACAGCGTACTTCATCACTGTAATGGTTCGTTGGAGGTGGTCCGTCCAGGCGTCCTGCAGCTTTGCTCTCTATTTTACAAAGTTAAAACCAGAAACAGTGGTTTAGCTCAGGGTTTTTGGTTTTTTTTTTTTTTAGGTCGGTGCCAGTTGCACGGTGATATTTCAATTTAGTGACGTCCTCATGACCTGAGACATGCTACTCTGTGAGTGGAAAGACCGTCTCCACTATTGATCTTTGGCCCGTCGGTTGTGAATGTGGGAATAGATACCTGGATCCATTCCTAAATTATGCATTATATCACTGCCATCTCTCTTTAACACCCCAGCATTTCTAATTAGGTGCCCGATGCCATTTCTCTATCCGTCTCTCTATCCGTCGGTAGGACCGGTCGACAGCGTTCTGCCCCGTTAGACATCAGTCTGACATGAATGTTTATCGATGGGACGGAAAGTCATGCTGGAAATGTGTTAGATATGTTTATTCCGATCACAGCTGGAGTCTGTTTTGTGATTAGAAAGCATGTTGTTCGGGTCTAAGCACGGATCCACTGCTCGGGCAAATAATTGCCATCCATGGACGAGAATAACACATCGGAGGTGATCAAATTTGGCATTAAAATCTCTCTGTCCACTTTATGAGAGGCTTTGGGGAATAATAAAGGACGGTGGTTATTCTCTAATAAGAAAATTGTTGACGGCTTATCACGTCTAATGCGTGTCATTAATTCCAGGCCTGGAAAGCTCTAATTTTCTTTATTGTGACGGCGGTGGTGAAAGGCACATTTAATGTTTGTGGGCAAAATTTGACACACTATGTGTTCAAGGTCTCATTTATTAGAACATTAAAAGTCCTCTTTTGTCGTTAAAAGCAGATCTTAAGGCTTAATGGAAGTTGAAAAATATAGTTTTTAATTATGACTTAAAAATAAAGCACCGCTGATTATAAATTGTACCATTTCATTAATTAATTTAGTGACAGAAATGGAACATTTTGGTTTATCAGGAGCGGACTTCGGCATATTTGAATGCAAACTATTTGCAGATTTTGACATAGCACGGAAAATCAATTGTCACTTGCAATAAATTAACGGCACGTTCATATATGGCTGTTTTAATATTTGCATAGTAACGTATTTGTGCGTTTTAGTGCAGATCTTGTAGTTCACTCAGACAGTGCTAACATGCAACACCACAGTTCACGTTTTTTTTTTTTTTTTTTTTTTTTTTTTTTTGATGATATGTGGCTCCACCATTTTGTGCTTGTACAGTGTGAAAATGTAAAAAAAAAAAAAGTGAAAGGCTAGTAGATAGAATTTTCCTCTGTGAAAGATTTCTATACTATATATAGTGCAGAAACCTCATAACATTTATTTTAGAGCAGAAGATATGAGTCACGTTATGATGTCCCAGCGCAGCTACTCTTTGAAATATTTGCATCTCGTTTATTCTGCGTAATATTCGACGATGTGATTTAGATATAAAGTAATACGACTAATAATGATTATATAGGATACTACACTATGACACATAAACACACACACACACACACACACACACACACACGTATATAGCTGTAGCTTCGTCAGTGTCAGCCGTCAGTGTCGTCAAACTGCTTCAGCTTGTTATTATTATCTTTAAAAAAAAATGCAAAGGTTTTGCCGCCAATACTTTAAACTAATAATAATAAATCAATATTTTGTTTATGGTCTATTATAGATTTTATATCCATTTGTTTTATTGCTATATATCAATATGTTGGAACGTCTTGCGTCCCATTAAGCTACATTAAAGAAAGCTCATATGGGCGTACTTGACTTCTGTGTGTGTCTCTCTCTCTTTTACTGTCTCTCTCTCTATATATATACAGTATAATATATACCTGTATGTGTATAATATACTGGGGTGTATTTAAATTAATCTATTAATTAACTTTTCCCAATCATACTGATATCAATATAAAAGCAAGCATATGCCAATTACATTCATTTTATGTACACACACACACACACACACACACACACACACACTATATATATATATATATATATATATATATATATATATATATATATATATATATATATATATATTTTTTTTTTTTTTTTTTTTTTGCAGTATTAAGATGTTGATTTTTTAGACTTTCTCAATATACCCGCATGAATGGGTCGGTCAGCAGGTTGATCTATATCCACTGTTGCATTATGTAAAGCCTGCGCTCATGTGGTCCCATTTTCGCAAACCTGTCCTAGATTGGCAGCTCCGTTCTCTTTGTTTCTCATTTACCTTCCTCTCTCTCTTTTTCAACTCAGTTGAACGTAATGAAACAGAGTTATTGTAACAATGGGTTTGATATCGTAATGTTGCTAAAGCATATATATATATATATATATATATATATATATATATATATATATATATATATATATATATATATATATATATGAGAGACGTAATCTAAAAAAAAATCCAGAATTCACAATTTATGATTTTTAAATGATTTATTTGTGTGTTTGCACACCTCCCAATCAGTAAAAGCTCTGGTCTTCAAAGACCTGTTACTCTGCCTCTACTCCACTACTCCACCTCCACTCCACTTATCATTCTAAATTAGAAGCACCTGTTTGAGGTCGATAGCTGCATAAAGACAACTGTCCACCCCTTACAATCAGTGCGACTCCGACTACTAACATGGCTACGACCAAAGAGCTGTCCAAAGACACCAGAGACAGAATTGTTAAACTCCACAAGGCTGGAAAGGGCAACGGGGCAATTGCCAAGCAGCTTGGTGAAAAAAGACCAACTGTTGGAGCAATTATAAGAAAATAGAAGGAGCTCAACATGACTGTCAGTTTCCATCGGACTGGCGCTTCACACCTTGTGGTGTATCAATGATCCTATGAAAGGTGAGGAATCAGCTCAGAACTTCACGGGAGGAGCTGCTTAATGACCTGAAGAGAGCTGGCACCACTGTTTCCAAGGTTACTGTGGGTAATACACTAAGACTTAGTAGTTTTCCCTGCTTAAATCTGGACACCAGGGCCATGTATTGCGAGATTTTGGGGAACAACCTCCTTTCCTCGAAGATGGGTAATGGCTGGGTCTTCCAACATGACCGACCCAAAGCACACAGCCAGGATAAGAAAGGAGTGTCTCTGTAAGAAGCATAACAAGGTTCTGGAGGGGCCTAGCCACTCTCCAGACCTAAACCCTTTAGAAAACCTTTGGAGGGAGCGCAAACTTTGTGTTTCTCAGCGACAGTTCAGAAACCTGGCTGATCTGGAGAAGATCTGTGTTGAGGAATGGGCCACAATCCCTGCTGAAATGTGTGCAAACCTGGTGAAAACCTACAGGAAACGTTTGACCTCTGTAATTGCTGTGTTCAAACACGTATTTGCAGCAGTAACACATAAATAAATTATTTAAAAATCATAAATTGTGATTTCTGGATTTTTTTTTTTAGATTATGTCTCTCACATTGGACATGCACCTAAGATGAAATATTTCAGACCCCTCTATGATTTCTAATTGGGAGAACGAGAAAGTTGCAGGTTGTTCAAATACTAATTTTCCTCACTGTATAGATATATATATATATATATATATATAAGTATATATGAAGTTACAAGAAAACAGGTGGTATTGTATAGAAGGTATAAAATATTGACGTTTTTATTTATCTATCTCTTTTCACAGTTCTTCCCCCACATCACAGACATGGAGGCAACCGATGGCTATCTAGCGAGTAAGTGTGACCCCCCGTCCCATACAGTAATTAAAATGAACTGTGTCTAAATAGAATGGTTTTGTTCTCAATGTCATTTTAAAATCAGTTTCAGTTTTCCCTTTACGTGTTATTGTTATAGATGTGATTTCATGGTTAAATGGGCCCGATGGGCGTGCTGCGAGATTACACAACTTTGAGACAAAAAGCTAAAGTCATTTAACAAAAAGTAACAAAAAGAGGCGCTATATATCAGAGCCACATCCTAATATAGCAACACCCTTTCTTTAATGCACCAGGTATACATACAAAAAACATAAAATGGACTGCGTATATATACAAAGATAAAAAATGCTGTATGTATGCATACAAAAAACATAAAATTGACTATGTTTATATATATACAAAGATTTAAAAAATGCACTACGTATACATAAAAAAATACATAAAATGGACTACTATTAAAAATGCACTATATATAATATATATATATATTATATATATATATATATATATATATATATATATAATATATATATATAAAACAATAAAATGCACTACATATGCATACAAATATTAAAAAATGCATTATATATACATATAAAGACCATAAAATGCACTACATCTACATATAAAAAACATAAAATGCACTACATATGCATACAAATATTAAAAAATGCACTACATTTACATATAAAAACTATAAAATACACTACATATACATATAAAGACCATAAAATGCACTACATCTACATATAAAAAACATAAAATGCACTACATATGCATACAAATATTAAAAAATGCACTACATTTACATATAAAAACTATAAAATACACTACATATACATATAAAAACTATAAAATGCACTACATATACATATAAAAACTATAAAATACACTACATATGCATAGAAATATTAAAAAATGCACTACATATACATATAAAAACTATAAAATACACTACATATGCATAGAAATATTAAAAAATGCACTACATATACATATAAAAACTATAAAATACACTACATATGCATAGAAATATTAAAAAATGCACTACATATACATATAAAAACTATAAAATACACTACATATACA
Organism: Corydoras sp. C115; assembly: GCA_019802505.1. Lineage (NCBI taxonomy): Eukaryota > Metazoa > Chordata > Actinopteri > Siluriformes > Callichthyidae > Corydoras > Corydoras sp. C115. The sequence continues at coordinate 293,838 of JAFMOC010000396.1, read as the reverse complement.
TATGAAAACTATAAAATGCACTACATATACATATAAAAACTATAAAATGCACTACATATGCATAGAAATATTAAAAAATGCACTACATATACATATAAAAACTATAAAATGCACTACATATGCATAGAAATATTAAAAAATGCACTACATATACATATAAAAACTATAAAATGCACTACATATGCATAGAAATATAAAAAAAATGCACTACAAATACATATAAAGACCATATAATGCACTACATATACATATAAAAAACATAAAATGCACTACATATGCACACAAATATTAAAAAATGCATTACATATACATATAAAGACCATAAAATGCACTACATATACATATATATATATATATATATATATATATATATATATATATATATATATATATATATATATATATATATATAAAAAAAATGCACTACATATACATATAAAAACCATAAAATGGACTATGTATGCATACAAAGATTTTAAAAAATGCATTTCGTATACATACAAAAATAAAAAAAATGCACATTGTATACCTACAAAAGCCATAAAATACTCTATGTATATATACAAAGACAATTAACATGAAATTTATACAAACAAATGTTTAAAAATATTAAATATTGAGAAATTTGCAATATCATTCTAAAGGAACCTGCACCTCCTATAAACATAAAAATAAACGTTGCAATTTCCACTAGACTGTAGACCCCCCCGGTTTCCTTCGCTCTGTTCTCTAATGTCCACGACCCCCACACAATAGGTATTCTATGGGTGGTGGATGTTGCGCAGTACTGCAGTGACACTGGCATGATGCTTTGTACCTATGTGTCGTACATCCAGCGGTGTTAGTGGGGTTACTGCACACTCTTACCTAACACACCTCTACCTCATCACATCTGTGTAAGTCATCCTCTTATCTTTAATCGCAGCCTGTAGGATGCTGGTAGCTGGACTTCTGTGGTCGGTGGATTATTCTCATTCCAGCCGCGTCATTGAGTTGTTTACAGATTCCAGCAGCACTGCTGGGTTCAAAACAGACATCTCCGCACAACACAAATGCACTTCAATGCACTTTAGTGTCATTGTGGTGCTAGAACTTGCCCACAATTTAAATAACACCTGCTCTGTGAATGAATTGCCGAGAGAAACTAATAAGAAAAATTGCAAGATGCATCTATATGGAGAATAAAGGCAGCGAGAAAGTATCTAATAAACCGAAGTGTCCTTGAAGTGTATTTACATATATATATATATTCATTCATTCATTATCATCCACTTTGTCCTATATTAGGGTCACGGGGGGGGTTCCCCATGCCCATCCAGGGGAGAACGTTTCGGCCACTGTGCAGAAACACCCAGGACAGGACGCCAATCTATCGCTGGGCACACACTCACACAGACACCCACACACAAACACACTCTATATGGGGCAATTTAGAGAACTCGATTGACTTGATCCATGTTTTTGGACTGTGGGAGGAAACCGGAGAACCCGGAGGAAGCCCACGCGGACACGGGGAGAACATGGAAACTCCACCCAGATGGGGATTCGAACCGGGAATCCCTAGCGCCGGGAGGCGAACGTGCTAAACCACTAAGCCACCGTGTCGCCCTGAGAGAAAATGATAAGAAAACTTGCAAGATGCATCTATATGGAGAATAAAGGCAGCGAGAAAGTATCTAATAAACCGAAGTGTCCTTGAAGTGTGTGTATATATATATATATATATATGAGAAAGAGATAATAAATGATGGCACACTTAACATGACTTTTGAAATGCTTTATTTTCTTTTATTCACTCGTTTATGTCTGCTGTATGCGTACAGTTTGTGGAAATATCCTGATAAATGCTCGCCACTCTGCTCTTGGCTCTTCTCGAGAGTTCTTATCTGTGCGAGGCTTCGGTACCAGGTGCGCGGCGGTACCTTCCCACCCGCTTGCCTCCCTGCAACCGCCGATTCCCTCAGACCGAACACGCTGATAGTGTCCCCATCAGAGAATTTGTGCAGGTGTATTGGAAAACGAAAAAACTTTTACAGTTACACTTTGCAAAGCTGCGCGGGGTGTAGACGCAGCCCGTCAATGGAATAAACCCAGAGAAGGAAATGCAGCGTTTATATCTTATCGCCGCTCAACTTCTTTTTGGTGATTGAACAGGTTGGAATTTTGAAAGTCTTTTGACCCTTTGAAGCTTTTAATCCCTGAAACGGAGACACAATGCGTTTTGGAATTACATTCAAGCCAGTACACCCATAACCTTTAGTCCTGACCTTGATAATATTCAATCTCAGCGCAGCTTCCTGCCCGAGTCTTTGGGAGCTCTCTGGCCCGTCTGCATTTTTCTTTTCCTCCTAATCACAATACACCCGACAGTCAGCATTCTGCAGGACTTTATTACCTGCCACAGGTGTGCAGGTGTGTGAGGAACGGGCGAAAACGTCGACTCGGGACTCCTTGTTGGTTTCGAGGACACGTGTCTTAATTTTTTTTTATATATTGATCTGAAACAATCACAGTTTCACAAAGACGGGTTTTCAGAGATGGTTATCGTTAGCTCCTACTTTCATCAAGCAACAACACGCACAGCTCGTCGCCTGCCAATTCCTGCTGTCACTCTGAGGAAGCAAAGTTCTAAAATTAAGATTTGTGTTTGGTTCTGAAAATGTGAGTCAGTGTCACTTTAGGCTTTTTTTTTTTTTTTTTTTTTAGAGATTTAGAAAATGAGGTTTCTAAATTGTATATAAATATATTGTATGTTACATTAATGTCATTTGGTTTTTAGTCGGGGAAAGCAAACAGAGAAGTCTTAGAAATAAGTGCGAAAGAGTGTGTGTGTGTGTGTGTGTGTGTGTGTGTGTGTGTGTGTGTGTGTGTGTGTGTGCGCGTGTGTGTGTGTGTTTGTTTTGTTTGTTCCCTATACAAATCCACACCACTGCTTTTAATCTCCGTGATATTCAACATATTTACTATATACTTTATATAACTACTATCTATATATATATATATATATATATATATATATATATATATATATATATATATATATATACACAGTGCATCCGGAAAGTATTCGCAACGCTTCACTTTTTCCACATTTTGTTACGTTACAGCCTTATTATATTAAATTAATAAAAAGTATTAAATTGTATTAAATTAATCTCTTTCCTCAAAATTCTACACAAAATACCCCATTATGACCATGTGAAAAAAAGGCTTTTTGAGAGTTTTGAAAATTTTTTAAAATAAAAAATAAAAAAAAAAAAAAAAAAAATAAAACATTATTATTTTATAAAAAATAAAATAAAATAAATAAAAAATAAAACAAAGAAATCATATTTACATAAGTATTCACAGCCTTTGCTTAATACTTGTGTATGTAGAACCACCTTTGGCATCAACTACAGCCTCAAGTCTTTTTGAATATGATGCCACAAGCTTAGCACAACCATCTTTAGGCAGTTTTGCCCATTCTTCTTTGCAGTACCTTTGAAGCTCCATCAGGTTGGATGGGAGACGTCTGTGCACAGCCATTTTCAGATCTCTCCAGAGATGCTCAATCGGATTCAAGTCTGGGATCTGGCTGGGCCACTCCAGAACATTCACAGAGTGGTCCTGAAGCCACTCATTTGAGATCTTGGCTGTGTGCTTCGGGTGTGTAAATATATATTTACACACGCACATATATATGTATTATGCATATGTGTGTGTATATATATATACACTGTATATATATATATACAAGACGGCTTGTGATGTCTAACATCCGATTATCATATTCAAAGTCTATAGAACTACAAAAATAAGCACAATCTATAGGCACAGCAGAGTAACTACCATATAATCTTAAAAAACCAACAACAAACAAATGAATACATACATAATACAATAATGGTGTAGGAATTCCTGCGAGGACAATAAAATCACATACACCATCACTAATTCGCATAAAGCACCGTGATATGACACACTCATGCCAGTATCGTGCTCATTCTTCTGAATTGATTAGTCATGACATAGCTACTTATTATAGGAAGATAGGTGTGGTTAACTGAATGACCTCTTCATTCAAACCTGGATCTCACAGCATGACATTTACATTAATCAGGAGACAATATTCTTTGCTCTGCTTTATTAAGGGAGAGAAAGGAAACCCTCATTAAGCTTGCCCCCATGCACAGATTGTTTAGTTTCTAGTGGTTTATCGTAGGCTAAGCGTCCCGTTTTCGCTTTATTTATTCATTAAAGCAGCCGAACTTTTACTCTGAGATTGTCTCTGCTGGTTGTGATCCTCTTTTGCTCACAGCACCAAAAGAAATGATTCTTTTATGGTAGAGGTATCGATTTTTTTTTTTTTTTTTTTTTTTTTTTGTGCCGAAGAAAAAACGCAGACTTGTCAGAGTTGAATTAGATGCTTACATTCAGCCCTCATTTCTAAAGGCCGCGTTTGTCCGAGATCTTATTTACTACTATTACGGTGTGGAGAACCCAACCGAGGATTCATGGCAGTTTATTAGATACTCATTTCGGTTGGTCAGGAGTAAAGGCTTGTCTTCGGAGCTGTAAATCACACCCGTGCCTGTGTGTGTAGTTAGCTGGAAAGCAAAGCGAGTAGGAGTGTGTTTTACTTCTGGAACTTTGATCCAGCGAGACGGTGCCTGACAGGAAAAACCAGATCCCGACTCAAAACCTGTGTGTCTACAACATGCCACGACCGATGTCAGGAAAATGGATCCTGTTGAGAAAAAAAAAAAAAAAAAAAATTCAGCTTTGTCACTGTCACTTTGCCCAACCCAATCAGCTTAAACGGGAGAAATGCCAAATGAAACATTTACATAAGTTCCGTTTACCCCAAATGCTTTTTAACATGAGAATCGATTTCCTTCTAAACACTCCGTATTGCTCCGGCCAACCTTTAGGCCCGCCCCCTTCTCCGAAAATGGGCCGAAGCCTTGGTTTTTCTTTCAAACGTTACATCGTTATGATAATTATGTTGTATACGTCCCCTTTGTGGGACAAATAAAGGTCCATCATATCTTATATTACATGTAGGTCCAGCAGATCATGTCTTTACACCTGTACATCAGATCGAACCATAGACCATTTTTCAGTAGATTCATCCATCCATTATCTTCCGCTTTATCCTCTACTAGGGTCGCGGGGGGGGGGGGGTTCCCCATGCCCATGCAGATACACAATTGGGGCAATTTAGAGCATCTAATTTACCTTGAATCCATGTTTTCGGACTGTGGGAGGAAACCCACACGGACACGGGGAGGACATGAATATATATATATATCACCTGGCTACCATATTCCTTTTCGAAAGCTTGTTATTTTATCGCCTTTCTCTTGTTCTCTCGGCTCTTCTAATTAGAGCTCGCCATAGGGGATCATTATTCTCTATCTCGCACCGTTCTGTGTATCCTCCTCCATCATCACATGCTTGTCCTCCCTCCCCACGTCCATAAATCTCGTCTTTGGTCTTTCTCCTCTCTTCCAGCCTGGTCAGCATCATTTTTGCCAATATGAACCTGATCTTTTATATAATACTGATTTATATATATATATATATATATTCATTCATTATCTTATTTCCGCATTATCCTCTATTAGGGTCGCGGTGGGGTTCCCCATGTCCATCCAGGGGAGAACGTCTCGGGCGCTGGGCAGACAGACCCAGGACAGGGCGCCAATCCATCGCTGGGCACACAAACACACTCCATATGGGGCAATTTTGAGAATTCAATTGACTTGATCCATGTTTTTGGACTGTAGGAGGAAACCGGAGAACCCGGAGGCAGACACGGGGAGAACATGGAAACTCCACCCAGATGGGGATTCGAACCGGGAATCCCTAGCGCTGAGAGGCGAACCTGCTAACCACTAAGCCACCGTGCCGCCCCTTATATATATAATAATAAATCAGTCAGAGGTATATAAAATCATATACAGCCTCTCAGCACTAAGAATGGAGTTTCCATGTTCTCCCCGTGTCTGTGTGGGTTTCCTCCGGGTTCCCCGTTTTCCTCCCACAGTCCAAAAACATGGATCAAGGTCAATTGGATTCTCCAAATTGCCCCATATAGAGAGTGTGAGTGTGATTGTGTGTGTTCCCAGTGATAGATTGGTGTCCTGTCCTGGGTGTATCTGCCCAGCGCCCGAAACGTTCCCCCCTGGATGGGCATGAGGAACCAGAAGCATTTGACTGTTGTACGTGTTGGTGGTGGACTTTATGTGAAGAACTTTGTATACAGTTTTATATACCGTGACTCCATCCAGGTGGACTATAGCATGAATAATCAGAAAGGACCGTAGGAGGGTTCTGATCTGTAACTGATGAACTTTTTATTAATTGACATTAATTTACTAATCACTCGAACATGAAACCATCACCTGTTGGTGGAGCTGCTTGGTGCAACTCTTGGACTTGACGTCTGTTTTTTTCACACTGCTTTTTGAAAGATGTCAGGGGCCGGAACTGTTGCAAATCACCTGGCTACCATATTCCTTTTCGAAAGCTTGTTATTTTATCGCCTTTCTCTTGTTCTCTCGGCTCTTCTAATTAGAGCTCGCCATAGGGGATCATTATTCTCTATCTCGCACCGTTCTGTGTATCCCCCTCCATCATCACATGCTTGTCCTCCCTCCCCACGTCCATAAATCTCGTCTTTGGTCTTTCTCTTCACTTCCAGCCTGGTCAGCATCATTTTTGCCAATATGAACCTGATCTTTTATATAATACTGATTATATATATATTCATTCATTCATTATCTCCCGCTTTATCCTCTATTAGGGTCGCGGTGGGGTTCCCCATGTCCATCCAGGGGAGAACGTCTCGGGCGCTGGGCAGACAGACCCAGGACAGGACGCCAATCCATCGCTGGGCACACAAACACACTCCATATGGGGCAATTTTGAGAATTCAATTGACTTGATCCATGTTTTTGGACTGTGGGAGGAAACCGGAGAACCCGGAGGAAACCCATGCAGACACGGGGAGAACATGGAAACTCCATTTTCGCCAATATGAACCTGATCTTTTATATGTCCATGTCCAAATTAGCGTTCCCTAAAACCAAAACATCCTATCTGTACCATCCTTGTAATTAACTCATGGGTTCCCCATGCCCATCCAGAGGAGGACGTTTCGGGCGGTGGACATATACGTCCAGGACAGGACGCCAATCTATGGCTAGGCACACTTACTCACTCACAAACACGCTATATGTGGGGCAATTTAGAGCATCCAATTTACCTTCAATCCATGTGTTTGGATTGTCGGAGGAAATCGGAGAACCCGGAGGAAACCCACAGGGACACGGGGAGAACATGAAAACTCCACTCAGGACAGAATTTGAAACCATTGCTAACCATTGAGCCACCATAACACGCCAGTACACTTACCATATGGATAGACTTTGTTGTTGTTGTTAGTCCCCTGTTGGTTCTCTGGTCTCTATTGGTCAGGAGCATCACAGAACAGGTATCATTTGGGTGGAGGATTGTTTATTGTCGGTTCTGCAGTGACACTGATGTGGTGGTGGTGGTGGTGGGGGGGGGGTTAGTGGAGTTTCATTTGTCCATCCTTGTCACTCCCAATGAGTGAAAACTTGTCCCTTTTAGCTCTCTTTCTTCCCTTTTGGTTTAAGTCACGGTCTCTAAGCGGTACAACATCACAGGTCTCAGTACAGTCCTGTAAACGTTCTCTCTGCGTAAACTCTTTATCATGAAAGGTATATAGAACCGTGGCTTAATGGTTAGCATGTTCTCCTCTCAGCACTAGGGATTCCCGGTTCGTTTCCCAATCTGGGTGAAGTTTCCATGTTCTCCCCGTGTCTGCGTGGGTGTCCTCCGGGTTCTCTGGTTTCCTCCCACAGTCCAAAACCATGGATCAAGGTTAATTAAATTCTCCAAATTGCCCCATATAGAGTGTGTGTGTGAGTGAGTGTGTGTCCAGCGATAGATTGGCGCCCTGTCCTGGGTGTATCTGCCCAGCGCCCGAAACGTTCTCCCCTGGATGGGCATGGGGAACCCCACCACGACCCTAACAGAGGATAAAGCAGAAGATAATGGATGGATGGAAGGTATATAGAACCCAAAGCTGGTACACAAATGTACAACGATTATCTTCAAAGTTAGTATCATGATATGTTGATAAGCTCAAGCAATTACAAGAACCTCAAAATTGTCCTGACATACCTTCTCCACCCCAACCTCCAGTCTGATTGGTTCTTGTGGTCCCGAAAATAGTTTTAAAGACAGGATTGTATGCTATGATGGACCGGACTGACACTAAACCCTCACCAAACTAAAGATGAACTTATCCATCCATCCATTATCTTCCGCTTTATCCTATATTAGGGTCACGAGGGGGTTCCCCATGCCCATCCAGGGGACAACGTTTCAGGCGCTGGGCAGATACACCCAGGACAGGGCACCAATCTATGGCAGGGCAAAGATGAACTTAAATATAACTAAATATTGTAAATTTTTCACATTAAATGCTCAACTATGTGCTTGATGATCTGAAGCCTAGTCTACGTTCTAATGCGACTATTTGTAATTATCCAATTTAGTCACTATTGTTATAAGAAAAGGCGTTGTAAATGGCACAGTGTAAGACATTTTAGAGAGTTCTACATTTTGGGGAAAGTTCTTTGTTGTTCCTCCATGACTGCGCACAGTGCTAAAGACATGGTTTAACGGGTTTGGTGTGAGGAACTTCTGTGGCTTGCACAAGTTGCTAACCTCAAGCCCAGTGAACAACTTAACTGTGAACAGGGACTATCATCACGGCATGAACTTGCAAACTTTTTTTTTTTTTTTTTTTAAGGTTGTGAGACAGAAGTTCTAAAGAGAGCCATTTTAAAATACACTGACCTTTCTCCCCGTCAGAGTCGATACATTTGATTTAGTGCTGAAGTGATCAAATTTGTCTACTGTACGTACACACAGAGGAGTGTGTCCTCCACATTTAATTGCGCCCGGGTAGCAATTAGGTTTAGGTGCCTTGTCCAAGGGCACTTTATCCTTAGTACTTGGAAACATCGTTGATCCAGAGACTCCTGTTGAGTCGCCATTAATTCGGAAATAGATAACCCTAACTTCTACATTGCATTCATTTCAAGGTTTGCATTACTATTGGTTGAAGCACTTGTCTTTATTAATTTAAAAAACGAGGTCAGCCCTTTTTAAGATGATTTCAGTACATCAGAGAAGAAAAGAAGCAAACCTATTTATTATTCCTATAATTCTATCGATCTTCCATCCATTATCTTCCGCTTTATCCACTACTAGGCTTGCGGGGGGGGGGGGGGATAAACAGGATCATCATGGGCAGATACACCCAGGACAGATCGCCAAAATATCGCTGGGCACACTCACTCACACAGACACACTACATATGGGGCAATTTGGAGAATTTAATTTAAATTATCCATTTTTGGACTGTGGGAGGAAACCGGAGAACCCAGAGGAAACCCACACGGACACGGGAAGAACATGGAAACTCCACCCAGATTGGGATTCAAACTGGGAATCCCTAGCACTGAGAGGAGAACATGCCAACCACTAAGCCACCTTGCCAACCACTTCCAGACATCCATTATCTTCTGCTTTATCCTCTACTAGGGTCGCAGGAGGTTCCCCATGCCCATTCAGTACAGTTCATCTCATTACTAACTTAACTTTAAGGTCCTTGGTTCAATTTCCGGTCCCACCAAGTACAATGGCTGAAGTACCCTTGGGCAAGGCACTAACACCAATTGCTCCCCAGGTGCTGTGTACAGGGCTGACCATCGCTCCGGGCAAATATATTTATATTTATATATATATAGGTCAAACTGATGTTGGGTGAGTGAACCTGGCTCTCCATTTTGGTTCATCACAATTGTTCTTGATGGGGTTCCAACACCAAAGTCAAGTTCTTCCAACACCAAATGACTGTATATACACAGGGGCAAAACCACGCTAATATAAAGGCCTCATATAAAGACACGGTTGTTTAAAATGCTGTAAAAAATAATAAGTAAAAAGGAGACTAAATGAAACACAAAGCCTTAATTAATGCCTTAAAGCTTATCCCAATACCTTTGTCTATATAGTGGTATAGTGTAGGCAAAGGTTGGCCAAAGTCCATGCTGTATGTAAATATAGTTTATTGGATGCAGTATTTATTTTTAATCACAATTAATTTTTTTTTAATTATCATTGTGTCATTAAAGGTAATAATCCACTTTAAAATGCATGGAACAATGCATTCTGGTTATTATTATTTTTTTCGTTTTACTATTGCATCAAGCGATGAGTCAGTGAACGGTCTGCAAATGACTCAGCAGTGTCCCACACTCACTCCTGTAGTCTTCATCAGGCTTTCCTACGAGCTCGAGAGTTTCCTCAGCACGGGGGCAGACGGTAGCCCTTTCAATATTATCCATGCACACAAATAGCCCCCGTCAGGGAAGCGATCACGTCTGGGTGCGAGGGTGTGCATGTGTGGGCCTCTGCTAATTCGCCGAGTCGAGCGAAATCAAACGAAATGGAACAGTAGTAAAACCGTGAAAACCACACGCTTTCACAGGACTGAGTGTGTCACAGTGCTTCGGCGTGATAATAGACGCAGAGTACGATGGATATCATCGGCTCAGTTTTGCTCGGTGGTTTGCAGCTCTTATCTCCGTCTATCTGCTTCTCCTTCTCTCTCGATGCCTCTCTCGCCGAGCGCCGGGCTGACGAGGCGCACTCCTCCGCCAACCCGATCCGGTTCCCCGCGAGGGCCGGCGCGAGAGGGAAGCCAGAAAGAGAGAGCGCCGCGCTGTTATGGAAAATCCTTCCCCGTCTCCGTCACTCAAATCGGAGCGGGCGCTCATTTCCCGTTGCCAAGGGACTGACGGTCACCTGAGATTTCCCTCAACCCCAGCTTGGGTAACCAGAGACGGACTCTGCAATTGGGTCCTAGACTGACATTCACTCTCTCTCTCTCTCTCTCTCTTTTGGCTTTCCGCTTCTCTCAACTTTCTCCTCATTGGACTGACAGAATATGGATTTCTGAAAAGACATAACGTTGACAACGGAATATTCGACAGCTGCCAAATCAACATGTCAAAACAGATTTTTGCCAAACAAGTTCATTCCCATTGTCTTGGACCTGCTTCTGACTTCTGAGAATCTACATGCATTTTAAATTTCAGTACTGTATTACAAGTTTGTAGGGTTTGCATTTTGCCACTTTATAATTATTACCACAGGGTTAGTGGCTACTATTTCATCTCATTATATTCCACTTTTATCCTCTACTAGGGTTGCAGTGGGTTTCCATGCCTATCCAAGGTAGAACATTCGGGCACCAATGCATGGTGCCAATACATTACTGGGCACACATTCACACACACATTATATAGGCAATTTAGATAGGAATCCATGTTTTTAGACTTGAGAAAACCCATTTGCACATCCAGCTCCCACCCAGGCCAGGATTCAAACCAGTGCTGATAGGCAGACATGCTAAACACTGCACCACCACATCGCCCATTATCTATAATGCCATTTTAATCCAACATGTGACAATAGCAATCCCTTCATTTTTGAGTGCCAGCTTTTAGACTAATGGATTATCCATCCATTATCTTCTGCTTTATCTTCTACTAGGGTCGCGGGGGGGGGGGTTCCCCATGCCCATCCAGGGAAGAACGTTTCGGGAGCTGGGCAGACACCCAGGACAGGACGCCAATCTATCACTGGACACACACTCACTCACACAAACACACTCTATATGGGGCCATTTGGAGCATTCAATTGACCTTGATCCATGTTTCTGGACTGTGGGATGAAACCGGAGAACCCGGAAGAAACCCACACGGACACGGGAAGAACATGGAAACTCCACCCTGATTGGGATTCGAACTGGGAATCTCTAGCACTGAGAGGAGAACATGCTAACCACTAAGCCACCGTGCCGCCCCATTATAATAATAAGCCCTGCAATTATAATTGCCCCCCACCCGTTAACAACAGTGTACTGTGTGTTTTACCACCGTGCCGCCCTTAGACTTATTATTACATTTAAAAATCGCATAGACTGGGCAATATCTTAATACATGGTGTGATTAGGTTCAATTAAAATGTCTATATATGGATGTACAAAAATAGTAAAATAAATTGTGTAAAATGGTTTTTAATACAGAAACAGTGAGCAAACAGACATGCACACACAAGCATGAGCAAACAGGACTGACTGAACGTCGCCGATATGATAAAATTGGCAAGTCAGACAGGTGTCAGGTCTAAAGTTGGGTCCTATTTTCCACTTAAATCAGATTAAATTCTTTTAAATTGGTAATTATAGTTATAGTTATGAGTTATAACTATAGGAGTCGATCAATATGACCATTCGTAAACTTGGAACGTACTTGGTCTTTGTTGCATTGAACACTTATCTACTCGCACTGCTCAGCCTGTCAGGAAGGATGGGTGCCTCAGAGCGTATTGACCTTCACAAGGTTTCCTGCTATAAATATAAAAAAGTGAGGGTGTTTTCGTCGCCGCTGTCTTCTCAGCTTGCTTTGTGGTCCAGGCTTTAAAAATGGTGAAGCCACTTTTAAAAAGTGCTAAATGAATGACTTTAAAAGCATATGGGAGGTCAGGCACTGGTGTTGAACATGAGGGCCTGGCTTAAAACCTTTGTTCATTGCACTCTTTGATGGGACCGGGATCAGGACTCTGTAAAAGAACAGTTTTTACACCCCATATACCCAACCATGCCCTTATGGACCCTACCTTCCATTGTACACTAAAGTTCAGTCATGCTGGAGCATTCAGTCAATCAACATTCAGCTTGTTCTATTGGGAGTTTAGGTTTAGAACACCATAAGGCCACTCAAAATGGATGCTCCACAGTCAGTTTTTGTCCTTACAAGGTTTATGGGTCGACCAGCACCAGGGAGTTTTTCCCTCCCACTGTCAGTTAGGTTAAGAACACTGACAAGCTGCTTTGAGATAATTGTACTATTGTAAGTTGTAATAAAATAACTTGAAACCCACAAATTTGGAAGCACACAGTTGTCCAAAATACATGGCTTGAGTTGATATACATGTGGCAGTGGGGCCAAATAAAAGTTCAAGTTCAAGTAAGTTCAAGAAGTTTATGTTTAAAGCACTTTTTACAACAGTACATTGTCACAAAGCAGCTTTACAGAGTTATAAGCCTTTAAACCCCCAAAGAGCAAACCAAAGAGACAGTGGCAAGACAAAACTCCCTGTTAAGTTGATAGGGGAGAACGTTTCGGGCGCTGGGCAGATCTGGGCAGGACAGGATCTGATCAATGTTAAGTTGATATTTTAAGGAAGAAACCTTGTGAGGACCAAGACTCAGTGGGGGACTCGTCCTTCTTGAATGTCCGGGCAGCATCAACAGTGTAGGACACTAATGTACAGATTGTGTGATGATCAGGTGACCATATTTAACAATTAAAAACTATATAACTGGAAGGTTATTCCATAGTTAAGGAACTTTGTTGGAGAACGCTCTTCCACCAGCTGTAATTTTATTTATTCTAGAAGCTAAAAGGAAACCTTGAGTTCGGGGCTCACATGTTGGATTATTGTGGAGCCTGATGATGTAGAAATAATTAAATTTAATAATACATTTTAAAGTTCGGATGTTCGCCTCTCAGCACTGGGGATTCCGGTTGGAATCCCAATCTGGGTGGAGTTTCCATGTTCTCCCCGTGTCCGCCTGGGATTCCTCTGGATTCTCCGGTCTCCACCCACAGTCCAAAAACATGGATCAAGTAAATTGAGTTCTCCAAATTGCCCCATGTAAAGTGTGTTTGTGTGAGTAAGTGTGTGCCCAGCGATAGGGTGGCGTCCTGTCCTGGGTGTATCTGCCCAGCGCCCGAGACGTTCTCCCCTGGATGGGCATGGGGAACCCCCCCCACGACCCTAATAGAGGATAAAAGTGGAAGAAAATGAATGAATGAATAATTTTAAAGTTAGCATGTTCTCCTCTCAGCACTGGGGATTCCGGTTCGAATCCCAATCTGGGTGGAGTTTCCATATTCTCCCCGTGTCCGCATGGGTTTCCTCCGGGTTCTCCGGTTTCCTCCCACAGTCCAAAAACAAGGATTCAAGATCAATTGAATACTCTAAATTGCCCCATAAAGAGTGTGTGTCGGTGTGAGTGAGTGTGCCCAGCGATGGATCGGCGCCCTGTCCTTGGTGTATCTGCCCAGCACCTGAAATGACCTGGATGGGCATGGGGAACCCCCATTTCTGAGACCCTAATAGAGGATTAAATGGAAGATAATGAATGATACAGAGGGGTTAGTGTAGGATGTTTAATTAATTGGCTTTTTAATACCAGGTGTATACCATTGAAAGTAACATAGACTTAAATCATAAACAAAATGATAAAATGTTCCATTACTATATCAACTTTAGTCAATTTGTTGATGGTTTTATCCAAACTGACTTGCAAGTACTCCAACTTAATGGTTGGGGGTCAAAGCACAGGGTCAGATATGATGCTGCATCTCTGGAGCAACGAGGGTCAAGGCCAGAGGACAGTGTCAACCTTCAGAGCTGTAAATTTGATTAATATTAACTGGTAAAATAGTCGTTCTTCCTTTGATTGGACAACTTTTTCGGTTGTCTGATCGATGTCCCCCTTCGCCAAGTTTAATAACACAGAAACAGGATGCTTTGGCAGAGGGGAATGTGCAAATCAGCAGGGATGGCTTTCTCGCTCAGCTAATTAAAGTGAAACCTAAGTCGAAGTATATTACAGCCAATAAATGAGGCACAAACAAATATATAGTGTCGTGGAAGAAATGGGTTCGAAAAAACACCCCAAGCAAACAGAACATCTCTTTTAATGGTGGAACACCAAAACGTTTTGAGGCTTAATATATCTGGATGTCTTATAATAACCCATTATCTGAGCAGATCTCCTTCAGCGCAATCTGATTTCTTTATTTCCTACATCTGAGGGAGATTTAGAGCTTTAACATTTACACTGATGCCACATCATAACCACGGCCTGTACACCACAGGATATCTACTTTTATTCAAGGCTGAGGTGCTCCAACCTTCTTTTCTGACTAGTGCTATCCTTGTGGTTCATCTTCACTGGGCGTGACTATGAACAACGAAGAGTTCCAGCGATTTTTCCATTAGTCGGCACATTTATGATGATTAAACTTAAAAAAAATATATATATATATATTAAACTGTTGAAGTCAATTGTCCATCCATTATCTTCCGCTTTATCCTCTATTAGGGTTCCCCATGCCCATCCAGGGAAGAACGTTTCGGGCGCTGGGCAGATACACCAAGGACAGGACGCCAATCTATCACTGGGCACACACTCACTCTCACACACACACACACACACTCTATATGGGGCAATTTGGAGAATTCAATTGACCTTGATCCATGTTTTTGGACTATGGGAGGAAACCGGAGAACCCGGAGGAAACTCACGCGGACACGAGGAGGACATGGAAACTCCACCCAGATTGGGATTCGAACCGGGAATCCCTAGTGCTGAGAGGAGAACATGCCAACCACTAAACCACCATGCCGCCACATCATAATAATAAGCCCTGAAATTATAATTGCCCCCCCCACCCGTTAACAACAGTGTACTGTGTATTTTATTGTGTATTGTATATTAGGGTCGCGGGGGGGTTCCCCATGCCGATCCAGGGGAGAACTTTTCGGGCGCTGGGCAGATACACCCAGGACAGGACGCCAATCTATCGCTGGGCATAAAATGTTACAATTAATGTTATTTTAATTAGAAGCCAGTGAACATGTACAGAGTTATTGTACATCAATGCTTCAGATAAACTATATCTGGTTCATTTTGTTAAAAGCTACGTTCCTCGGGGTACGGTATGCCTATTAGAACGCATAGATTATTGTGGAAAACCACAGGCTTTACTGAAGTCCACCACACAATTAGACCAGCAGCTCTTTAGATAATAAGATAATGAATTATAATTTGGTACATGTGTTAAGTGTTTTAGATAAAAAGACATGCTTAGGACTAATTAACAATCCCGCACTTCAAATAAGCTACTGCATATTAATGATAGAACTTAGCTAGAGTTGCTAGATGCAACCAAATGTACACAGAACCCTTTAGCCACAAAATTCTGAACAATAAGTGGTTGCCGCCAGTCTTGGCATATTAGCCATCACTCTCCTACAAAGTATAAAGGGTTCAAATTAAATCCATTGCCCAGTTCCTCCACTTATCATATAGATGGACATTGTAGTTCTCCAATTCCAGACTGTAGTCCATCTGGGTTCTGTTGGTTCTCTGTTTTCTATTGGTCAGCAGCATCACAGAACAGGTATCATTTGGGTGGTGGATTGTTTATTGTCGGTTCTGCAGTGACACTGATGGGGGGGGGGGGGGGGGGGGGGGGGGGGGGGGGGGGGGGGGGGGGGGGGGGGGGGGGGGGGGGGGGGGGGGGGGGTTTGTGGAGTTTCATTTCTCTACCTCAGTGACACTGCTGGGATAGGAATAATGCCCCCACCCAATAACCCCTGCTCTGTGGTGCTGCTATTGGGGTTCTGAGCATTAGAACAGAGTAAAGGGGACGTACACAGTATGTCCTGTAGAACCCAAACAAATGGACTACAGTCTGGAATTGAAGTACTATCTATTTATGGTTTATCTACAGTACCATTCACAAGTTAGGCCACGCCCCCTTCTTGCTCCATCCTCTATCTCCTCCACTTATCATATAGATGGACGTTGTAGTTCTCCAGACTGTAGTCCATCTGTGATCTTTGTTTTTGTTAGTCCCCTGTTGGTTCTGACCAATAGAGAACAGAGAACCATCACAGAACAGGTATCATTTGGGTGGAGGATTGTTTATTGTCAGTTCTCAGTTCTGCAGTAGTTCTGTAGTTCTGCAGGATTAGTGCTGCAGTGACACTGCTGGGATAGAAATAATGCCCCCACCCAATAACCCCCACTCTGTGGTGCTACTATTGGGGTTCTGAGCATTAGAACAGAGTAAAGGGGACGTACACAGTATGTCCTGTAGAACCCAAACCGATGGACTACAGAGTCCAAGTGGAACTGAGAACGTGGACAATAAGTGAAGCAGAAAGGGGGCGTGTCCAAAGGTTTGAGCCTTATACAGGTGCTTTACAGTGTTATAAGTGGAAGTGACCATAGCCAGAGGAAGGACCACGGCTCTGTAGATGAACTAATTCACCTTAGTTATTAAATTGCGTGTGTGTGTGTGTGTGTGTGTGTGTGTGTGTGTGTGTGTGTGTGTGTGTGTAAACCATACAATTCATGAGAGCTGCTCCAACCTGTTTTTTTTTTTTTTTTTTTTTTTGTTTTTTTTTTTTTTTAAAGTCTGACTAGACATGCATGCATGACAATAGCATGCTTAATTGTGACATTGAAGGTGCTTTCCACTTATCAAATATGAGCTTAGCAACCTCTCGGCGATGTGTCCTTGCGCAGGCTGCCGGCTGAATGTCCAGAGTGCTCGAATATTCGCACGGCTGAGTGGAGTGAACGAAATGCACTCGGTTATGGTGTAAGTGGCGTGAAGACCAAATATGCCAAGGCTAAATCTGATACATAACGAGTCTCCACTGGCTAACTGATGGTTGTTATACAATGCACTCTAAAGCTTGTGGGGGGGTGATGTGGTGGTGGTAGGGGGGCACGGCGTGTGCATTGAGAGCCTCTCTCCGAAGGGGTCAGGAGAGAAGCGGATCAGTCAGGAAACGTTCGGCACCCCCCCGGGTGCATAGAGATTTAAAGCGTAGGGTGCGGAGAGATGGTGCAACCCAATCCAGGTGTCAAGCATGTGGCTGAAAGGTTAACAAGCTGTCCCCGCAGGAGAGGACGTCCCGCTGGCACACGCTCGCCTGACAAAGAGCGCAGCCAAGCCTGGGGAAATGGAGAAGGGGTGAAGCGTACAGTGTTCTGCGAACGAGATCCGAAGGCCGCTTCCTTGACGAGCTGAAAGCATGAGTGGGGTCCCCTGCGGTGGGAGGTCTGAGGATTGGGACGCTGCTTCGGGGCTCGAATGATGCAACGAAAAGCCGTTACTCGGTTTCATCCTCATCGAAATGGGAATCGGACGTTTCCGGTCTAATGTTACTCACGGTCATATTAAAAGAACTTTAGTAATTAATGACTCGAGGGGGATGATTTGGAGACATGGTTAAGGAACCAAGAGGTGGTTTGTACATTTACAAAGGAGGACTAAGGTTTGCGGACCTCTCAGCACTAGGGATTCCCGGTTCCAATCCCAATCTGGGTGGAGTTTCCATGTTCTCCCCGTGTCCGCGTGGGTTTCCTCCGGGTTCTCCGGTTTCCTCCCACAGTCCAAAAACATGGATAAAGTCAATTGAGTTCTCCAAATTGCCCCATATTGAGTGTGTGTGTGCCCAGCGATGGATTGGCGCCCTGTCCTGGGTGTATCTGCCCAGCGCCCGAAACGTTCTCCCCTGGATGGGCGTGGGGAAACCCCCCCGCGACCCTAATAGAGGATGAAGCGGGAGATAATGGATGGATGGATGGTTAAGGAACCAAGAGGTGGTTTGTACATTTACAAAGGATGACTAAGGTTTGCGGGTGGCACGGTGGCTTAGTGGTTAGCATGTTCTCCTCTCAGCACTAGGGATTCCCGGTTCCAATCCCAATCTGGGTGGTTTCCATGTTCTCCCCGTGTCCGCGTGGGTTTCCTCCGGGTTCTCCGGTTTCCTCCCACAGTCCAAAAACATGGATAAAGTCAATTGAGTTCTCCAAATTGCCCCATATAGAGTGTGTGTGTGAGTGAGTGTGTGCCCAGCAATAGATTGGCGTCCTGTCCTGGGTGTATCTGCCCAGCGCCCGAAACGTTCTCCCCTGGATGGGCGTGGGGAAACCCCCCCGCGACCCTAATAGAGGATGAAGCGGGAGATAATGGATGGATGGATGGTTAAGGAACCAAGAGGTGGTTCGTACATTTACAAAGGAGGACTAAGGTTTGCGGGTGGCACGGTGGCTTAGTGGTTAGCATGTTCTTCTCTCAGCACTAGGGATTCCCGGTTCCAATCCCAATCTGGGTGGGGTTTCCATGTTCTCCCCATGTCCACGTGGGTTTCCTCCGGGTTCTCCGGTTTCCTCCCACAGTCCAAAAACATGGATCAAGCTCAATTGTATTCTTCAAATTGCACCATATAGAGTGTGTGTGTGTGTGAGTGAGTGTGTGTCCAGTGACAGATTGGTGTCCTGTCCCGGGTGTATCTGCCCAGTGTCTGAAACATTCTCCCCTGGATGGGCATGGGGACCCCCCCCCACCTCCGTATGGATAAACATACGGAGGACTCAACCAGCCTTGCGAACTGAACTAATTTTTGGGTAAAATTTATTTATAAAATTTATTTATGAAATTCTCCTATACCCGTCTAAAAACTTGGATTCATGGTGAATTGGCTGCTCTACATTGCGTCTATTTCAATTGCCCCTATATAGTGTGTGTCTGTGTGAGTGTGTTTCAAATGGTGACAACAAACCATCCATCCATCCATCCATTATCTTCCACTTCATCCTCTACTAGGGTCGCGGGGGGTTCCCCATGCCCATCCATGGGAGAACGTTTCGGGCGTTGGGCAGATACACCCAGGACAGGACGCCAATCTATCACTGGACACACACTCACTCACACACGCACACTCTATATGGGGCATTTCAAGAATTCAGCTGACCTTGATCCATGTTTTTGGACTGCGGGAGGAAACCGGAGAACCCGGAGGAAACCCACACGGACACGGGGAGAACATGGAAACTCCACCCAGATTGGTATTCGAGCCTGGAATCCCCAGTGCTGAGAGGAGAACATGCCAACCACTAAGACAACATTTCTCTTTTTTTTTTAGATTCGGTTTAAATACAGTAAAACTAAGGCTGGCTTTCAATTAATACCAATTAAGCTTGATATTTTAGGTCAGCAGGAGAACGCAAAGTGTTTTTGGGTGTTCTATGTGTTCTATGTTCTATGTGATGGCTCGTATCATTAAGCAAATAATGCAGATCAGTGTGTAGACAGAAAGTGCAAGCAGTGCCTTCCCTCGAAGCAGGGCGATGTCTACAGCACATTTATTTTTACGTATGTGTTTCTTAGGTAACGGCGAGTGCTCTCCCAGGAAGGAGAACGGCAGAATGCAGGTGGACCTGTCTCTCCACACACACAATGGGCAACATTCCCAAAGTCCCTCGTCTCCCGCCGGTAAGTCTCCACCCACAAACACTCCTCAGCTTCAGCGTTACCTGCATTATTCCACAGTTTCATTTACCTGCTCTGTATGAATTTGGCGTTACAGTGCAGTGGGGGTGGGGGGGTGGGGGGGTGGGGGGTGGAGGGATTACATTTACATTACATTTGGTCATTTATTGGACGCTTTTATCCAAAGCGACTTACAAGGGGAGCACAGGGTTCATCACAACATCCCTGGAGCAATGAGGGTTAAGGGTCTTGCTCAAGAACCCACATTGGTAACTTCAGAAGGGGCGTGGTAGCTCAGTGGTTAGGGTGTTGGGCTATCAATCTGAAGGTTGGGGGTTCAAATCCCAGGTCCACTGAAGTTACAAGTCGCTTTGGATAAAAGCGTCCAATAAATGACCACAAATGACCACCTGGGATTTGAACCCACAACCTTTAGATTGATAGCCCAACGTCCTGACCACTGAGCTACCGTGCCCGATTATTGGTGGAGATGTGAAAAAGTGATCCTAAGTCGCCTACTGTTCTTACACACAGAGGAATTGGTCGTCCTTTGCAGTAACACACACACACACACACACACACTGAGTAAATTGAGAACATGTGCCCGGAGCGGTGGGGCAGCCCTGTATATGGCACCCTGGAAGCAACTGGGCTTAGGCGCCTTGCCCAAGGGCACTTAAGCCAGAGTACATGGTGGGACCGGGAACCGAACCGGGAACCTTCAGGTCACAAGGCTGGTTCCTGAACCACAAACCTATGACATTGTTGTCAATGAGGTGTGGCCATAACAGCCTGTGGATGTGTTTTTAATTTCAATCTGGACAAAACCAAAGTGAAACCCTTTTTGAAAATATAAAGCATGATAGGCGGCACGGTGGCTTAGTGGTTTAGCACGTTCGCCTCTCAGCGCTAGGGATTCCCAGTTCGAATCCCCATCTGGGTGGAGTTTCCATGTTCTCCCCGTGTCTGCGTGGGTTTCCTCCGGGTTCTCCGGTTTCCTCCCACAGTTCAAAAACATGGATCAAGTCAATTGAATTCTCAACAATTGCCCCATGTAGAGTGTGTCTGTGTGAGTGAGTGTGTGCCCAGCGATGGATTGGCACACTGTCCTGGGTCTATCTGCCCAGCGCCCGAGACGTTCTCCCCTGGATGGGCATGGGGAACCCCACCGCGACCCTAATAGAGGATAAAGCGGGAGATAATGAATGAATGAATATATTTGTATATTCTTATATTCTTATATATGTGTGTATATATTCTTCCCCCTGTTTTATTATTTTAAAACATCCTCAACATATTTGTGGTCTACTGTCAGACTGTATGAGAGTTTAATCTTTATCCCTTCACTACTCCGTGTAAGCTGTTGAATCCATGATTTGCATTCCACATGATGTCGGTGAATTTATTATTTTTTTAGTTTTGTGATGATCATATTTGTGAACAATTTTTTCCCTCTAATAATTCATCCTCATCACCTCAACATCATAAATGTGTGAATTAAAAGAGTCACATCACTTAAAAGAATCAAACCTCCCTCAGGCTGACCAAGGCTGTGTCTCACATCACCTACTAAACTTTGGACCGTTTAATTGTATTCAGCACTGTTCATTTGTTTGAATAACATTTTTTTCTTTAAAAGCTTGTATGTAGTCACATCACGTCCACCGTATTCGTGAGCGGTCAGACCACCACTCTGAATTTTGCATTAATTAAAAAAAAAATAATAATCTTTGTTTACTGTGGGTGGGTTAGCTCAGTGGTCAGGGTGATGGGCTATCAATCTGAAGGTTGGGGGTTCAAATCCCAGGTCCACTGCAGTTACCAGTGTGGGTCCCTGAGCAAGACCCTTAACCCTCATTGCTCCAGGGATGTTGTGATGAACCCTGTGCTCACCTTGTAAGTCGCTTTGGATAACAGCGTCCAATAAATGACCCAATTTATTTTTTTTTTATTTAATTTAATTTTAATTTACTGTTAATACTTGTAAACCGTCAAATCTCTACTTTCCACCATTTTGTCTTTCTCACATTGATGGCATGATTTAGCTTCAGTTGACTCATGGGACACTCAGTGTGCTGCTGACGGTTACTCCTCAAAGGAGGAATTTTAACCCACTATTATTACATATGTGGACATACTAGTTTTTTTTTTGCCTACAGCTTTTACCTACTATGTAGTAGGCAGTAGGTGAATATCAGATGCAGCACAATTCTTTACATTTTTCTTTAAAAATTAATATATTATGTGAAGGCACGGTGGCTTAGTGGTTGGCACGTTCGCCTCTCAGCGCTAGGGATTCCCGGTTCGAATCCCCATCTGGGTGGAGTTTCCATGTTCTCCCCGTGTCTGCGTGGGTTTCCTCCGGGTTCTCCGGTTTCCTCCCACAGTCCAAAAACATGGATGAAGTCAATTGAATTCTCAAAATTGCCCCATATAGAGTGTGTCTGTCTGAGTGAGTGTGTGCCCAGCGATGGATTGGCGCCCTGTCCTGGGTCTATCTGCCCAGCGCCTGAGATGTTCTCCCCTGGATGGGCATGGGGAACCCCACCGCGACCCTAATAGAGGATAAAGCGGGAGATAATGAATGAATGAATATTATGTGAATATTATGGATAAACCAAATGGTAAATTGGCGGCACGGTGGCTTAGTGGTTAGCACGTTCGCCTCTCAGCGCTAGGGATTCCCGGTTCGAATCCCCATCTGGGTGGAGTTTCCATGTTCTCCCCGTGTCCGCGTGGGTTTCCTCCGGGTTCTCCCGTTTCCTCCCACAGTCCAAAAACATGGATCAAGTTAATTGAATTTTCAAAATTGCCCCATATAGAGTGTGTGTGTGTGTGTGTGTGAGTGAATGTGTGCCCAGCGATGGATTGGCGCCCTGTCCTGGGTCTATCTGCCCTGCGCCCGAGACGTTCTCCCCTGGATGGGCATGGGGAACCCCACCGCGACCCTAATAGAGGATAAAGCGGGAGATAATGAATGAATGAAATGGTAAATTAGCCAATACGATTTTAGAAATAATCTGTATTCACGTTTCTATGAAATAGCATTAACATTGCTCTAGACTGGAAAAAAACCTCTATACTATTATACCAATTATAGATCTGATTATATATCGTATCGGACATATTGTTCTAAGGATGTATTCAAATTTTACTGTTGCCGAAGTCATTTAAAAAAGAGAACTGTATAAGCAGCATTGTGTGCTTGATAGAGGAAGGACCTTTATCTCGCTGCGTTTTAAATATTAGACGACCGAGAATAGTCGATGTCTTATCTTAGATCTGATGGGACAGGCCTCTCCGTTCCTCAAACCCGAGTGTCAGAGGACATGCAGAAGCGCTCCATTTGGGGCTTGTCATCGTGAGCTGGTATACCCAGAAAAGGGAAGCTGCTCAATCTGAGGAATCTATGCAGACCACAATCCCATGCTGAAGCCGATCTCAGAGCGACTGCTGGTCACTGAGGGTTGAGAAATGTCGCTCGAAGTGAAAAACTGTTTTAATTTGTCACATCACAGTTTCCTTAATGGATTCCTCAACCCTGCCATCTCATGCAGTGCCACGCCGGGGCTCGATGGTTCCTTAAATGTATACATGATTCATGTCAGGTCATGAAATACAGTCATTCATTCACTCATTATCTTCTTCTTAATCATCTACAAGGGTCATGGGATGGTTTCTCGTGGCCATCCAGGGGAGAACGTTTCGGGTGCTGAGCAGATACACCCATGACAGGATGCCAATCTATCACTGGGCACACACTCACTCACACAGACAGGCATATGGGGCAATTTAGAGCATTCATTCAATATATTCTGCCTTATCCAAGACTCACACAGACACAGACACACTCTATATGGGGCAATTTGCGCCCGAATCATTCTCTACTAGGGTCATGGGATGGTTCCTCATGCCCATCCAGGGGAGAACGTTTCGGACGCTGGGGAGATACACCTAGTACAAGGTGCCAATCCATCGCTGGGCACACACTCACTCACACAGACACACATATGGGGCAATTTAGATCATTCATATAATATCTTCTGCCTTATCCTATACTAGGGTTGTGGGATGGTTCCTTATAGCCATCCAGGAGAGAACGTTTCGGGTGCTGGGCAGATACACCCAGCACAGGATGCCAATCTATCACTGGGCAGACACTCACTCACACACACACACACACTCAAAAACACTCTATATGGGGCAATTTGCACCTGAATCATTCTCTACTAGGGTCATGGGATGGTTCCTCATGGCCATCCAGGGGAGAACGTTTCGGGTGCTGGGCAGATACACCCAGGACAGGGTGACAATCCATCGCTGGGCACACACTCACTCACACAGACAGGCATATGGGGCAATTTAGAGCATTCATTCAATATCTTCTGCCTTATCTTCTACTAGGGTTGTGGGATGGTTCCTTATAGCCATCCAGGAGAGAACGTTTCGGACGCTGGGCAAATACACCCAGGACAGGACGCCAATCTATCACTGGGCACACAATCACTCACACACACACACACACTCAAACACACTCTATATGGGGCAATTTGCACCTGAATCATTCTCTACTAGGGTCATGGGATGGTTCCTCATGCCCATCCAGGGGAGAACGTTTCGGGCGCTGGGCAGATACACCCAGTACAGGGTGACAATCCATCGCTGGGCACACACTCACTCACACAGACACACTCAAACACACTCTATATGGGGCAATTTGCACCCGAAGCATTGAAGCATTTAATCATTGTCTACTAGGATCATGGGATGGTTCCTCATAGACATCCAGGGGAGAACGTTTCCGGTGCTGGGCAGATACACCCAGGACAGGGTGACAATCCATCGCTGGGCACACACTTACTCGCACAGACACACATATGGGGCAATTTAGATCATTCATATAATATATTCTGCCTTATCCTATACTAGGGTTGAGGGATGGTTCCTTATAGCCATCCAGGAAAGAATGTTTTGGGGTCCTGGGCAGATACACCCAGCACAGGATGCCAATCTATCACTGGGCACACACTCACACAGACACACTCAAACACACTCTATATGGGGCAATTTGCACCCGAATCATTCTCTACTAGGGTCATGGGATGGTTCCTCATAGCCACCTAGGAGAGAACGTTTCGGGTGCTGGGCAGATACACCAAGGACAGGACGCCAATCTATCACTGGACACACACTCACTAACACACACACGCATATGGGGCAATTTAGAGCATTATTTCAATAACTTCTGCCTTATCCTAGACTTGGGATGTGGGATGGTTCCTCATGCCCATTCAGAGGAGAACGTTTCGGACGCTGGACAGATATACCTAGTACAAGGTGCCAATCCATTGTTGGGCACACACTTACTCACACAGACACACATATGGGGCAATTTAGAGCATTCATTCAATATCTTCTGCCTTATCCTATACTAGAGTCATGGGATGGTTCCTCATAGCCATCCAGGAGAGAACGTTTCGGACGCTGGGCAGACACACCCAGTACAGGGTGTCAATCCATCATTTGGCACACATTCACTCACACAGACACTTATATGGGGCAATTTAGAGCATTCATTCAATATCTTCTGCCTTATCCTATACTAGAGTCATGGGATGGTTCCTAATGGCCATCCAGGGGAGAACGTTTCGGACGCTGGACAGATATACCTAGTACAAGGTGCCAATCCATCGTTGGGCACACACTTACTCACACAGACACACATATGGGGCAATTTAGAGCATCCATTCAATATCTTCTGCCTTATCCTATACTAGGGTTGTGGGATGGTTCCTCATGCCCATTCAGGGGAGAACGTTTCGGGCACCGGGCAGAGGCAGGGCGCCAATCTTTCGCAGGACACAATCACTCACACAGACACACACACACACACACACACACACACACACACAAACTATATGGGAACTGTCCCCCGAACGACTGGGCAGACACACCCAGGACAGGATCCCAATCCATTACTTGGCACACACATACACACAACCCCACTCAGTTTGGGATTCAACCCTGGAAGCCCATTGCCGAGAGGCGAACATGCAAACCCAAACCCGCCATGCCACCTGACCTTTACAAACAGACTTAAAAAAAAAAAAAAGACTGTAATTAATTTAGTGCAATGCTGTAAATGATGGTTTGAGCTACCAGTAAGCAGGAGGAAGTTTAAACATTATTTATAAACTGCAACATCATTCTGGATTCAGTGTTCAGAACCACATTTTACATGTGACGAAAGAAAAAAAAAAATCTCGCGAACACACAAACAGTTGGTCAGATATACTGTATCTTCATAAAGACAAACATGTTCACACCTCATAATGATTGAGCTCGCAGACACATCGTCACTGGTTTATTAAATCAAGCACCCAGCAAGACGTTATGGACCACATGCTTCTAAAACTGTTGAAGGAGTTTGGGGAAGGCCCTTTTCTGGGTTAGATTGATTGCATTGAGCAAGATCCAACAGGTATGGAAGACTTCCATGTGCCTGGTCATCTCAGCCAACATCATGGAACATGGTGTCATCTCATCCAACATCATGGAACATGGATGAGATGAGGACATTAAGTAGGCTGGACCAGATTGCAACCTGAAGATCCATGGTTCAATTCCCGGTCCCACGAAGTACAATGGATGAGGTGCCCTTGGACAAGGCACCTAACCCCATTTGCTCCCCGGGGCTCACTGCTCCGGGTATGTGTGCTCACTTCACAAGGGTGTATATGTGTGTGGTTTCACTGGACGGATGGGTTAAATGTGGATGTCTAATTTAATCTATTAAGCAAAATAGATCACTTTGTCACTTATGAGTCTGAGAAACCCATGCGTACTTAGAGAGGGTGGAGGGTGAGAAGAGTGAGGCTACAGTTTTCTTCAAGTGTGTTGCACCACCCATGGATTTTTCATGAACGTTAGCTCAAAACATAACACTCGCTGGTTTTATATACTTTAAAAGAAGCATCTGCCCTGAAGCAGCTGTTGTTATAGTCTTGGAATGAATTAGATGCTTAGTGGATTGGAAACTGGCCATATGCTATTAAAGAAATGATGTTTACGTCGTGTAAATATCCTTAAAACACAAGCCAACGTAACTAGTTTTATTTTATTATGTGTGTTATTTTATTATACTAATTATACTAACTACTATACAGCCATCCATCCATTATCTTATGCTTTATCCTCTATTAGGGTTCCCCATGCACATCCAGGGGAGAACGTTTCAGTCGCTGGGCAGATACACCCAGGACAGGACGCCAATCTATCACTAAGCACACACTCACTCACATATAGACACTCTATATGGGGCAATTTGGAGAATACAATTGACCTTGATCCATGTTTTTGGACTGTGGGAGGAAAACGGAGAACCCGGAGGAAACCCACGTGGACACGGGGAGAACATGGGCACTCCACCAGGATTGGGATTCGAACCGGGAATCCCTTGCGCCCTTATAACTACTATTACGTTTAAAAACTAATAGTAGTATTACTATAGTCACAGATTATTATACCACATAAGAATAATAACATTTCATTACATCACATGAGATCATTTAGCAGATTGGTTTATCCAAAGTGGCCTACAAGTATCACAACATGGTTGGGGTCAGAATTCAGGGTTGAAATGAGGGTTAATGCTCTTGCTCAAGGACCCACATGGGTAACTTATTGGACCTGGGATTTGAACCCACAACCTTCCTATTGAAGTCGCAATAAGGCAATTTTTGTCTGAACTCTGTGGCGCTCTCATGTCTACACCTAAACTCTTTGGATACTTTGGAAATTTAGAAATGTAAGTTAAGCTGCCATTATACAGTACCGGTCAAAAAAGCTGGACACGCTCGCTTCTTGCTCCATTGTCCGTTTCCACCACTTACCATGAAGATAGACTTTGTAGTTTTACATTTACAGACTGTAGTCTATCCATCCATCAGCCTTTCTTTAGCTTAATCCTCTACCAGAATCACGGGGGGGTTCCCCATGCCCATCCAGGGGAGAACGTTTCGGGTGCTGGGCAGATACACCCAGGACAGGACGCCAATCCATCACTGGGCTATATATGGGGCTATATAATCCATCACACTATATATGGGGCAATTAAGAGCATAAAATATACCTTAAATCTATTTTTTGGACTGTGGGAGATTATCTGTAGTCCATCTGTGTTCTTTGTTGTTGTTAGTCCCCTGTTGGTTCTCTGGTCTCTATTGGTCAGGAGCATCACAGAACAGGTATCATTTGGGTGGAGGATTGTTTATTGTCGGTTCTGCAGTGACACTGATGTGGTGGTGGTGGTGGGGGGGGGTTAGTGGAGTTTCATTTCTCCACCTCAGTGACACTGCTGGGATAGGAATAATGCCCAATAACCGCTGCTCTGTGGTGCTACCATTGGGGTTCTGAGCATTAGAACAGAGTAAAGGAGACGTACACAGTATGTCCTGTAGAACCCAAACCTAAAACACAATGTTTTGCACTTTGAGACCGTTTCCCGATATTCCTGCCTTTCCCATGTTTTCGGTTGGTGTCTTGAATGACACACCTGCATATCTTGTCTCCTCTAAGGTCTTTTCCTCGGCGATAAAGTGCAAAATAGTTTAAGATTTTCGACTTTTCTTCCATAGAAATCATGAAGGGGGCAAGCTTAGCACTGAACTGTGTCTAATCCCTCGAAAAAGAAAGCCATGTCGTGACTTGAAGTGCGTATTTACTGACTTTCCCGCAGAAACCGTTTTCTTGCGCAATCAACACTCCAGCTTGTTGTTAACGGTGAAGGGTAGCTTTCTAGCTTTAACCCGCTCACGTAAGTTTTTATGACGGGGCTTAATGCCACACTAGGCTCTTAATACCCATGGTTTGAGAAGAGGTGGGGAGAGCAGGTGATCTGAAGGGTGATGCCAGCCTTCTTGTTGACAAAATGGCAGAAATGAAGCATCCTTGTTAGCTTACAGATTTAATAGAGTAGTGTAGAAGTGTCCACTGGCTTCACCTACATGTTTGCCATCGGTCATTTGCCAATAGTACCATCACTATTGCCAATGGTCCCACCACAGAGCAGGGATTGTCGGGTGGGTGTATTGTCCTGTGATGATGTGATGGTGTGATGGTCCTGACCAATAGAGAACAAAGAACCAACATGGGGACTAACTAAAACAAAGAACACAGATGGACTACAGTCACTGATTGTAAAACTATGAAGTCCGTCTATATGGTAAGTGGAGGAAATTCATAATGGAGCAAAAAGTGGGTGTGACCAAACTTTTGACTTGAACTATATATATATCCATCCATCCATTATCTTCCGCTTTGTCCTCTACTAGGGTCGTGGGGGGGTTTCTCATGCCCATCCAGGGGAGAATGTTTCGGGCGCTGGGCAGAAACACCCAGGACAGGACGCCAATCTATCACTGGGAACACACTGACACGCACAGACACGCACACAAAAACATTCTATATGGGGCAATTTGGAGAACTCAATAGACTTGATCCATACACATATATATATATATATATATATATATATATATATATATATATATATATATATATATATATATATATATATATATATATATATGGGCGGCACGGTGGCATAGTTTTTAGCATGTTCTCCTCTCAGCACTAGGGATTCCCGGTTCGAATACCCATCTGGGTGGAGTTTCCATGTTCTCCCCGTGCCTGCGTGGTTTTCCTCCGGGTTCTCTGGTTTCCTCCCACAGTCCAAAAACATGGATCAAGTCAATTGAGTTCTCCAAATTGCCCCTTATAGTGCATTTGTGTGAGTGAGTGTGCGCCTAGTGATAGATTGGCGCCCTGTCCTGGGTGTATCTGCCCAGCGCTCGAGACGTTCTCCCCTGGATGGGCATGGGGAACCCCACCGCGACCCTAATAGAGGATAAAGTGGAAGATAATGAATGAATGAATATGAATATATATATATATATATATATATATATATATATATATATATATATATATATATATATATATACATTTTTATTTTTATTGCAATATGCTACAAAGACATAGACACTTAAAATGATGCGTTAGTTGCTTGAAGAGTGTTAGTGTCTCATTGGTCAAATCGAAATAAGAAAACTCAAGGCTCACTTTACAATTGGAAATTCAAAAGCATTTTGCACTAAATCCAACTAACAAACTACCAGAATGTCATTCATGAGCAGATATCCCAGGTCACTGGTGCACACATATCATGTATTCTAGCACGGCTCCGGATGAGGCTCAGCCAGTCAGATTTTCTCAGGGCTGGATTTTGCCACAGGCAGTTCATGAACCCGTTTATGGAGCTCATGAAGAATTTGGTGATGGTGGTTTCAGAGTTCAGTTGAGAAACAAGAAAAACTGCACTTAACAATCGGACTCGGATCTTCTCTTCAACCTTTCAGAAGTCTGGCCTCTTACGTTTACATTTGGTCATTTATTGGAGGCTTTTATCCAAAGCGACTTAATGAGGGTTAAGGGCCTTGCTCAAAGACCCACACTGGTAACTTCAGTGGAGCTGGGATTGGAAACCACCAACCTTCAGATTGATAGCCCAACGCCCTGACCACTGAGCTACCACTCCTCTTCATTCGTTACATTAAAGTGGTGTGTATATGAGGCCTTGAGTGCCGGCTCACATTAGAACAACATAACAGAACACTTGTACATTTACATTTACATTTACATTTAGTCATTCAGCAGATGCTTTAATCCAAAGCGACTTACAAATGAGAACATTAAGAAGTTATGGAGAAAACCAATTACACTGTAAATTCATCAAACCTGATTGTTATTTGATGCTGTAATTTTTTTTTTTTTTTTTTTACAACAGGTATTGTTAAAGAGATGCGTCTTCAGTAGTTTCTTAAAACTGCTTAGTGATTCTTGTCTCTTCAACTTGTCTCGGTTTGGTGTCTTGAAAGATATAAAAATGTTCTTATATTTTGTTTTTGAAGACTTTTTGGGTTTGGCACCTCAATGTGACTGCCAGTGATGGGATGTTTGGCTCTTTTCAGAGCGCCGGCCTTTTGAGGTATGGCACCCAAAGAAGAGCCAGCTGGGTAAACTCTACGCTGGTGTAGGTTCTGGAATTCCAGCTTCTATGAATCAGGAGGTTGAAAGTTGAGGTTGAGGGTGCGGTAGCTCAGTGGTTGGGCGTTGGGCTATCAATCTGAAGGTTGGGGGTTCAAATCCCAGGTCCACTGAGGTTACCAATGTGGGTCCTTGAGCAAGGCCCTTAACCCTCATTGCTCCAGGGATGTTGTGATTAACCCTGTGCTCACCCTGTAAGACGCTTTGGATAAAAGCGTCCAATAAATGACCAAATGTAATGTAAGTTAAAGCACCAGCTCTACTGTTGGGCCGTTGAGCAAGTTTCTCTGAAGTAATTTTAGCGTTAGGATATCTGATAGATGCTGTAATTACAAGCGCTACCTTGGATACTTTGATTTTATGAGCTATATTTAAACCTAATCTGAAACCCTGATCTTGTAGCTAAAGGAACTGAACGAAATGTGCTTGAACATTTGTACCGAAGCTTCTTCCGTCGTCTTCAATTCCACTTGAGCTGCTTTGGCTGCTGTTAACATTGTTTTTAAACTTACTACATAAACAGTACGAGGCAAAAGTTTGGCCACGCCCCCTTCTTGCTACATCCTCCACTTGCTTGTCCACTTACCATATAGCTAAACGTTGTAGTTCTCAAATTCCAGGCTGTAGTCCATCTGTGTTCTGTTGGTTCTCTGTTCTCTATTGGTCAGGATCATCACAGAACAGCTATCATTTGGGTGATGGATCGTTTATTGTCAGTTCTACAGTGACACTGATGTGGTGAGGGGGGGGTTAGGGTAGTTTCATTTCTCCACATCAGTGACACTGCTGGGATAGGAATAATGCCCCCACCCAATAATGGGTGTATCTGCCCAGCGCCCGAAACGTTCTCCCCTGGATTGGCATGGGGAACCCCCCCTCTCCCCCGCGACCTTAATATAGGATAAAGTGGAACATAATGGATGGATGGATGTATGCGGGGCATGGGTGGTGTTACCATGTTCTCCCCGTGTCCGCATGGGTTTCCTCCAGGTTCTCCGGTTTCCTCCCACAGTCCATAAACATGAATCAAGGTCAATTGAATTCTCCAAATTGCCCCATATAGAGTGTGTTTGTGTGTGTCCAGCAATAGATTGGTGTCCTGTCCTGGGTGTATCTGCCCAGCGCCCGAAACGTTCTCCCCTGGATGGGCATGGGGAACCCCCCCTCTCCCCCGCGACCTTAATATAGGATAAAGTGGAACATAATGGATGGATGGATGTATGCGGGGCATGGGTGGTGTTACCATGTTCTCCCCGTGTCCGCATGGGTTTCCTCCGGGTTCTCCGGTTTCCTCCCACAGTCCAAAAACATGAATCAAGGTCAATTGTATTCTCCAAATTGCCCCATATAGAGTGTGTTTGTGTGTCCAGCAATAGATTGGTGTCCTGTCCTGGGTGTATCTGCCCAGCGCCCGAAACGTTCTCCCCTGGATGGGCATGGGGACCCCACCCCCCACCCCCACGACCCTAGTAGAGGATAAAGCAGAAGATAATGGATGGATGGATAGTTGTATGCAATTAACTGGCTGTTCATTAATTTAATTATAAAGCCAAATAGAAGTTTTACATCATCATATGTTTTAATTTACAGGGTTACACTGTGTAATATGACTTTTAATCCCACTATGACCTTTAAGCAGGTTTCCCCAAACTTCTGCATATAAGCAACTGTTTAACTATTCACACAGTTTTAAAAAAATGTCATGACATAGGGTCTGGACCACAGCTTTGGCTAAATTTATTAGGAATTTAAAAATTAGTTAGAGATCATTGTTCCTAAAGTGGTTAAAGCCACTAACCACCCCAGCCCTTCACCACGTCTAACGTCCGTGATGAATGGAGGAGTGTAATTCTGTTATCATGAGACTGAGCCGCCTTTAACATTCACATGCTCCCGTACGAGCGTAGTGTCTGGCTGTGTGTCTCACAATGTAAAAAGACGACTCGGTGTGGGCGAGCCGTCTCCCTCACTCCATTTGGCCTCTTTGATCACTAGAGGACGAGGAGGCTGAAGGATTTGGCGCGTTGTTGTCCCGGCAACCGTTTCAAGTTCACCCAGCTGCAGCCACCAAAGATGCTCGGTGCTTTCTGTATTTAAGCGACTTTCTTTTGTCTGATGAAAGAGGATGCTTTTTCGGTGCTGTTAACATATTATTTTAATTAGTGTTATTTGAATTACATACTCACAGTGTCCATCGTTAATACATGTTTTGATTTGCGATATGAAAACAATAAGAAATTCATATTTTGCAGCATTGCATGAGTTATCGGACACACACACACAAACATACCACACACTTGTGATGACGTTGTGCAAATTTAGTAAATGATACTTTGCGTGTAATTTGGTTGCTTCTTGGTGTAAAGAGTATATAAACCTCCGCAGGGTTCTAAAAAGTAAGTATTTCAAGTGTTATGGTAATCAAAGCATGGATTCCCGGTTCGAATCCCAATCTGGGTGGAGTTTCCATGTTCTTCCTGTGTCCACGTGGGATTCCTCTGGGTTCTCCGGTTTCCTGCCACAGTCCAAAAACATGGATCAAGTCAATTGAATTCACCAAATTGCCCCATATAGAGTGTGTTTGTGTGAGTGAGTGTGCGTCCTGGGATAGATTGGCGTCCTGTCCTGGGTGTATCTGCCCAGCACCCGAAACGTTCTCTCCTGGATGGGCATGGGGAACCCCCCCACGACCCTAATAGAGGATAAAGCGGAAGATGATGGATGGATGGATAATAATAATAAAAATTATTATGGGCGGCACGGTGGCTTAGTGGTTGGCATGTTCTCCTCTCAGCGCTAGGGATTCCCGGTTCGAATCCCAATCTGGGTGGAGTCTCCATGTTTTCCCCGTGTCCAAGTGGGATTCCTCCGGGTTCTCCGGTTTCCTCCCACAGTCCAAAAACATGAATCAAGGTCAATTGAATTCTCCAAATTGCCCCATATACAGTAAGTCTGTGTGAGTGTGTGCCCAGCGACAGATTGGCGCCCTTTCCTGGGTGTATCTGCCCAGCGCCTGAGACGTTCTCCCTGGATGGGCATGGGGAACCCCCCCCCCCCGCACGATCCTAATGTAGGATAAAGCGGAAGATAATAGATGAATGGATGGATAATAATAATAATAATAATAATAATAATAATAAATATTATTATTATTATTATTATTATTACAGAAAGACTCTATATTTAAAAGAAGAGCACATGAACTGTTTTTAAAGCAGATTAGACATTTAAACTCTAAATTAATGACTTCTGAACGTTGTCTGTATGTGGAAATTCTGTGGTTAGAGTTGTTGGGATACTGAGTTATTATTATGGTTCTTTGCTCCAGGGGAGCTGTATCATAGCTGACCCCAACCCTACAGTATGTTCTGACCTTGGGATACTTTTGAGCCTCTTTGGATGAAGGCGTTCACTATATGACCTCCTTACATTCCTCTCACAGGGTCTGATAAATCTGTTAAATGGTGACTGTACATGGAAATGGCAGGATGTCCGTGTAGGTGGTAGTTGAGCCATCGCTGTTCATCTACTGCAAAGCTTTTGCACTTTTGCTCATTTCTTTGTTTAAAGGGGGCTAAATTAGGGTGAATGAAGTAGTGTCTTTTTATAACTGATTACAGATTAGGTTCAGGAACCTTGTGGGCTGTGACGAATTTGTGATTAAGGTCAGCAGGTTAAACTGCTGCGTTAAAAGTCCTATAGAATCTGTTTATATTCTTAAATTTAAATCGATTTTATTTTTAATCACAAAGCCTTAGTAATCAGGCAGAATGGTAGATGACAAAGTGGGCGGCACGGTGGCTTAGTGGTTAGCATGTTCTCCTCTCAGAGCTAGGGATTTCCGGTTCCAATCCCAATCTGGGTGGAGTTTCCACGTTCTCCCCATGTCCGCGTGGGTTACTCCGGGTTCTCCGGTTTCCTCCCACAGTCCAAACACATGGATCAAGGTCAATTGAGTTCTCCAAATTGCCCCATATAGAGTGTGTTGGTGTGTTTGTGTTGAGTGAGTGTGTGCCCAGCAATAGATTGGCGCCCTATCCTGGGTGTATCTGCCCAGCGCCCGAAACCTTCTCCCCTGGATGGGCATGGGGAAACCTCCCAGCGACCCTAGTTTGGTATTATTGTAATTGCTGGAAGTGGAGCTCATTTCATCCAGCCATCTATTATCTTCTGCTTTATCCTCTATTAGGGTCGTGGGGGGGGTTCCCCATGCCCATCCAGGGGAGAACGTTTCGGGTGCTGGGCAGATACACCCAGGACAGGATGCCAATATTTGCTGTGCACACTTACACACACACAAACACACTCTATATGGGAGAATTTAGAACATTCAATTTACCTTAAATCCACGCTTTTGACGTATGGGAGGGAACTGGAGAACCTGAAGGAAACCCAGGCAGACATGGGGAGAACATGAAAACTCCACTCAGATTGGAACTATTAAGTTCCCATTGACCATATTGACAGCTCAAGGGCCAGATGTGGCCCCAGGGCCATTAAATGACTTATAGAAGGAGAAAAAACTCAATTTGGTGGCTCTGTTATATAAATTATAGACATTTTCATTATCAGACGACTACATGCTGATATTGAAAGTCGTCTGAAGACCGAAACGATTCGGACCTTTTGGTTTATGCTTTAATAAGTTTAATATTTTAAAAGATTGGGGTTTCATCCACTTGGAGTGGAAGTATTAAGTAGCATTTAAGAAAATACGGAGAACATTTTTTTACAAATGTGGAGAAATGAAACTCCACTAACCCCCCCCCCCTCACCACATCAGTGTCACTGCAGAACTGACAATAAACAATCCACCACCCAAATAATACCTGTTCTGTGATGCTCCTGACCAACAGAGAACAGAGAACCAACAGGGGACTAACAACAACAACAAAGACCTCACACTACACAAAGACATCAACACAAAGACCTCAGCATCCTTGTACCAAAAAATCTCTGCTCTGTGGTGGTACTATGGGGGTCCTGACCATTAGAACATAGTAAAGGGGACGTACACAGTATGTACTGTAGAACCCAAAAAGATGGTCTACAGTCTGGAATTGGAGAACTACAAAATACATCTACAAAGTCCATGTTCAAAGTCCACGGTAGCTCAGTGGTTATCAATCTGAAGGTTGGGGGTTCAAATCCCAGGTCCACTGAAGTTACCAATGTGGGTCCTTGAGCAAGACCCTTAACCCTCATTGCTCCATAGATGTTGTGATGAACCCTGTGCTCACCTTGTAAGTCGCTTTGAATAAAAGCGTCTCCTAAATGACCAAATGTAAATGTAAATGTAATATTTAGGGTAAGTGGAGGAAATTGACAACGGAGCAAGAAGGGGGCATGGCCAAACATTTGCCTGTTACTCTATGTAATATATACATCTATCCATTATCTTCCACTTTAACCGGGATGGGGGGGGGGGGGGGCTGTTTCCCATGCCCATCCAGGGGAGAACGTTTCAGGTGCTGGACAGATACACCCAGGACAGGACGCCAATCTATCACTGAACACACACTCACTCACACACTCACTCATGTGGCAATTTGGAGAGGTTAATTGACTTGATCCATGTTTTTGGACTGTGGGAGGAAACCGGAGAACCTGGAGGAAACCCATGAGGACACGGGGAGAACGTGGAAACTCCACCCAGATGGGGATTCGAACCGGGAATCCCTAGCGCTGAGAGGAGAACGTGCCAACCACTAAACCACCGTGCCACTTGTTCTTATTTCTGCTGTTAAAAGTTGAGCGTTTCTCGTTTGGAGCCGTCAACACAAAGACGTCAGCATCCTGTAGCCTTCCTCTCACTAATCGCTGCTTTCATTCGAAAGCTCTTTAAAACTGTCATGTGCATGAAGACGGGAAAAGACCTCGACAAAGCCCGGGTTAAGATTATTGTGTGTTTTAGTAGACGGGAAAGGCTGGAAGGAGCGAGCTGGTAGGCCGTGAGTATTGTTGGCGTGTTTCTTTGAAAGCAAAGACGCCGCGATGTTGAGCAATACTCACGCGTTCTTGTAAGACTTCTTTGGAAATGCCAGCAGGCAAAATTGAATATTTCATGTGGCTACGCTAAAGGGCACGCCGCGTTCAGGCACTCCACGGTTAACACATTGAAGGAAGAGGCGTGCACTTCTAAAGTATTTAGGGTTTTACTACGGGGTAGCAAAAAGGCCTTTTGCGTGAATGTTTGCATACAAGCTTAGCTAATTTGGATCTCGGCATAGTCCCCCCCAAGGAAGAAGAAAACATTTTGTGAATAGTACATGATGGAAAAGTATTTTTGCACGACCACTGTAGTATCATTTGTCTACAAATTTGTTATAAGTACAGCTCTTTTATAACATTTCATTATTAACAATAAAGAAAACAAAAAAAGAAAGAAATATAGATCAACTTAGAACAAAGAATAAGTTTATTAACTTTGTTTTTTAGTTGGTAAATGAAATCCTCATTTAAACGAGAAACATTTTGGAACTGACCGGCATTTGATACTGAAAAATAAAATGAAATAAAATAAAATAAAATAATAATAAGGGTGGCACGGTGGCTTAGTGGTTGAGCATGTTCTCCTCTCAGCTCTAGGGATTCTCGGTTCGAATCCCCATCTGGGTGGAGTTTTCATGTTCTCCCCGTGTCCGCGTGGGTTTCCTCCGGGTTCTCAGTCCAAAAACATGGATCAGGTCAATTGAATTCTCCAAATTGCCCCATATAGAGTGTGTGTGTGTGAGTGAGTGTGTGTCCAGTGATGGATTGGCGTCCTGTCCTGGGTGTATCTGCCCAGCGCCCGAAACGTTCTCCCCTGGATGGGTATGGGGAACCCCCCCCCCCGACCCTAATAGAGGATAAAGCGGAATATAATGAATGAAAAAAAATAATAATAAATTAAAATTCGTCAGCGGCATTAATTCAGGAGCTCAATTTATTAACACTAACCTACAAAACAAAAATGAATACAACAATTTGTCCCGTTTTTTTTTTTTTTTTTTTTTTATCAAAATGAGGTCAGAACTAATGTCTCCAACGCGTCCGTTTTGCGGCGCACGGCTTTTCTGAAGTAGCTTTCATAAAGCGGGATGATTGCTGGTTATACTCGACACGTTTACGATTAAAAAACTCAAGCGGTTATCAGCTTGATAGAGGTGTAATGTCTTTAAGTGACGCCTTCATTTATTTGGCTTCACACTGTCCGCTGCCAACATTTAAAGACACAGCAGACACACCGGACTTTCTTCGTCTCCACCTCAGTTACAGTGAAGCCAAGCGCTACATTAACTTCATCATTTAATTTTCGGTGGACTTTTGTTGCTCTCGTTATCTTCGTCTCTCTCCACCTTTCTCTGTTAAATATTTGTCCATGTTGTATCTTGAGGGTTTGTTCATGACACTTAATATCACTTACTCTGTGATATCTAGTTATGCACCCCCCCCCAGGCACCGCACTGCCCCCCCCCCATCCCCAGGGGGGCACGCCCCACTATTTGAGAAGTACTGGCATAGAGGATCAGAGTGTGCTTCTGTTTCGTTGGTTTTGTTCTTATTTAATTAATAAACTAATAGTGTCTGCTGTCTACCACATGCATAATAATAATAATAATAATAATAAATAATAATAATATGCTGTATAATGTCTAAATAACTCATTAATAAAGATCCATTGTACTATTATTCACTACCGCATATTTAGATTAGAATTAAACTATATAATATATAGTATGTAGGGCGGCAGGTTGGCTTAGTGGTTAGCACGTTCTCCTCTCAGCACTGGAGATACAGGTTTGAATCCCAATCTGGGTGGAGTTTCCACGTTCTCCACGTGGGTTTGTTCTCTGTAAGTAATTTAAAGCAGTATTTATTTCAGTAGTAAAAGAGGCTGCAGCTATTTACTCATTCATTATCTTCCGCTTCATCCTCTATTAGGGTCGCGGGGGGGGGGGGGGGGGGTTCCCCATGCCCATCCAGGGGAGAACGTTTCGGGCGCTGGGCAGATACACCCAGGATAGGACACCAATCTATCACTGGACACACACTTACTCACACACAGACACATTCTATATGGGGCAATTTGGAGAACTCAATTGACTTGATCCATGTTTTTGGACTGTGGGTGGAAATTGGAGAACCCAGAGGAAACCCATGTTGACATGGGGAGAACATGGAAACTCCACCCAGATGGGGATTCAAACCGGGAATCCCTATCGCTGAGAGGAGAACATGCTAAACCACTAAGCATCCTCGCCTGCAGCTATTTAGCTAAAAAAAAAAAAAAAAAGATTCACTTATTTTTATTGGGCGGCATGGTGGCTTAGTGGTTTAGCATGTTCTCCTCTCAGCGCTAGGGATTCCCGGTTTGAATCCCCATCTGGGTGGAGTTTCCATGTTCTCCCCGTGTCCGCGTGGGTTTCCTCCGGGTTCTCCGGTTTCCTCCCACAGTCCAAAAACATGGAACAAGTCATTTGAGTTCTCCAAATTGCCCCATATAAAGTGTGTGTGTGTGTGTGTGTGTGTGTGTGTGTGTGAGTGAGCGTGTGCCCAACGATAGATTGGCATCCTGTCCTGGGTGTATCTGCCCAGCGCCCAAAACGTTCACCCCTGGATGGGCATGGGGAACCCCACCGCGACCCTAATAGAGGATAAAGCGGAAGATAATGAATGAATGTAGAATTTGATATTTTAATTATAATTTGATTCCAAAGCAAACAATGGTTAAAGAACCAAAATGTTGCATCATCTAAAATGAAGTAAAGTGCAAATCAGAACCTATGAATAAAGTCCTTATTGAACTTCAGGGATCTTCAGACTCGTTCTAATGCTGCAGGAAACACCGTCTGAGACGAAACCTCTGGGTTTGAACTCTGCGATGGGACAAAATGTCTGTTGTAAAAATCGGTTTAGTCCCAGATCCTGCCGAACAGGATCGGAGCAACGTATCCAGCGCCGGATCCAGTCTTCCCCTGACCTGCTTAAAATGTCGAGCCTTTATTCTCGAGAGTGAC
Source organism: Corydoras sp. C115 (assembly GCA_019802505.1). NCBI lineage: Eukaryota > Metazoa > Chordata > Actinopteri > Siluriformes > Callichthyidae > Corydoras > Corydoras sp. C115. The sequence continues at coordinate 253,490 of JAFMOC010000396.1, read as the reverse complement.
TCAAAGCTGCTCCTGCCCAGAGACGAAGGTCACGCCGACAGTGCAGAACAGGTCGGGCCGGATGGCGCGTGGAACGCAGCAGCTCGGACATTTTTCCACCCGATGCTTTGTGGAGGAACGCGGAGAGGTGGTTTTTCATGCGTGGTCGAGACGGAAAAGTTGCGGGTTGGGTGCTTGCTCATTTGTGAAACGCTTTCTGTCTCTCTTCTCTCCTGGGGTGTCTATTTTTGGCCTGGTGTGAGGTGCGTGGTATGTGGTGTGGCGATGGCCTCTACAAATGAGTGTGATGCACTGCTTAAGATCAGACGCCGGCGCGTTGGATCCCTTTCTTTTAAACAAACAAAGAAAAACAAACCGCCCGCGTCCCATTTTTTCATTTTGAGTAGAGGGAAAAAGATTTTTATATGCAACTATAAATAAATAAATAAATAAATAAATTTCTGTGTCCAATTAAAGTTCTTTAAAAAATGTAGAAGAATTTAAAAATTAGGATTATTTTTTTATTTAGGAAATAATGTTCGTAAATAAAATACATATATGTATTGCAAAAAATTCTAGTTTGTTATACAATGATGTTATACAAATTTAACATAATTAGTAATAGTAACGTTAAAATGACTTCATGATTATAATAACAGTAATAATAATTCATTCATTATCTCCCGTTTTATCCTCTATTAGGGTCGCGGTGGGTTCCCCATGCCCATCCAGGGGAGAACGTCTCAGGCACTGGGCAGATAGACCCAGGACAGGGCGCCAATCCATCGCTGGGCACACACTCACTCACACAGACACACTCTATATGGGGCAATTTTTGAGAATTCAGTTGACTTGATCCATGTTTTTGGACTGTGGGAGGAAACCGGAGAACCCGGAGGAAACCCACGCAGACACGGGGAGAACATTGGAAACTCCACCCAGATGGGGATTCGAACCGGGAATCCCTAGTGCTGAGAGGAGAACATGCCAACCACTAAGCCACCGTGCCGCCCAGTAATAATAATAATCATTAAAAAAACAAATGTTATTTTTGTTTTTATTGTTTTAATCAATTAATACTTTTGTAAGTATTGTCCACAACACGTTCTCCTCTCAGCGCTGGGGATCCAGGTTCGAATCCCAATCTGGGTGGAGTTTCCATGTTCTCCCCGTGTCCATATAGGTTTTCTCCGGGTTGGCCGGTTGTCTCCCACTGTCCAATAACCATGGATTTAATGTAAATTGGCTGCTCTTAATTGCCCCTATATACTGTCTGTGTGAGTAAGTGTGTGCCCAGTGATAGATTGGCGTCCTGTCCTGGGTGTCTGCCCAGCGTACTGGATGGGTACGGGGAACCACTTTCCAACAATCCTACTTAAGTACTGTTAAAAAAAACACTGGCTTAAATTCAACTAAAGTATAAATGACATGTTATATACTACTAGCTATATACCCCCCCGTCCCCGTCCGTCCGTCCGTCCCTCAACCTCAGATCAGATTAACGTCCATTGCTTTACAGATTTTTAAAAAATGCTCATTTTAATACACAGCTGCCGTTTGTTTATTGGATTTTTTTTTTTTTTTTTTTTTTTTTTTTTTACAACAATTAACATTTTACCCATTAATTATTAATAAATACAGAAGCTCTTAATTCATTACCATATTTTATTAAAGTCCAAGAAGAAAGGACAAATAATGAATTAATTTAATATTCAACAGAGCTATACAGACGTGTTTGAGTGGTATTGTACGTATAGGACATGTGGCATCAGGTGTTTACCATTAGTAACCAATCATAATTTACCCTTCCCACGGTTCTGTGTTTTATATATAGCCCTGTTGTGTATGTTGTGTGCAGGTGTGTGTGTGTGTGTGTGTGTGTGTGTGTGTGTGTGTGTGTGTGTGTGTGTGTGTTTAATGTGTATGTATGAGGGGAAATAAATCCCACAGAGTGGTTATGAATTTTTAAGAGTTAAATGCAGAAAACCCAGTTCGAAGGGACAGTTTAGTCTTTGTGAACATCTTCCATCTGTCTGTCTGTATGTCTGTCTGTCTGTCTGTCTGTCTGTGTTGGCCTGTTTTTTGGCTGAATGCCTCATTTGTTGAACACTTCTGGTCTTGATATAGAATAAAACCCCACCCCTCACCCTTTACCCTACATGCTCTCACAGCATATGTTCTCCATAACAGAAATAACACATCTCTCTCTCGAAAGCCTCTATGTGTTAGAGGTGATGCAGAGTTTCATATATTATGAAGGCATTGTTCATAAATGTTATACATCACATATGCCTAAATGTGATAGACACATAATACACCTCAGACAGACTCTGAACATGTACGCAGGTTGCAAATCAGGAAAATGTCCCATTATCACAATTATGTCATTAGGTTTGGAGTGCAGGGTGGGTAGGGAGTGGGGAGTTTGGCTGTTAAGATCAGAGGGTGCCGCTCCCTCAGGGCTGTGGTTACAAAAGAGACCCGGTTTGGGCCCGGTCTGCCCGGTCTTGCATTTTTTTGTGGCGTCTCCAAGGGGTCCTTGCCTTATTAAGCGTCCTGCACCAGCACTAGTGGCCTGTGATGTTATTGATATTTTTCTTTGTAATACTCAATTATACATTTATTATATTTTATATTTTATATTCAAAATTTACATCTATTGTATAATACTTTATATATATATATATATATATATATATATATATATATATATATATATATATATATATATATATATATATATTCTTAAATTTACATACTTGGAATTTTACATACTGTATATACATATATTTATATATTATATTTATAGTTAAATATTGTATATTATATTTATACCTGTAGTTGTATATTATATATATAATATATATATTCATAGTTGTATATTGGTATATTTCACACATCTATATACTGTATTTTTGTATTTTTTAAAAATAATAATAATAATAATTCTCATTTTCTTCTTTAAAATTAAAATTTAAATGATAACTTTAAAATAACAGGGTAATCGGGGTCCGTGACATAATTTCGTTCTTATCTCATGTACCACATGTGATATTAATGATAATCAAATTTTCTTGAATCTTGAATCTTTCATTCATTCATTATCTTTCGCTTTATCCTCTATTAGGGTCACGGGGGGTTCCCCATGCCCATCCAGGGGAGAAAGTTTCGGGCGCTGGGCAGATAGACCCAGGACAGGGCGCCAATCTATTGCTGGGCATGAATCTTGAATCTTGAATTTGCATTTACATTTGGGCAAATGCTGACTAATTTAATTTGGTCATTAGCAGACACTTTTATTCATAACCTTTGAGAGTGAAGGCCACAACTCAGAAGGTTAAAAAGACAGCGCTGGGGATCATTTGCCAATCTGGCTTCTGTAAAGTGATAAAGTGATTTATTTTCTACTTACACACAGAGGGATTTGTCCTCCACATTTAACCCATCTGTGAAACACACACATATACACACACTGGTATATACACACCCCAAGGGCACTTCAGCCATAGTACTTGGTGGGATTGGGAATCAAACCAGGGACCTTCAGGTCACAAGGTTGGTTCCTTAACCACAAGCCCATAACTGCCCCATATACTTACACACAGAGTGGTGGGGAACCTTGAATACAGCACCCGGGGAGCAATTGGGGTTAGGTGCCTTGCTCAAGTGCACTCCAGCCATAGTACTTGGTAGGACCGGGGATCTCCAGGTGACAAGGCCGGTTCCTTAACCACAAGCTTACGACTATCCTTCACTCTTTAGCAATGGTGGAAGGATATGGCGTGAGAAATGGCACCATGGTGAGGTTGAAGAACCAGATAGCAGTCGTCACTAAACCTCAAAGAATGAGTCTTGGGTGTGTCTCTGGAAAAGTGGCGTGTAGGTAAAAGTGAGCAGAATCAGAGATTGTCCTGTAGGTCAGAGCCAGGGCCTTTGAATGCCGGTTAGATGAGTGGTGGAGTAACATGACCGCTTGGGTTGGTTACATTATATTACTTAAGGTTTTATTGGCGATACTGCAATCCAAAGCGACTTACTGTACAAGCGTCCCAACAAGATGGTTGGGGTCAGAATACCAGGTCAGCCATAATTCAGCACCTCTGGAGCAATCAGAGTTAAAGGTCTTGCCTAAGGGCCCACCTTGGTAAGTTAATAGCCAACACCTTAATGACTGAGCTACCACACCCACCATCATCCATCTGTATTGGAGGGCGTGGTAGCTCAGTGGTTAGGGTGTTGAGCTATCAATCTGAAGGTTGGAGGTTCAAATCCCAGGTCCACTGAAGTTACCAGTGTGGGTCCTTGAGCGAGACCCTTAACCCTCATTGCTCCAGGGATGTTATGATTAACCCTGTGCTCGCCTTGTAAGTCACTTTGGATAAAAGCGTCCAATAAATGACCAAATGTAAATGTTAATGTTAATGTATTGGCTATGAAGTCACAAGTCAGGCTCACTAAAGCCCTTTTTTTGCCCCTCGTCTCAATCCGAATTGTTCCTTTGCTTCACCTTTCAATATTTTGCAAGATGTCCATTGGATCGTTTTTTGTATCTCTGTACTTCTTGCTTGCAGGTGTTTTTTCAGAGGTCATGGCTTTTAAGTGGATTCCAGTGGATTGCAGAGTATGACAGCGTTCCATTCGCTCCTCTTTATTTTAGCCGTTGGCAATCTGCAGCAGGATAGCTCTTCTCAGACCTCTGGTTGAATTAATTTTTACAGTCACTCGCATGACAGCTGGTTTCCAATAATGATTCCTTCGTTTTAATGGGATTTATGGTAAACTCACTGCCACGCAGTGCAGGCTTGGACATATTCTATATTATCGGCTGTATCAGGGCAGAGTACTAATCCCTTTGGATTAGGCTTGTGGTTAAGAAGCCAGCTTTGCAACCATAAGGTCCCTGGTTCGATTTCTGGTCCTACGAAGTCCTATGGCTAAAGGCACTTAACCCCAAATGCTGCCCGGGCGCCATGTGTGCTTAGTACACCAGTGTGTGTATATGTGTGTGTTTCACTGAATGGATGGTGTAAATGTGGAGGACATATTTCAAGATTCAAGAAAGTTTGATTATCATTTGCATCGCATGTGGTACATGAGACAGAAACGAAAAATTGGCTCACTGACCCCGTTTAGCCTATTCTATTAAAGAAAATAAGATATAAAATTAAATAAAAAAATAAAAAAATAAGATATTTTCAGTGACACTGTTGTGATAGGAATAAATGCACCAACCAAATAATCCCTGCTCTGTGGTGTTTCTACTGGGCTACTGACCAGAACAGAGTAAAGTGGAGCAAAAAGGGGGCGTGTCCAAACTCGACAGGCACTGTAACATAATAACACATTTGGTCATTTATTGAACGCTTTTATCCAAAGCGACTTACAAGGGGAGCACAGGGTTATTCACAACATCTCTGGAGCAATGAGGGTTAAGGGCCTTGCTCAAGGACCCATACTGGTAACCTCAGTGGACCTGAGATTTTGATAGCCCAATGCCCTAACCACTGAGCTACCGCGTCCCTGTAATACTAAGGAACTGCAAATTTTTGGCAAAATTGGAGTACAGTCCCAATTTTAACCCGAGCTATGTATTTCCATTTCAGCACATAAGATCAAACAAGAGGAGGCGGAGGAAGAGCCGGAACGCCGAACCCTAGGTCATGATGAGACGGGTCACAGTGGTGAGGAAGGGTCGGTATTGGAAGAGCCCATGACCGACAGCCCAGTCAACCCACAGGATGTTGGAGCATCAGCAGAGGGACCACCTGATGCAGCCATACGACTCCCCAATGGTAAATATGGGTGGCCTTTTTAACTTCGCCTGCTTTCCTACGTGTTTCTGATTTACTCAGGGAAAAACAAATGATTGTTTTTTAGAACATACTTTCATCTTTAGAATTAAAAATGGCAATTAATTATTTTTAAACCTGTTCTGTGACATTCTTAATATAATTAAGGGTTGTAGGAAGTTTAAGTGTGTGGAGCTACTGGGAAATAAATTAATTCTAAAAGTAGCACCTTTGGTAAATTCTAGAGAACAAACTAATGAGCCTATTATGTGATTGGATTAGCGGGAAGGTGATTTGGTTGCCTTATAATAATGGATTAAAGAGTGGATAGATAGGCGTGGGTGTGTAGTTAGGTTTAAATTGATGGATGTGTTGATAGAGGGATCAGGGATCAGATCTTACCTCAAGTGGAGGAGGTTAAGTATCTCGGGGTCTTGTTCACGAGTGATGGTAAGATGGAGCGTGAGATTGACAGACGGATTAGCGCGGGGTCAGCAGTGATGCGGACCCTATACTGGTCTGTTGTGGTAAAGAAGGAGCTGAGCCACAAGGCAAGGCTCTCGATTGACCAGTCGATCTACGTTCCGACCCTCACCTATGGTCATGAGCTTTGGGTAATGACCGAAAGAACAAGATCGCGAATACAAGCGGCCGAAATGGGTTTTCTCCGCAGGGTGGCAGGGCTCTTCCTTAGAGATAGGGTGAGAAGCTCGGTCATCCAGGAGAGACTCGGAGTGGAGCCGCTACTCCTCCGCATTAAAAGGAGCCAGTTGAGGTGGTTCGGGCATCTGGTAAGGATGCCTCCTGGGCGCCTTCCTAGGGAGGTGTTCCAGGCAAGTCCGGCTGGAAGGAGACCACGGGGAAGACCCAGGACACGCTGGAGGGATTATATCTCTCAGCTGGTCTGGGAACGCCTCGGGGTTCCCCCAGTCGAGCTGGTGGAGGTGGCTGGGGCGAGGGAGGTCTGGGTCTCCCTACTTCGGTTGCTGCCCCCGCGACCCGAACCCCGGACAAGCGGAAGATAATGGATGGATGGTGTTGATAGAGGGATGGATAGATGGATGGATCAATGTGTATATAGATGAATAAATGTATGTATGGGTAAACATACATTTTGAATGGGTGGATTGATGGACATATGGATGGATGGGTGAGTAGATGGTTGTTGGCGTGAACTGGTGGATGGAAGTCATGAATTAGTGGATGGATGGTTGGATGGATGGATGGAGGTTTAAATGAGTTGATGGATAAAAGAGATGGATGGATGGATAAATAGATGTATATATGGGTAAACAGGTGGATGGAAGTTTGAATGGATGGATGGATGGATGGATAAATGGATGGCTTGATGAAGGAGTGAACAGGTGGCTGGAAGTTTGAATTGGTGGATGGATAAAAGAGATGGATGGATGAATAAATAGATGTATGTATGGGTGAACAGATGGATGGATGTTTGAATGGGTAGATGGATGAATGGCTGGAGGGGTGAACAGGTGGATGGAAGTTTGAATGGGTGAATATATGGATGGATAGATATATAGATGTATGTATAGTTAAACAGGTGGTTGGAAGTTCGAATGGGTGGGTGGATGAATGGATTGATGCAGGGGTGAATGGAAGTTTAAATGGGTGGATGAATGAATGGATATGGATGGACAAAAATTTGTATGTATGGGTGAACAGGTGGATGGATGTTTGAATGGGTAGATGGATGAATGGCTGGAGGGGTGAACAGGTGGATGGAAGTTTGAATGGGTGGGTGGATTGATGGAGGGGTGAACAGGTGAATGGAAGTTTAAATGGGTGGATAAATGAATGGATATGGATGGACAAAAATTTGTATGTATGGGTGAACAGGTGGATGGAAGTTTGAATGGGTGAATATATGGATGGGTAAATATATAGATGTATGTATAGTTTAACGGATGGTTGGAAGTCGAATGGGTGGGTGGATGAATGCAGGGGTGAATGGAAGTTTAAATGGGTGGATGAATGAATGGATATGGATAGACACAAAGATGTATGTATGGGTGAACAGGTGGATGGATGTTTGAATGGGTACACAGATGGATGGCTGGGGGGATGAATGGGTGGATGGTTGATAAAATTTATAGATATTTCTATGTTTGGGTGAATACAAGATTGGTAATCTAAACCAATGCCTGGGTGGATGGAGGGTTCTACAGCTGGATTGATGGAGGGGTGAACAGGTGAATGGAAGTTTAAATGGGTGGATGAATTAATGGATATGGATGGACAAGAAGATGTATGTATGGGTGAACAGGTGGATGGATGTTTGAATGGGTAGACAGATGGATGGCTAGGGGGGATGAACGGGTGGATGGTCACTAAAATTGATAGATGTTTCTATGTTTGGGTGAATACAATATTGGTAATCTAAATCAATGTCTGGGTGGATGGAAGGTTCTACAGCTGGACGGATGGATGAAAATTAGTTTGGATGTACAGAATGTGGGTGGAGGGATGAATGATTAAACGGATGAATGGATGAGATCTGAGGACAGATTATAGTCGGTGTGTATGGACCCAGAGAACCATAGTCTAGGACACTGCTGTTGAAGCCGTGATGTCATAGCGTGAGCGATCACAGGCAGGGACAGGTCCGATTTACTTTACAGCTGAACGCATTAAAAGTTGGAAAATAATACCAGGTTTCAAAATTTCCATGTGGCCAAACTTGTTCTAGGCCCCGTGTTCTGAGGGTTATCTGTGCATTGATAAGAAGGTGAGGGTAAGATCAGCTCTGTGAGAAAATAATAGAAGAGCTTTACTTGTTTTCTTTGGGACACTATCCTAGGAATCCTCCACAACCTGTTCTGGATGCGTCAGCTGACGTTGAACTCCAAGCTCGGATTTCAACTTTCCAACGTCGTAGAGAGGAGAGAACCCGAACTAATATACCAAATGCTGCGTACTAAGCTACCTAGCATTTTATAGCACACCGTTCATGATCCAGCGGATTCTATTGGACGTCCTCTATGTCATATATATTTTTTATTTTTATTTAAGGGGATCTAGATGTTGGAGCAGTGAGTAAAACAAAAAACAATACACATCACATCAGCAAAAGTTTCGGGACACGCCTCGCAGTCAGTTTCATTTAGCCCAATTGCCACAAGTGTGAAAAAATGAAGTACATGATTCCTGACTGACGATTACGATTTAATGGTACTGTTTAATGGTTGGCGGCACGGTGGCTTAGTGGTTGGCATGTTCGCCTCTCAGTGCTAGGGATTCCCGGTTCGAATCCCCATCTGGGTGGAGTTTCCATGTTCTCCCCGTGTCTGCGTGGGTTTCCTCCGGGTTTTCCGGTTTCCTCCCACAGTCCAAAAACATGGATCAAGTCAATTGAATTCTCCAAATTGCCCCATATAGAGTGTGTCTGTGTGAGTGAGTGTGTGCCCAGCGATGGATTGGCACCCTGTCCTGGGTCTATCTGCCCAGCGCCCGAGACGTTCTCCCCTGGATGGGCATGGGGAACCCCACCGCGACCCTAATAGAGGATAAAGCGGGAGATAATGAATGAATGAATGTTTAATGGTATTGTCTGAGAAATAATCACGATTATACAAGTTCATAACACAAAACACTAAATTGCGAAATAATTGTGAAAATCAAAGCGTCCTTTAAAGTACATAACAGTGTCACGATTTAGCGAAAACTACGTTTTTATTAATTTTTTTCCTGTAAGAACAAAGTAAACAGATAAGTGTAACTTTATTTTTTTTTTATTTTACACCTCTCACTCCAAAGAGCTACCATCATCCATCCATCCATCATCTTCCGCTTTATCCTCTATTAGGGTCGCGGTGGGGTTCCCCATGCCCATCCAGGGGAGAACGTTTCGGGCGCTGGGCAGATACACCCAGGACAGGACACCAATCTATCACTGGACACACACTCACTCACACACACACACTCTATATGGGGCAATTTGAAGAATTAAATTGACCTTGATCCATGTTTTTGGACTGTGGGAGGAAACCGGAGAACCCGGAGGAAACCTACGATGACACGGGGAGAACATGGAAACTCCACCCAGATGGGGATTCAAACCAGGAATCCCTAGTGCTGAGAGGAGAACATGCCAACCACTAAGCCACCAGCATAATACACATATTTCTTATGAATGTCCTCATGTGAAATTTAAGTTGCTCTAACAACAAATGAACTGTAAGATTTCTAATGTAAAGGATCTGTAATTGCAAAAACGATTAATCGCCTCAGCCCTAGTTCCAATGCAGAGATGGGTCTTATTAGGTAAGTTGGTGAGAATCATTGACTGCCATGCTGACTTCTCACCACATTCCTACATTCAGGATGATCTAGAATCATGACTATACCCCAGGATCTGTTAATGACTGACCTCACAAATGTCCTTTGAAGTAAAGGACCAAAACTCCCACCAAAAAGACACTTATAAAGCTCTGAAGCAGAGACCGTTTTAGAATGCAGTGTAATGAAAGGTCCTGTGTATGTGTGCAGGTGTAATTTGTGAGTCCTTATAGTGTATTGAACAATTCCGCCACCTCCCTTCAACTTGTGAACTATTTTTGATTATTTTGAGGACGCACTTAATCTAAATGTTAATCCAACTATAGTTAAAATCCGCTTTTCAAAAGATGGTGTCTGTTTTTTTTTTTTTTTTTTTTTTTTTTTTTTTTTAATGTTAATTACCCCCAGAAAAGTGACACCCACAACCCCAGGATGCTCGCTGGATTGAATTTCAGCTTTTCTAGTCGGTACAGTTCAACTACTGAACACTCTGGCTCACACTTGTAAACTGCTTTTCAACTTTAACGCCTTAAAAGTCACACAGCATGACTATGATTGTCTGAACGTTTTTACTTACGCCGAATGAATTTGTTAATGAGCAAAAGCAATACAGTCTCATCAGGCTCATCCATCCATCCATCCATTATCATTAACGTTTCAGGCGCTGGGCAGATACACCCAGGACAGGACGCCAATCTATCGCTGGGCACACACTCACTCACACACACCCACTCTATATGGGGCAATTTGGAGAACTCAATTGACATGATCCATGTTTTTGGACTGTGGAAGCAAACCGGAGAACCCGGAGGAAACCCACGCGGACACGGTGAGAATATGGAAACTCCACTCAGATTGGGATTCGAACCGGGAATCCCCAGCACTGAGAGGCAAACGTGCTAACCACTAAGCCACCGTGTCGCCTCATCAGGCTCATTTCTATAGAATTTTATTTTTGGTTTATGAGTTACTACTTAAACACTGGTGGCTTAGTGGTTTTAGTGCTAATCCATCCACAAGGTTAAGGGGTCAATCACAAACACACATACACAGACATACGAACTGTCTGTATATATGTATGTATATAGGGGTACATTGATGCAGTCAGTAAATACATGTAAGTAAGTAAGTAACTTTTATTTATAAAGCACTCTAAACACAACTTGTGTTGACCAAAGTGTTTTTTAGACTAAAAAAAAAAAAGAGAACTAAGGTATACTTTTGGAACTTGATCCAGTTGCGATGCTGTGAGCTAAACTTGTAGGTTTCCATGCTGATCTCATTAGAAGCTGATCTGCAGCGTAATTAGCAGTTTTAGTTTCGACTGTGAAATGACATTTTTATTCTGAGAAATAGATATAATCGAAAATGTTTTTTATTTTTAATGATGTACCTTTTATATATTGTAAGCTATATAAAAGGATGCTTTATATTATTATTATTATTATTATTATTATTATTATTGTTACTATTAAGTAGTGGCGATGAAGGTGGTAGTAGTACTACATTTACATTACATTACATTTAGTCATTTAGCAGACGCTTTTATCCAAAGCGACTTACAAATGAGAACACCACAAGTCAGAAGCCATGGAGAAACCAACTATACTGTAAGTTCATCAACCTGATTGTTATTCGAAGCTGCGCCCCCCCCCCCCCCCCCCCCTTTTTTTTTTTTTTTTTTTTTTTTTTTTTTTTTTTTTTTTTTATAACAGGTATTTGGTAAATAGATGCGTCTTAAGTAGTTTCTTAGTACTAAATGTCTAGATGTTGTAATAGTAATTGTACCAGTAACTAGTAGTAGTGGTGATTGTGCTAGTATTAGTATTCATATTAGTTGTAGTGGTGGTGGTAGTAGCAGTGGTTGGGGATGGGGGTGCTGGTGTAGTGGTGTAGAAGTGTTAGTAGTAGTATTGGAGCTAGTGATAGTTGTGGGGTGGAGTTGTGATAGTAGTATATTTAGTGGTGGTAGTGGAAGATATTAGTAGTAGGAGGTGGTGGTAGTAGTAGGTATTAGTAGTAATGGTGGTGGTGTTGCTAAGGGTGGTAGTAGTAGTAGAAGTAGTTGTAGGAACAGTAGCAGTGTATTGGTAGTAGTAATGATGGCCGTGGTGTTGACAATAGTGTGGTAGTAACAGTGTTGGTGGTAGTAGAAATGGTAGTAGTAGTGGTTGGGTGTGTTGGTGTAGTGGTGTAGAAGTGGTCGTAATAGTATTGTAGGTAGTGGTAGTTGTGGTGTGGAGTTGTGAGAGTAGTATTAGAACTAGTAGTACTGAAGGTGGAGTAGTGGTGGTGTTGCTAAGGGTAGTAGTAGTAGAATCAGTACAATAGTAGTAGTAGTGGAGGTGCTGGTGGTGGTGATGACAATAGTCAACTAGCTGGTGGTAGTAGGAGTTGTTGTGTATTAGTAGTTATAGTATGTAGTTGCAGTAGTAATAGTGATGGTAGTAATGGTTTTGGTAGCAGTAGTTGTAGTAGTAATGGTAAAATTTATGACATTTATGGTAGTTAGATAAGAACTAGTTATACTGAAGGTAGTAGTATATGTAGTATTGGTAGTGGTAGATTTTACTAGTTGTAGGTACAGGTAGTAATGGTGGTGGTGTTGACAATTTTACAGGTAGTAGTAGTTGTGTATTAGTGGTTATAGTATGTCGTAGCAGTAGTAATAGTGATGGTAGTAATGATTGTGGTAGCAGTAGTTGTAGTAGTAATGGTAAAATTTATGAAATTTCTGGTAGTTGGATTAGAACTAGTTATACTGATGGTAGTAGTATATGTAGTATTGGTAGTGGTAGATGTTAGTAGTTGTAGGTACTGGTGGTAATGGTGGTGGTGTTGACAATTGTACAGGTAGTAGTAGTTGTGTATTAGTAGTTATAGCAGTAGTAGTAATAGTGATGGTAGTAATGGTTGTGGTAGTAGTAGTTGTAATGGTAAAATTTATGAAAAGTGTCTAATCTGCATATTTAATATTTATACTGAGTGTTAATCAGGATAAGTGTGACAGTCTGACTAAAGTACATTATGCCATCTTATTATCTATAATGACATTTTTGATTTCCTCTATGTATTTCCTGTGAGTTGCATCTCTTCTTCCTGTTGCTGCGTACCTTTTATACTTGATTCATTTGAAGAAACTAAAGCAACCATACCGTAATAATTTAATAAAACGCACAAAGGTTCCAGCACCTCTGCAAATCCTGTTCAGTATGAACAGCTTAAAAATAAATGAATTAATAATAATAATAATAATAATAATATAATCATCATATATATTGATTGCTCATTTTTATTTTAAATAAGCATTTATGCCTCAGTGGCTTAGTGGTTTAGCATGTTCTCCTCTCAGCACTAGGGATTCCCGGTTCGTATCCCAATCTGGGTGGAGTTTCCATGTTCTCCCCATGTCCACGTGGGTTTCCTCCGGGTTCCCAGGTTTCCTCCCACAGTCCTAAAACATGGATCAATTCGATTGAGTTCTCCAAATTGCCCCATATAGTGTGTCTGTGTGAGTGAGTGTGTGCCCAGCGATAGGTTGGTGCCCTGTCCTGGGTGTGTCTGCCCAGCGCCCAAAACGTTCTCCCCTGGATGGGCATGGGGAACCCCACCGCGACCCTAATATAGGATAAAGCGTAAGATAATGGATGGATAGATTTTTGCCTCAGATCATTAAACGTTGTTGCTTCACATATGAATTTTTGGTTTAATGAACGTGTTCAGAAGCTTTACGTTTGGGCCACAGGTCACATCATGACTGATGTTGTCACTTATAAAAGAATCGCTCTACAAATAACTAACACTATAGTGAAGTTTAAAACATAGAAGGATGTCAGACTTCTCATTAAGTTATTCTCATTGAGTCAAAAGACAAAACGAGATGGGTGGTGGTGGGGGGTGTAAATAGAATGTGATAGTACCTGTTGCTATAATAAACGGGCTACCATCCTTGCTTTTTATATAAGCCTTCTCTGGAAAGCCATTGTGGTGAGACGTGCTCTACAAAAATGTACTGCGACAGAGCTGGGCTATTAACAGCCAACACTTTCTCACCTCTAACCATAAATAAGAAATGATGTCTCTACTTTTATAGTGGTTAGCATTCAGGCTCAGACTAGACATCCCAGCGGTGAGAACTTTTGAAATACTGTAGAAATAATATGGTTTTACGACTCCATCCATTCCACACCATCCTGCAATGTTGGCTGATTACTAAATAAGAACTGTAAAGTTGGCACTCAGCCATGCGGCTCTATTTAAACACCGATTTCCCAACTGCTCTAACTAATGAGACAAATGTGCGTCATTTGTAAAAATGTCTTTAAGTGTTATGAAGACATGGAGGTGAGATTAAGCTAGTCGGCAGTGTGTCACTTGGAGCTAAGGTTAGGCGTAAGTTTCAGCTCGTAAGGTTCCTTTATGGTATTTTTTCGGAACCTTAAATTTACATTTACATATTGACATTCGGTCATTTATTGGACACTTTTATCCAAAGCGACTTACAAGGTGAGCACAGGGTTCATCACAACATCCCTGGAGCAATGAGGGTTAAGGGTCTTGCTCAATGACCCACATGGGTAACTTCAGTGGACCTGAGATTTGAACCCCCAACCTTCAGATTGATAGCCCAACGCCCTGACCACTGAGCTACCACTCCCTTCCACTGAGCAATCTTCTTGAAACTTTTGGTATCTAAAGTGGGTGTGGTTGCTCAGTGTGATGAGCTATCAAACTGGACGTTGTTGATTTAAGCCCCAGGTCCACTGAAGTTACCAATGTGGGTCCTTGAGCAAGACCCTTAACCCGCACTACTCCAGGGTGCCGTACCAACCCTGTTTACTGACCCCAACCAAGTCAGGATACTTGTAAGTCACATTGGGTAAAAAAAATGCTAGATGACCAAATGTAAATGTAAACAAATTTTTTTTTTTAATTAAATTTAGCTTTATAAAATCAAGGCGGCACGGTGGCTTAGTCGTCAGCACGTTCTCCTCTCAGCACTAGGGATTCCCGGTTCGAATCCCCATCTGGGTGGAGTTTCCATGTTCTCCCCGTGTCTGCGTGGGTTTTCTCCGGGTTCTCCGGTTTCCTCCCACAGTCCAAAAACATGGATCAAGTTCAAGTGAATTCTCCAAATTGCCCCATATAGAGGGGTTCCCCAAATGGACATGGGGAACCCCCCCGCGACCCTAATAGAGGATAAAGCAGAAGATAATGAATGAATGAAAGGTCAATTGAATTCTCCAAATTGCCCCATATAGAGTATGTGTGTCTGTGTGAATAAGTGTGTGCCCAGCGATGGATTGGCGTCCTGTCCTGGGTATATCTGCCCAGCGCCCAAAATGTTCTACCCTGGATGGGCGTGGGGAACCCCCCCGCGACCCTAATAGAGGATAAAGCAGAAGATAATGGATGAATGGATGGATTTTCTGCAAATTAAGCCAAACCTTACAGCTACACAAAGAACTCAAAATAGCAGTCCATCTAAGTGTTTAGAGCCCATGGTCCTATGAGCATGAATATAAGAACGACGTGTTGCTTTGTCTGCAGGTGATCGTCCATTCCTGTGCAATCAATGTGGCGTCTCCTTCACCCAGAAAGGCAACCTGCTGAGACACATCAAACTCCACACAGGAGAGAAGCCCTTTAAGTGCCCCTTCTGCAGCTATGCGTGCCGACGCCGTGACGCCCTCACTGGACACCTGCGCACACATTCAGGTTTGTCAATATTTCCAAATCTTCATCAGGTGAAGTCTCTCATTGTCCAATTTATTAGCAAACTTTTTACTATGTGGATGCGATTACATACCTCATCGGTCCCCGTTACTTTGTTGTCTCATGGTAGAGACACCCACAGGGAGGTGGAACATCCTCAGGATTGCGGTCACACTTATGTGGTGATGTGGTGATGGTGTTTTGTTGTGTGTTGTGCCGGTAGGAGCAGATTAAACACAGCAATTCGGCCGAAGTTATGGTCCTTACTCAGTTTATACTCCATTGCTTCAAAGCAGAAGTGCCCTTTGCCTAATCAGTCCTTTAACATTTAACCCATCTGTGCTGTGAAACACACACACACACACACACACACACACACACACTGAGTGAAGTGCTAAGACGTGCCCAGAATGGTGGGCAGCCCTGTACAAGGCGCCCAGGGACCAATTGGAGTTAGGTGCCTTGCCCAAAGGGACTGGGAATCCCAGCCCAGTTGGGACTGGGAATCGAACCGAGGACTTTTAAGTCGCAAGGCTGGTTCCTTCATTAAGCATTTTATCCAGAGCGACTTACAAATATCCCAACTTGGTTGGAGTCTGAACACGGGGTTGTTACAGCATCCCTGGAGCAAAGAGGGTTAAGAGTCTTGCTCAAGGACCCACAATGGTTTTGAATTTTAAACCCACAACCTTCTGATTGACAGCCCAACACCCTAACCACTGAGCTACCCGGTTCGAATCTCCATCTGGGTGGAGTTTCCATGTTCTCCCCGTGTCCGCATGGGCTTTCTCCGGGTTCTCCGGTTTCCTCCCACAGTCCAAAAACATGGATCAAGTCAATTGAATTCTCCAAATTGCCCCATATAGAGTGTGTCTTTGTGAGTGAGTGTGTGTCCAGTGATATAGATTGGTGTCCTGTCCTGGGTCAATCTGCCCAGCGCCTGAAACGTTCTCCCCTGGATGGGCATGGGGAACCCCCCCGCGACCCTAATAGAGGATAAAGCGGAAGATAATGGATGGATGAATGAATGAATTCAAAACTCTGGATTTAAATTCATAACTCATTCATAAGTTTAGGAAAGTCTTCAGGTCATTGGCATTAGACATCCATCCATCCATTATCTTCTACTTCATCCTCTACTAGGGTCGCAGGGGGGGTTCCCCATGCCCATCCAGGGGAGAACGTTTCAGGTGCTGGGCAGATACACCCAGGACAGGGCGCCAATCTATCGCTGGGCACACACTCACTCACACAGACACACTCTATATGGGGCAATTTGGAGAATTCAATCGACCTTGATCCATGTTTTTGGACTGTGGGAGGAACCCGGAGAACCCGGAGGAAACCCACGCAGACACGGGGAGGACATGGAAACTCCACCCAGATTGGGATTTGAAATGCCGCCGGCATTAGACATCTCTTAAAATCAACAACGGTCCCCCTGAATGAGTCCCAGCGTTGAAAAGTCTTTGGGCCCCCGGTGCATTGTAGCTGTTACAGTACATGAAGAGCTCCAGCACCTCAGGCTGGGCGGAACATTGTGTTCTGTGGTGGATGTGGCGTCAAATGTCACCCCAACAAGACAAGACAGAGACTAAGATGAGACATCCGTTATTTTTAGGCATGCGTTTGGTGTCTGGACACCATGCCTCGAATGGGATGGATGCAGTGCGCGTTGAGCTGCTTGGGTTTTTTCAGAATTACGTGTCCACTCCGAGGCCCTTTTTACACCTGCTCGAGTGCACTGTGGTTAACTCACTTAGGACATTGTCTTCCTGTAGCCTGCGAGTTAGCGAACCACTAAAGGAAACCCTCCATCGCTCTCTGGCTCGCTGTCTCTGTTGGTTTTCTCTTTCACCCACTTCGTTCTCTCTGTTCCTCCTTTCTTCTCTTTGTTTCATCATGATCTCATTTCTGTTTCTCTATATATGCTTTTCCACCCTTCTACTGCCCCACCTGGTTGGTCTTGCATTCATCCACCACCACAACCACTCAGTTTTCCGTCAGTCCAGCTGCCGACCGATTTATTCATCAATCAGTGTCTCTATATGTTCATCCATCCATCAATCCATCCATATACTCATATACCTTCCCTCTCTTGTGTGTATATATATATATATATATGTAGGGCGGCACGGTGGCTTAGTGGTTGGCATGTTCTCCTCTCAGCGCTAGGGATTCTCGGTTCGAATCCCAATCTGGGTGGAGTTTCCATGTTATCTCCGTGTCCACGTGGGTTTTCTTCCGGGTTCTCCGGATCAAGGGCAATTGAATTCTCCAAATTGCCCCATATAGAGTGTGTGTGTGTGAGTGAGTGTGTGGCCAGTGATTGATTGGTGTCCTGTCCTGGGTCTATCTGCCCAGCGCTCGAGACGTTCTCCCCTGGATGAGCATGGGGAACCCCCCCGCAACCCTAGTAGATATATATATATATATATATATATATATATATATATATATATATATATATATATATATATATATATATATATATATAGGGCAGCACGGTGGCTTAGTGGTTAACACGTTCTCCTCTCAGCACTAGGGGATCCTGGTTGGAATCCCCATCTGGGTGGAATTTCCATGTTCTCCCCGTGTCCGCGTGGGTTTCCTCCGGGTTCTCCGGTTTCCTCCCACAGTCCAAAAACTCTGTGTGAGTCTGTGAGTGAGTGTGTGCCCAGCAATAGATTGGTGTCCTGTCCTGGGTGTTTCTGCCCAGCGCCCGAGAAGTTCTCCCCTGGATGGGCATGGGGAACCCCACCGCGACCCTAATAGAGGATAAAAGCGGAAGATAATGGATGAATGAATATATATATATATATATATATATATATATATATATATATATATATATATAAAATCACCCATCTTCCCAACCACCCACCTACAAAAACCACTCATCCACCGTCCATCAGTACGTCCACCTACATACACATATGATTTGTCAATCAATTCACCATCCATCCATGCTGCTACCCATACATCATCATAATTGTTTTTGTATAATTAACCCCCCCCTCGTTTTTCTTTCTTACTCTCATCCTCTTCCCCCAACCATTTGTTCACATCGTCCGTCTTCTGTCCTTTATCATCTTATGTCTTTGTGTTTCTTTCTCTACATCATTCTCCTTTTTCAATCTATTTTGCTGACTCTCTCTCTCTCTCCGTCTCCCTCTCTCTCTTTACCCCCCGCCCTTTAAAAAAAAAAAAGTTCTTTAGTACAGAAACACTTTATACCTCTGGTCCACTCTATCTCCACCCAATCTCTCCATCATGTGTGACCTTGATCGCCTCCCGCGCTGACTCTTTACCCTCACTTGTGCTCGCGGTTCGCTCTGAGGGAGAGGGGTAGCACTCTATCTCTTTAATCATGTTTTGCTGTCTTTCTTTGTCTTTTCTCATTTCCTGTTTTGCAGAGCTAATCGCACTCAGCACCTGGAATAGTGCAGTTTTTCTAGGCCAGGCAGTTAATATGTCAGGGTTTGTCACATTTCTCCGTGCACACAATACACTCGAATCACGAGCAGCCTGGTTTTTTTTTGTTCACGCCGCCGGAGAGATTTCGGCCCGATATGCACTCTTTGCCGGTTTCTTTCTAATAAACCTGATGCATTTTACATCTTGCAATGCGCTTGTCACGAGAAACCCGCTGGAGCTCGTGAGCCGAACCTCCCGAAGACGTCGCCGCCTCTCTGACAGGGCCGGAGACGGCCGGCGTGCGGTTTTCGGGCTTTTCTTCGTCACGTAGCTCTGGCAGCCTGCGGCGTAGTCTAGCCTTACCCAGCTTGATTAGTATCAGCGCTGCAGACAGGCAAGGAAAATTACAGAGAAGGACGCCTTTGTCCTGATCCCCGCTCATTAGCCGAGCGACATCAGAGGCTGACAGGAATGCAAGGAACTCGGGCGGGTCTCGCTGCCTCTTACGCAAAAGCACTTTCCAGCGGGAGATGGAAAGGAGGACATTAGAAGCCATCAATGCAATAACCCAGAAAAACCTTAACCGATGTTTGAAATTGAAGTTGAAATTAGCACTTTGTTGGAAGGGAGGGAGGATTCGCGTGCGCGAAGTCTAACCAATTACATTTACATTCAGTCATTTAGCCAACGCTTTTATCCAAAAACGACTTACGAGCAAAAGAACAAACAACAATATAACTACCTGAGGTAACGAGTTGGAAGTGATTGCAATCAGTAATTGGGACGCATGCTTGAATTTTAGACATTTTACAAACGCAGACCTTTATGGGGGACACGGTGGCTGAGTCGTATGTTTTACGGTTTCCTTCCACAATCCAAAAACATGGATTCAAGGTCATCTGGCTGCTCTAAATCGCCCCTATGTAAACTTCTAAATCGAGTGGGTGCTTATGTGGGAATAAGAGTGAGTGCAGGGATGGATTGGCGCCCTGTCCTGGGTGTCCTATCTGCCCAGCGCCCAAAACATTCTCCCATGGATGGGCATAAGAAACGCCCTCCCCCACAACCCTAGTCTATACCCTAGTATAGAATTAAATGGAAGATGATGAGATGAGATGATTGCCCCATAGCAAGAAGGGTTCATGGAGTTCATGGAGGATGGAGTTTATATTGTCTCCTCTTGTCCGTACAGGGATTCCTCAATAAACAATGGTCTTCTTCTCTAGTTCAGTGAGGTGTAGGTCAGTTGAAGTCACAATACTAGGGCCGTTTCCAAAATCATACACCGTAGGCAAAAGGTGTGAGCGAGAATGTCCTGCATGTTCAGACAGGAGACATTAGGTAGTAGGTCTTTTTTTTAATGTCTGCCATTCTAGTGGTCACCAGGGGAGCACTGGTGGAGATGAAGATGCTAATTCCCTATACACTTTAAAGTGATGCACTAATATAGAATTTTATAAATATATTTTTTATAATATTTTTTTAAATAAAAAAAATATATATATATACAAATTTTTTATAATATTTTTTAATAATAATATATTATTATCTGCGGCATGGTGGCTTAGTGGTTAGCACGTTCGCCTCTCAGCGCTAGGGATTCCCGGTTCGAATCCCCATCTGGGTGGAGTTTCCATGTCCTCCCCGTGTCTGCGTGGGTTTCCTCCGGGTTCTCCGGTTTCCTCCCACAGTCCAAATTCATGGATCAAGTCATTTGAGTTCTCCAAATTGCCCCATGTAGAGTGTGTCTGTGTGTGTGAATGTGTGCCCAGCGATGGATTGGTGCCCTGTCCTGGGTGTATCTGCCCAGCGCCCGAAACGTTCTCCCCTGGATGGACATGGGGAACCCCCCCGCGAACCTAATAGATGATAAAGTGGAAGATAATGGATGGATATTATTATCTTTCACATAATCCGCTACTAGGGTCATGGGCAGGATTCCCAAGCTCATCGAGGGGAGAATATTTCATATTCTGGGGCAATATAGGGAGCAATTTAGAGCAGCCAAATCACCTTGAATCCATGTCGCACCATCTTTTCCCCACCACCAGCGTGGTCCATTTCTCTAAAACCCTATCACAGCATATTTCCCCACCCACAGCATTGTCTGTTTCACTACACCTCTGCCCTACCACCTTTTTCTCACTCCCAGCTTCAACTGTTATTCTATGCCCAACCACACAACATTCCACACTCCCAGCATCATCCGTTCCGCTACGCCCCTGCCACGCCACCGTGCCCCACCCCAAACGTTGTCCGTTCCACTACACCTCGGCCACACCATCTTTTCCCACTTCTACTGTCATCTGTTCCTCTATGCCCCTGCCACACCACGTTGCCCACTCCAAGCGTCATCCATTCCCCTACACCCCTTCCACACCATGTTGCCCCACACCAAACGTTGTCCGTTCCACTACACCCCCACCACACCACCTTTTCCCACTTCCACCTCCCTCTGTTCCTCTACACCCCTGCCACACCACGTTGCCCCACTCCAAGCGTTGTCCGTTCCACTACACAACAGCCACACCACGTTGCCCCACTTCAAGCGTCATCCATTCCCATACACCCCCACCACACCACATTGCCCCACCCCAAACGTTGTCCGTTCCACTATACCCCTGCCACACCACCTTTCCTCACCCCAACCATTGTCCGTTCCACTACACCCCCACCACACCACCTTTTCCCACTTCCACCTCCCTCTGTTCCTCTATGCCCTTGCCACACCACATTGCCCCACTCCAAGCATCGTCCATTCTCCTCACCCCCAGCATTGTCTCTTTCACTACACCTCTGCCACACCACTTTTACCCACCCCCAGCGTCATCTGTTCCCCTACGCCCCTGTCACTCCACCTTTCCCCACCTCCAGTGCCATCCATTCCATTATACCCCACTATACTCTACACCATTTTTTCCCACGCCCAGCATCATCCATTTCTCTACACCCCTGACAAACCACTTTTCCCTCCCTCTACATCGTCCATTCTTTTACACCCTGCCACTGATACATTTTCTATTTTAATGTATATTTTTTGTCTATACATCAAATGACTCTCCTAATTACTAGATTTTTAACCCTATACGTCAGAAACCCTGCTCAACACGACCAGACTGAAAGTGTTTTAACCTTTTGCAATGTTCTGTGGCCAATTTTGAAGAAAGCAAAACCACAAAATGTTGCGATGGCCAAAGCCCCGCCTCACTCAAGTGTAGCTTGGAAGTCTAAAAGTTGTGAAGTGGCGTTAACATACATTTTGCAAAATTATGACTTTAAAATTACTTAATTAAAATTACATTAAAATGTACAGAGAAGACACATACAAGGAAATGTTTCTTTAGCCCAGAACATGGGAAATTTTTGGAAAACCCATTCCTTGTAACAAATGAAAGTTCTGCTTTAGACCCTGAATGCCAAATAAAGGGAGAACATGGACTACAGAATGATGCGCGACTTCAGTAGTCCATGGTAGGGTTAGGTGGCTGAAACTCTGGTACATGCATTTGTCACATCTAGGCTTGATTAATGGAACTCCGTCCTAATTGGGCTTCCTTACAGTAGCCTTAAGACGTTACAGTACGTACAGAACTCGGTAGCTAGAGTTCGTGCACGCACCAGGGTATGGGATCAATCACCCCAATATTGAAAGAGTTGCATTGGCTTTTGGTTCATTACCGTATACTGTTCAAAATACTGCTGCTGGTTTTTATATGCTATTCTATTATATTATTATATTATTATTATTATTATTATTATTATTATTATTATTATTATTATTATATTAAGGTGACTATGGACCATAAGGCTGCCATTGTGGAGACCTTTAGATTGTAGAACATGTTGATAAATCTGCGTAATATTTAAAATGTAGACGGAAAAACAAAATTGGACTGTGTAGAACTGAAAAGACGAAGATCCTTGGTGAAAAAAGACAAACGCTATTCTACAGGCCAATCACATCTTCACGTCTCTGAAGTTTAATGAGCAGAATTATCACCTGACTGGGGCAAATAGAACACTCTCGAGACTCTCAAGGTCAAATAAGTTTCATCCTGGCAAAAGAAAAATGAGTCGATAAAGTGAATAAGTGATCTAAAAGTTTGTGACGGTGTGAATGTTGCTTTGTAGGAATGCTGAGTGTAATATTTCCATCTATGTGTCTGTGGCACGAAGCCTGAAGACCATCAGAATGTAAATATTTATGAAGCCGGGCACTTGTGCTAGATAGAAATGAGCTTGAAGTGAAATGTCATCTCCATCTCACGATTTCCTGTTTTCAACCCGAATGGATGCGGTTAAGTGGGCTTTAATGCAACAGTAGAGGCATTTGCATAATAAGAATAGATGCAGACACAGGAATTTTTCATCCAACATCTGCAAAAGCAGATTTGATCGGATGGCGGCATATCAGCATTTCAAGATGTCAAAATTTTTTTTTTTTTTTTTTTTTTTTTTGCATATCTATCACATAAATATATGGGCTTATGCCCCAGACGCTCATGTGTGTCAAACAGAGCTTTATCTGTCCATGTCCCAACGTGCCCTGCGCAGGTGCTGTCCCAGTTCACTGGACCAAACCGCGGCGTTTCTTTTTATTTCCATCTTGTGGTGCAGCTCGTTTCCAGCAGCACAGACGGAATCTCCTTTCAGCCGCACTGCATTTACTGTAACCATCAATTAGTGTTCATGCATAATACCAAAGGCCTACTGTTTAGAAATATTGACATTTTGTTGAAAACAACTGTCCATAATACGTAGACCTCACACTTGGGTCGTTTAGTTTCCCAAACGTTGACGTTACGCGTCTCCTGATTTAGTCGTCTGTACAGGATTGAGTTTAACCTTAAAATGAAATTCAAATAAAAATCAGATCATAATAATTCCAGTCAGTAATTAACTATAATATTTAAGTAACAGTAAAAAGTTTGGACACGCCCCCTTTCTGCTCCACTTATTGTCAGCTCCAGTAAAGACGGACTCTGTAGTTCCAGACTGTAGTCCATCTGTCCGTTTGGGTTCTACAGTACATACTGAGTACGTCCCCTTTACTCTGTTCTAATGTTCAGAACCCCTATAGTACCACCACAGAGCAGGGGTTATTGGGTGGGGGCATTATTCCTATCCCAGCAGTGAAACTGAGGTGGAGAAATGAAACTCCACTAAAGCGCCTCCCCCACCACCACATCAGTGTCACTGCAAAACTGACGATAAACAATCCACCACCCAAATGATACCTGTTCTGTGATGCTCCTGACCAACAGAGAACCAATAGAACACAGATAGACTACAGTCTGGAATTGGAGAACTACAACGTCCATCTATATGATAAGTGGAGGAGATGGAGGATGGAGCAAGAAGGGGGTGTGGCCAAACTTTTGACTGGTACTGTATATACAAAGTTCAAGAATACTCACAGTAAGCACGGACAGTAACTCGTATAACGCCTGGCCATTCGTGTTAATATGATGTTTCATGATGGGCTCATTGGGATGCTGTAGGTCCAAACATCTGCTGCATGGCCTATTGTTCATCTTTTCTAAATGAGCCGTTTGCTTTATGACTGTGTCATTGTCAGTTGCTTCTCTGAGATGCAAGTTCCTGTTCTTAAAATGAGCTTTTCTGGAAATTCTTTGAAACATTTCGGCGAATGTGATGTAATGTATTTATCTTAATAGAATGAATCATTCATTCATTTATTATCTTCCACTTCATCCTCCATTAGGGTCTCAGTGGGGTTCCCCATGCCCATCCAGGGGAGAACGTTTCGGTCGCTGGGCAGATACACCCAGGACAGGACGCCAATCTATCACTGGAGACACTCACTCACACAGACACACTCTATATGGGGCAATTTGGAGAACTCAATTGACTTGATCCATGTTTTTGGTCTGTGGGAGGAAACCAGAGAACCCGGAGGAAACCCACGCGGACACAGGGAGAACATGGAAACTCCACCCAGATGGGGATTTGAACCGGGAATCCCTAGCGCTGAGAGGAGAACGTGCCAACCACTAAACCACCGTGCCACCTAGAATTAATCAGATATCTTTTATATAAAGAGATTCACTTATGACATCACTGGACAATTGGTAATAACATTGACCTCCTAATGTGGGGTCCAGTATTTTGGACAGTCGTAGGATTCCGATTAAGGAATCGACCTGAAGGTTCCCGGTTCGATTCCCAGTCCCAACAAGTACTATTGTTGAAGTGCCCTCAGACAAGGCACCTATCCCCAATTGCTTCCCAGGAGCCGTATACCGGGCTGCCCACCGCTCCGGACACAGGTTCTCACTTCACCAGTGTGTGTGTGTATGTGTATTTCACTGCATGAATGGGTTGCATCCATCCATCCATTATCTTCTGCCTTATCATCTACTAGGGTCGCGGGGGGGGTTCCCCATGCCCATCCAGGGGAGAACGTTTTGGGCGCTGGGCAGATACACCAATCTCTGGACGCCAATCTATCACTGGGCACACATTCACACACACAGACACACTCTATATGGGGCAATTTGGAGAACTCAATTGACCTTGATCCATGCAATTAAGCCACCATGCCACCCCCCCCCCCCCCCCTGCAACATAGACATTGTTAACGTTTTAATCAGTCAGCTTTATCACCCCTGACATTAGAAGATTAAATAGTGACATTTTAAGTCAAATATTGTTGATTTCCAATTCTCAGCCATCTGGTATCGGAACATCACATCAACCAGCGAATTGAGATTTAGCATGTTCTTCCTCCAAGATGTAGAACCACTTGGGTGCTTTTTGCTTAGTTGCTGATCACGCAACATTGGGATGTGGTGTAACTCTGAGGAAATAACTTTCGTCTCTTCCTGTATACTTGACGGAGTTGATTATTCGATGATGCTGTGGTTGAGAGAGAAGATTTAAGGACACCCCGCCTTTCCTGAGAGGGTTGCCACTTTCCCCTTCTCTGGGTTCAGGCCATGGGTGCCTCAAAGCAGCAAGCCTCAAACGATGAGCCCAACCCGCTTCTGTTTCAATTGTTTTCTAAAGCAGGATGCCAATAAAGTGCTTTGCCACCACATGGTGTTATCTGTTAACAGTAAGCATCGTTGCTAGGCTACATGAGGACTTACAGATGGGTTATAGCCTATTCAAGGATTCATATAAGCTGATGAAACCATGTGATTTTCCTTCGCTTCGCATCAGTGTGGCATAAAGCAGCTGAAAAACCAGGCTGCTCTTTGTTTAAGTGACTTTTTTTCTGCTTGACAAACACATTTTTTATCTTTAAAGAGCTTTAATATTACAAATGAGCCATTAAACTAAATAGATGTAAAGATAATTCAGATTAATTCCAATAGTTTTGAAAGAAGAAGTTTATTGCAATGAATCAAACATCTTGATGCCATGGTAACCGCCAATCGCTTGCCAGTCAACCCTCTTTTAAAATTTGTAATGTTGTTTGGTGGCACGGTGGCTTAGTGGTTGGCATGTTCTCCTCTCAGCACTAGGGATTCCCGGTTCGAATTCCAATCTGGGTGGAGTTCCTATGTTCTCCCCGTGTCCGCGTGGGTTTCCTCCGGGTTCTCTGGGGGGGGGTTTCCTCCCACAGTCCAAAAACTTGGATCGAGGTCAATTGAATTCTCCAAATTGCCCCATATAGAGTGTGTATGTGTTTGTGTGAGTGAGTGTGTGTCCAGCGATAGATTGGCATCCTGTCCTGGGTGTATCTGCCCAGCGCTCGAAACGTTCTCCCCTGGATGGGCATGGGGAACCCCCCCGCGACCCTGGTAGAGGATAAAGCAGAAGATAATGGATGGATGGATGGATGGATAATTCAGGTTAATTCCAATAGTTTTGAAAGAAGCAGTTCATTGCAATAAATCAAACTTCTTGATGCCACGGTAACCGCCAATCGCTTGCCAGTCAACCCTCTCTTAAAATTGGTAATGTTGTTTGGTGGCACGGTGGCTTAGTGGTTGGCACATTTTCCTCTCAGTGCTAGGGTTTCCCGGTTCGGATCCCAACCTGGGTGGAGTTTCCATGTTCTCCCCGTGTCCACGTGGGTTTCCTCCGGGTTCTCAGGGTGGTTTTCTCCCACCGTCCAAAAACATGGATCGAGGTCAATTGGGTTCTCCTAATTGACCCATCTAGAGTGTGTCTGTGTGAGTGAGTGCTCGCCCTGTCCTGGGTGTATCTGCCCAGCGCCCAAAACCTTCTCCCCTGGAGGAGCATGGGGAACCCCCCCCCCCCTCTACTAGGAATCCCCTAGTAGAGGATAGAGATGGATGGATGGATTTTTGGTGGCAAGATGGTGAAAACTTAATGACTATGAGAAAATGTGGTTCTGGGCTGAGACCAGAACTCCTGGTATTGGATAAAAAATAGTAACTATGGTAGCTACAAAATAAACATTTAAGCCATAATGCCATTTAATTGTCACAACATCAGTATTGGATCGTTTTGGACTAATTAGCATTACGCTATTAAAATTAATTTGTTTTATTTTATGGCGGTCTGTGCTGGTTTACTCAAGAATCTTCTGGTGTTTGGATAACAAAGTAAAAGAAATAAAGTCAGTGTGGTTTGTCAGCAAAGTGTCGAGCCATCCCAGCGCCGTCTCATTTTCGCTACCAGGCTAGCTGCACTCTTCCTGAAATGTGTTGGTGGTGTTTTTACAATCGTCGCTCTTTACAGGTAATGGCATCGCCTTGATCGTAACAAGCAGTGGTTTTCAGCGTTTCTCACGTGCAGTCAGAGACGGCTCGCTGATTCCATATTCTCTGAGTCTGAAGCTGAATAATACCGAAAGCGCCTCACACCAGAGCGCTGACCACAGACGCTGAAGCAGTCGAGTTGGAAAGCCGTTCGACTGACTCAGCCGATCCGAAAGATGGCAGAGCCGGCAACGTTCACATGTGAATGAATGAACGAGGGTGCACGAGTAGGGTTTATGAATGACTCAACCACCTTAACTCAAACTGTGAATGGAGATGGAAGGCGAGTCCACAAATGAACACACAGATGGTTACTGGAACAGCAGGCACCGGCTGACGTGAGTTCCTGAAGACCATGGATCCTCCTCTTCATCCTCCTCCTGATGTGTTAGCCCACACAGGAAGGCCTGCGCGTTCGGGGCTGGATCGCGTCAGTGTTTGTGTGTACGAAGCTTCGGTGTCAGTGGAACCGAGACAATGAATCACCTCACACCTGCTCTGGTTGAGCAGAAAAAAAAAGAAAAAAAAACAAAAAAAAAACAACTCCTCCCTCTCTTCACTTCTGCGACTCACCGAGATTTTCCAATTACTACACACCGAAAACGGGCTGCGCTCACCAGGGGGTGTATCGTATTGCAATCTAACAGCGATACAATCAAGGGTCATGGGTTTGCTTAAACGCCCGACAATCTTCCGATAAATACTAGTGGTTTTGGGAGGTTCTCATGTGCAGATCACTGAGTCATGTCTCATTTCTTGACTAATACCGAAACCCGGCATACGAATAAAGTTTGGTAGTAAGTAATATTTCATTTGAATTTATTTTGGTTTTGACTTGTGCAGTTTTCCAATAAATTGTAAAGAAAGACATAGTAAAATGGCGGTTATATCGTTTTCTGAACTTCTGTCGGTAAATTCACCTTTGAATTTGGGGCTTTGTTCTCCAGAAGATGAAGAAAAGTGTGGGCTGGGTGGGTTTGTTTTTTTCGTCAGGCTTTTTGTTTTCTTTCTTGCCTTCGGTACTGTGATATGACCGAGTAGAAGGAAACGTGGTAGAGGACTCGGGTCATGTTTGATGTCTATGAATGTATTGAATTAAATGATCCATCCATTATCTTCCCCTTTATCCTCTATTAGGGTCGCGGGGGGGTTCCCCATGCCCATCTAGGGGAGAACGTTTAGGGCGTTGGGCAGATACACCCAGGACAGGACTCCAATCTATCACTGGACACACACTCACTCACTCAAACACACTCTATATGGGGCAATTTGGAGAATACAATTGACTTGATCCATGTTTTTGGACTGTGGGAGGAAACCGGAGAACCCGGAGGAAACCCACGCGGCCACGGGGAGAACATTGAAACTCCACCCAGGTGGGGATTCGAACCGGGAATCCCTAGCGCTGAGAGGAGAACGTGCTAACCACTAAGCCACCGTGCCGCCCTCATGTTAATATTATGTATTACAAAAAATGATATGGTGACCAAATTTGAGATTTTTTAATAATTGTTAATAATTGTTTAAATAATTTAATAATGATCATTTTTATTATTATTATCCATCCATCCATCAATTATCTTCTAGTTCATCCTCTAATAGGGTCTCCATGCCCATCCGGGGAGAACGTTTCGGGCGCTGGGCAGATAGACCAAGGACAGGATGCCAATCTATTGCTGGGCGCACACTCACTCACATACACAGACACACTCTATATGGGGCGATTTGGAGAATACAATTGACCTTGATTCATGTTTTTGGACTGTGGGAGGAAACCGGAGAATCCGGAGGAAACCCAAGCGGCCATGGGGAGAACATAGGAACCCAGATTGGGATTCAAACCCAACGTAACCTAAGCACTAAGCCACCGTGCCGCCCTGCTTTGTAAGTTGCTTTGGATAAAAGCCTCTGCTAAATGTAATGTAATGCATTTACAGACACCTGTACAAACTGCTTACTGGTGATGTTTAGACGCTCTAAAGAAATCGACATCATCGTTAATCACTGTCATTGCAGTTTCATATGACCGTCGCAGTGAAGCAGGGGATTTTCGATTTTTCTGCTGAACCAAATCTGATACGTCCTTAGGATATAAATCACTGCTGTGCATGTAAACCTCTAAATGAATGTTAACACTTCACACATTATAAGAATCAGAATCAGATTTATTGGCTGTGTGAGCTATACACACAAGGAATGTGGTGTGGTTCTTGTATTGGAGTTTTTTATATTACACATAAAAATATATCGAGGTCAATTGAATTCTCCAAATTGTCCCATATAGAGTGTGTGTACAGTGAGTGTGTCCAGCGATAGTTCTCAAGGTGTTACCGGTTCGTTCCCAATCTGGTCCGCATCCTGTGTGGTTTTCATGGTGTCCTGTCCTGGGTGTATCCAGCGATGCCCAGCGCCCCGAAACGTTCTCCCCTGGATGGGTATGGGGAACCCCCCACCCACGACCCTAATAGAGGATAAAGCCTGATTACCTGTTTCCATGTTCTCCCCATGTCCGCGTGGGTTTCATCCGGGTTCTCCGGTTTCCTTCCACAGTCCAAAAACATGGATCGAGGTCCATTGAATTCCCCAAATTGCCCCATATAGAGTGTGTCTGTGTGAGTGAGTGAGTGTGTGTCCAGCGATAGATTGGTGTCCTGTCCTGGGTGTATCTGCCCAGCTCCTGAAACATTCTCCCCTGGATGAGCATGGGGAACCCCCTGCGACCCTAATAGAGGATAAAGCGGAAGATAATGAATGAATGAAAGGTGATTACCTGTTCAAATCCCAATTTGGGTGGTGTTTCCATGTTCTCCCCGTGTCCGCATGGGTTTCCTCCGGGTTCTCCGGTTTCCTCCCACAGTCCAAAAACATGGATCGAGGTCAATTGAGTTCTCCAAATTGCCCCATATAGAGTGTGTGTGTGTGAGTGAGTGTGTCCAGCGATAGATTGGTGTCCTGTCCTGGGTGTATCTGCCCAGCGCTCGAAACGTTCTCCCCTGGATGGTCATGGGGAACCCCCCCCCCCCCCCACGACCCTAGTAGAGGATAAAGTGGAAGATAATGGATGTATGGTATACAAGGTGTATTTGTGCTTGGTGTTGTATTTATTGTGTGTTTATGATGAAAAAGGCTCAGGGAAAGAAACTGTGGTTTTAATGGTCAACGCTCATTAGTGTCTTCCAGTGGGAAGGAGTTGGAGGATGTTGTGTCCAGTATGGGAAGAGTCTTTGACTTTTTTTGACTCTTGATTTTTTTTCAGCTGTCCTAATGGTTCTGCGCAGTCTGTCTTGCGGTGTGGCTGTTATTGCTTTAATTGTCAATGACTTTGTATGGGTGTTAATGTGTGTAGCGCATACTGTGAGTAAGCCCTCCACGTAAACAGAACCTACATTTGATGAAACCGATTCCATTTGTTCCACAGCGTTGGTTAATCTTGCCGTTACTCGTTGCCGGGGTGTTCTACAACTCGTGCACTTTTCACGCCAACCTTATGAAGGAAAAGGTTCTAGGGTTGTGTTTGAAACGTAGTGTTTTGTTTCTGTGTGGGATTTGAGTTCCACCCTGGGTTCCACTCGCTTTTCTGCTGACCCATCTCATGAGGAGTTACATCATCACGCTAAAGTGCCCACTTTCTCAGATTACGCGCCTAACGAACGAAACCGGGGCGCGTACAGTCGGCGTGACTCGCATCGCTGTATTACTAATAGATCCACTTCTCTGCTTTGATGTCCTCTCTCTTTTAGTGGGTAAACCACACAAGTGTAACTACTGTGGGCGGAGCTATAAGCAGCGCACGTCATTGGAGGAGCACAAAGAGAGGTGCCATAATTACTTGCAGAGCGTTGGCATGGAATCTGCTCCCAACCCCGGTCCATATGCAGGTGAGTGGGCTACGACCTTTTTCCACCCGCCGCCCAGCCGGCATCAGAACATCCATATGTAATTAGTCGACCTCATTCACATTAATCATCCATCCATCTGATTCCACCTTTTAATCTATAATTAGTTCATTATTGATCCACTCAATCATCACACTTCAATTACTTTAATTAATATACTCATCATTTGGCCAAGGGAGGCACGTGGCTTAGTTGTGGGCATGTTCTCCTCTCAGCGCTAGGGATTCCTGGTTCGAATCCCAATCGGGGTGGAGTTTCCATGTTCTCCCCGTGTCCGCGTGGGTTTCCTCCGGGTTCTCCGGTTTCCTCCCACAGTCTTAAAACATGGATCAAGTCAATTGAGTTCTCCAAATTGCCCCATATAGAGTGTGTCTGTGTGAGTGAGTGTGTGTCCAGCGATAGATTGATGTCCTGTCCTGGCTGTATCTTCTGCTTTATCCTCTACTAGGGTCGCGCGGGGGGGTTCCCCATGCCCATCCAGGGGAAAGCGTTTCGGGCGCTGGGCAGATACACCCAAAACAGGACGCCAATCTATCACTGGAAACACACTCACTCAAACACACAGACTCTATATGGGGCAATTTGGAGAACTCAATTGACTTGATCCATGTTTTTTGGACTATGGGAGGAAACCGGAGAACCCGGAGGAAACCCACGCAGATACGGGGAGAACATGCAAACTCCACCCAGATGGGGATTCGAACCGGGAATCTCTAGCGCTCAGAGGAGAACATGCTAAACCACTAAGCCACCGTGCCGCCCTGATTTACATTATGTCTATTAATTTTTTAATCACTTTATTTATATATTGTATGCATTTTGTCCACCTATGAACTTCATTCATTCATTTTGTTTTTTCATTTACTTCTGCGTGATTCTCTACTAGGGTCGAGTGGGGGGGGGGGAGGTTCATTCAGAGGAGCGGACATGCCCCCACAAAATAAAAAAGCCCTTCTTGTTACCCAACCTGTTAATCAAACCAACAAACAGCACTAACTACCATGCCACCAATACAAATATATATATATATAATAAATCACTAAGAATGTCTATCCAACGTCAAAAATGGATAAAATGGTATCTTATGGTCTGACCAGCTAGTACTAGGAAATGGCAGGGACGGGTGAGTTTGCCCCGAAACTACATATTCATACCGATTCTAGTATTATATGATGTGTAGCTATTTATAGTATTTTTAATCTATATTTATCGTAGAATCTATTCTATTTAATCAACTAATAAGACGATCATTGTGATACCCGATATGTCTTTTTATAACAGAGGTTCCTAAAGAGCAACGGACCATGGGAGAGGTTCCCGGCATAGTGCCTTTCGACCGCCCGCCCGTCATCGAGAGACTGCAAGCCAACGTGGCTAAGAGGAAAAGTACTACGCCACAGAAGTTTGTGGGTACGTTACAAACATGTACACAATCGTGATACGATAAAGGCAGCAGTTGTAGACGGCAGCGACGCAGATGGAAATACCATAGTCTTACTCAAAATGAGAACCGACGGCTCGACCTGACCACAAATATCATCTTTCTTTAAAAACAAATGAGCCATAACGAGGGTGAAAACGGTGTCTCCTACTGTAAAGCACTGGCGTTTCCATCGCGCGGGAAAATTTCCTGGGAAATGGATTTGCGAACGCGCTTTTTGTGCCCCGTGCACGTTCTCCACGTCCCTCCCGAGTCGCCTCGCGATAGGAAAGGGCATGTTTATAGGTTTATAGGGCGTGCATAGAGTTATTATACAAAGTGCAGTGTGGTTTTAGGGTGAAAGTGTTTGCTAAATCCAAACCCAGCAGAAAAGTGAAAGAGAGAGTGAGCCTAATTTGCAACAAACTGGAGATGTGTGTGTGTGTGTGTGTGTGTTTTTTTTCCCTCACTGTGGTTTTTTTCACACCTGTAACATTTGCTATTGCTTTAATCAAGAAATGCGCAATGCCTTACCACATCCACGTTATGCAGGGGTTAAATCCGCTCACCCGGCTCCTCACATGGGACTTTCCAGCTTTATTGAGAGCACTCGTACACATTTGCATCGACACAGCAAAAGAGAAAAACATTTGCACTCTGCCAATATTCAGTGCAGATCTACAGCTCGGTTACATTTACCCGGTTTAAAGAGCGTCTTCCTTTTTTTTTTTTACTCATTATTCTTCTGAGACTTATGGAAAGAGGAACTGACTCCCTTAGACAGTTTGTTTTCAGGGGTGCATATTGATTTTACACTATTTTTTTTTATTATTTTCTTTAAAAACAAGGCCCTTCTCAGTAGTTTGGAATAGCTCCAGTTTTGAGCTCGAACAATAAAAACCAAAAACGCATAATGACTGTATGATTATTGGCAAACATCCGTGCGACGTACGCCGCTTTTCCCACTGACTGAGTCAGTAGGTTATTGCAGGTTCTCTGCAGACGCAGACGTGAGCCTGTTTACCTCAATAACTGTAAAGCGACTGAATGATTTTCTACAGACAGGCGTACCGTTTGTCAAGTTTGTGGCTTTTTTCGAACGCAGCGTCCGCCATCCTTCTCGCTCGACTGCTGCATGCCATGGGGCGGTGGAATAGAAAATTAGTGAAAGCGTCTATGTCAAAACCAAACCCAAAAAAAGTAGATAACTAACTGCCAACATCGCACTAACCTGTTCGAACACGTAGCTATAATGTTGATGTAATGATGTAATCTTACTCCCAATATTTTTAAACCCTGATTTAATAAGATACCCCATTTATTTCCTTATTCATTCATTCATTCATTCATTATCTTCCGCTTTATCCTCTATTAGGGTCGCAGTGGGGTTCCCCATGCCCATCCAGGGGAGAACGTTTCGGGTGCTGGGCAGATACACCCAGGACAGGGCCCCAATCTATCGCTGGGCACACACTCACTCACACAGACACGCACGCATACACACACTATATGGGGCAATTTGGAGAACTCAATTGATTTGATCCATGTTTTTGGACTGTGGGAGGAAACCGGAGAACCTGGAGGAAACCCACGCGGACATGGAGAGAACATGCAAACGCCACCCAGATTGGGATTCGAACCGGGAATCCCTAGTGCTGAGAGGAGAACATGCTAACCCACTAAGCCACCGTGCCGCCCCTTTTTTATTCGGGTCACGGGGGGGAGGTTCCCCATGCCCATCCAGGGGAGAACGTTTCGGGTGCTGGGCAGATACACCCAGGACAGGGCGCCAATCTATCGCTGGGCACACACTCACTCACACAGACACGCACGCATACACACACTATATGGGGCAATTTGGAGACCTCAATTGACTTGATCCATGTTTTTGGACTGTGGGAGGAAACCGGAGAACCTGGAGGAAACCCACGCGGACACAGAGAGAACATGCAAACGCCACCCAGATTGGGATTTGAACCGGGAATCCCTAGTGCTGAGAGGCGAACGTGCTAACCCACTAAGCCACCGTAACGCCCCTTATTTCCTTATGTATGTTTGTCTAATTTTAACGTAACTCAACTCAATTTATTTATAAAGCACTTTAAAAACAAGGACATCGGCTACACAAAGTGCCGTACAGTGTATTTTTTTTTCTTCCAGGTTCTCCGGTTTCCTCCCACAGTCCAAAAACATGGAACAAGGTCAATGAATTCTCCAAATTGCCCCATATAGAGTGAGTATGTGTGTGTGTGTGTGAGTGAGTGTGTGCCTGGCGATGGATTGGTGCCCTGTCCTGGGTGTATCTGCCATACTAGGGTCGCAGGGTGGTTCCTCATACCCATCCAGGGGAATGGGCACTGATGGAGTGGATGCATCCAAGACGTGGCACCAATCTATCTGGGCACTCACTTACTCACACAGACGATACATATGGGGCAAATTCACCTCGAATCCATATTTTTGGACCGGGAGTGGAAACTAGAGAACGTGGAGATACCCCACATGGACACATGGAGGACCACTACTCTA
Organism: Corydoras sp. C115; assembly: GCA_019802505.1. Taxonomy (NCBI): domain Eukaryota; kingdom Metazoa; phylum Chordata; class Actinopteri; order Siluriformes; family Callichthyidae; genus Corydoras; species Corydoras sp. C115. Next base: position 217,753 of record JAFMOC010000396.1, on the reverse strand, counting down.
CTGTTCTGTCACACTAATGTGATCTGTATTTATTTATTTTATATTACTCGTGTTGTGCTTCTCCAAAGTTTTAACTGTTGGGCTTCTTTACGAAATGTTTTTTGCGCCCTAATTGTATTCTCGAGATATGTCCGGATTAATGAAGGTCTAGATCTCATTGCTGATGTCATGTGCCGCAGGAGAGAAGATGATGCGCTACGCCTACTCGGATGTGAACTACGATGTAGGTCTCAAGTTTGAGAAGGAAGCCGAGATGATCCAGGCTCAGATGATGGACCAGGCCCTGAGCAATGCCATGACTTACATGAACGCCGATTCCATGCGCCCAATCCTGGCGCACCCATCCCTAGGCATGCCCGAAGTGGTGCCCATCGTAAACCCTATCTTCCACTCGGTGTATCCCATCGGCCCGCGCCCCAACAGCCGCGATTCCATCCATATATCCCATCATCCACCCCAGCAAATAGAGTTTCCAGCCCGCACCAACGGTGCCATGTCACTGCCTCGGCCCAAACACCAACACGCGGGACGAAGCGAGGGGCACGAGGGTCGTGACGGCACTTCGCCCACCAACAGCGGTCAGGATTCCCCCGACTCGTCCAGGAGCAGCCCGCGGGAAAAAACAGGCCACCCAACCGGCGCCGGCGCTAGGCCCGGCCTGCCCCGAGCGGAGGAGAGTCTGCGTCAGCCAAGTATCCGGGATGGGATCCGAGTGTTCGGGCGAGAGGGGAACGAAGTGCGAGTGTTCCAGTGCGAGCACTGCCGCGTGATTTTCCTCGACCACGTCATGTACACCATCCACATGGGCTGCCACGGCTACAGAGACCCGCTCGAGTGCAACATTTGCGGGCACTGCTGCAAAGATCGCTACGAGTTCTCCTCCCACATCGTCCGCGGTGTGCACACTTTCCGCTGAGGGGATTCCAATCATGTACACGCTCTGATCCCGGGATCCCACCAGGTGCCAGGTTAAAACATCCTCATCTGGCAACTATATAGCAAATATATGAAGGTTTAAGTAAATTTTTTTTTTTTTTTTCCGATTAATTTTTGAAGGCTATTATTTGGGAGAGGGTACTAATATGTATTTGATGACGAATTCTATTTTGAATTGTTTTCTGCATTGACACTCATTGCATCATCCAAATCCAGAGCAGCTACTACCTGAAATCATGAAGGTTTTTTTTTTTTTTTTTTTTTTTTGGTCATCTTAAGTTTTACATTTTAATTTTTTTCCCATGCTGTTTATCATCATACATGGACTTCTCACAGTCTGATAGAGATTCTATAGATATTGCCATATGAGAGTATGCAGAACAAAGTGCACTCGCACAAACTGGACTTTCAGGGGAATATGGTACCGTAAGGATCAATAACTGTTTAATGCTATGTTGCTTCTTTTTGCTGCTGTGGTTTTTTCAGTGCCTTGCTGGTGTTTTTCGACAGTCGTGATTTTGCATCCTCTTGGTATGTGTGCCCGCTCGTGTGTCCCTCCTTTTTGAGCTATGACATTCCTTTGCTGTCTAGGTAGGAACCTATATTATTTTCTGACACCTCAACATTAGGGCTTTGTTATTTATCACTTATGTTGTTGCAACTTGCAGGTTGACTTTGTATTCCTCACGCTCGTGTACTATCCAGGCATTTTGTGCTGGTAATGTGATGTAGCTACATCATCACAATGAAATGGACATCAGGCAGCTGTCATTCACAAAGATAATAGTTTTACAAATTAGTTATTGCTGTTATTATTGTTATTTTATGATTGTTTTATTTAGTTCCTCATGATGGGAGCAGTGGGCAGCACAAGCTCGAACACTGGCATCGTTCTGCGCGTTGGCACCCTCGGCTAGTACACTTATTAAATGATTGTATATACATGACTCAGTGTAGCAAGACCCTCCTTAAAATACAAATTACAGCTTGCACTTTATCCTCTGAGCACTGCTTATACTGGCTTTACAAATGTTCTGCTGAGAGCACTGGATGTTAGCTTGAATTTATTCCATGTTCTCCCCGTGTCCGTGTGGGTTTCCTCCGGGTTCTCCGGTTTCCTCCCACAGTCCAAAAACATGGATCAAGTCAATTGAGTTCTCCAAATTGCCCCATATAGAGTGTGTCTGTGTGCGTGTCTGTGTGTGTGAGTGTGTGCCCAGCGATGGGTTGGCGTCCTGTCCTGGGTGTATCTGCCCAGCGCCCAAAACGTTATCCCCTGGATGGGCATGGGGAACCCCACCGCGACCCTGATATAGGATAAAGCGGAAGATAATGAATGAATGAATATATAAATATATATAATTTAGATTAAAAAAATAAATGAATAAATAATTAAAAATAATGTAATAAATTTAAATAATTACAATTTGAAATAAATATTAGATAAGAATGAATATGACATTTTAACACTGGAACAACTTCAAATGGCTAGTTTTTTTGGACTACCTCTTTTCGGATAATTTCTCCTAAAGCCACCTCACTTTTAATTTGTTAACTTCAATATATCTTCCAGATCGGCGTGGTGGCGTAGTGATTAGCACGTTCGCCTCTCAATCCAGAAGTTCGAATCCTGATCTGGGTGGAGTTTCCATGTCCTCCACATGTCCCAGTGAGTTTTCTCCGGGTTCTCCGGTTTCCTCCCACAGTCCAAAAACATGGCGTCAAGGTACATTGGCTACTCTTAATTGCCCCTATCTAAATTTCCCCTATTTACAGTGTGTTTTTGTGTGAGTGTGTGCCCAGCGATGGATAGGCGCCCTGTCCTGGGTGTATCTGCCCAGCGCCTGAAACGTTCTCCCCTGGATGGGCATTAAGCCACCTGTATTAGTCAAATTGGACCCATATAGCTTCTTTGCCATCCACCCCTTTAAGTCACTTCTACTCTGTCAGGTTAGACATGTACCTCTGTTCTAGGTTGTTTTGCTATCTTACTTCTTTAATCTTCCTTTTTTAAAGTTTTCATTTGCAACTTTTAAGACACCTAGATTTGTTCCACTTGAGCTGCTCTGTTCAGTCTTAATAATCCTCCTAATTAGAACTTGACGTAAGGCTCCCAGTTATTTCATTTCTCTTCTAATGTTTATAAACCACACTTAAATTTTCACATTCGAAAATAGGGTTTTACCCTAATCAAGCCCTCTGTATTTCACCTCTTATCTGATTATATTTGGCTCGTAACTCATTAAGCTCCTGTGTTTGTTGAGATTGACTTGCAGCACAGTAGTGCCCTGGTGTCCTTTTATAAAACGATTGCCATAGCGATGGCATTGCTAATATAGATCACTCAGAGTGTGCAAATAAGAGATGTACACAATACATAACAGGCACTAATGAAATTGTTATGATTTTGTTCTTGTATATTTGCCCTTGATAGAAAAAACATTGAGTGTGAAGCTTATGCAGTACTGGGCAGCGTTAATGTCGAAATCTAAAAATAAGGGCTTTATTGATCCAGTGCTGAGTATCAACCTCAGAGTTTAACTTAATCGAAAAGACTGGATACAATAAAAATGCTATAAATGTTGCCTTAACTCTTCGCTCATTACTGCAGTTAAGTCAGTATCAGATTAAGGGCAGGAGTCAGGATATGTGTCATAGTGAAAACAACAACAACAGAAAAAACAAGAATCAAAATAATAATAAACGCAGAAGTCGTGTCGCAAATGCACTTATGTTCCATTACGTCAGATTGTCTGATGCTCAGTAGGACAAAAAATAAAAATAGCTATACATCCGCATCCTATGGGTCAACACATTCGAAAATAATAATAATAATAATAATAATAATAATAATAATAATAATAATAATAGAAGAAGAAATTATAAAGCATAATTATAATTCATCATTTTATTTACTGAGTGCCATCTGATGTAATGAGACATAAGCGCATTTATGACACGACTTCCGAGTTTCTCCCCAAACTTTAGTGCATAGAAAAGGGAAGGCTTCCAGACTTAAAATTATATACATAATAAAATAAATGAATAAATAAATGTTTCATTGGACTAAATTAGCATTTTTTTTAAATTTTATTAAATTTAATTTAAGTAAAAGCATCGTGTAATAATTAGTAAATCCTTCAGTATATAAGTCAGGGTTCCATTTTTGAAAAGTCCTGCATGACAACATACGCAAGCATGATGTCTTACACCAGAATGTGTCAGAATGTCAGAAATAATAAGTGTATTCATTTGTAAAAAAAAAAGTAAAATATTTTAAAATATATTAAAAAAACAAATTTGATCGATATTATTATAAAGCCTGAATTAAATATAAAATAATACGTAATAATACAGTATATTTAAATTATATTAACAAACAAACAATCCAAGCACTTGCAAAATATTAGGCGGAGAGCCAACTTCTAAAAATAAATACAAAAAATTTATATAGGTGTAAGTCATTTATCATGAAGTGTTTATGTAACTCATATAAAAAATGATTAGGGCTTTACAGAGTAATCTCATTCATGTGAATGCTATTATATATGACATGATAGGTTTAGTGCATTAAAAGAAATCTATGGTAATGAACATGCACATACCAAAAAGGATGCTTTTTAAACTTAAATATGTTTTGCAACGCCATTATTTAAAAGACTGTGATATTCTGGGCTTATATTTACTGATTGCTTTAAGAGGAGTTCATTTAGTGTCTTTAATATTAAAGTAGATTTTAAGATACAATTTAAAAATGTGTGTAATGTTAAAGCCCGCCGCACGGTGGCTTAGTGGTTGGCATGTTCTCCTCTCAGCGCTAGGGATTCCCGATTCGAATCCCCCATCTGGTGGAGTTTCCATGTTCTCCCCGTGTCCACGTGGGTTTCCTCCTGGTTCTCCGGTTTCCTCGCACAGTCCAAAAACATGGATCAAGTCAATAGAGTTCTCCAAATTGCCCCATATAGAGTGTGTCTGTGTGAGTGAGTGTGTGTCCAGTGATAGATTGGCGCCCTGTCCTGGGTGTATCTGCCCAGCGCCCGAAACGTTCTCCCCTGGATGGGCATGAGGAACCCCCCCCGCGACCCTAATATAGGATAAAGCTGAAGATAATGAATGAATGAATGAATGAATGTTAAAGTCCGCGGCACGGTGGCTTAGTGGTTTGCATGTTCTCCTCTCAGCACTAGGGATTCCCGATTCGAATCCCCATCTGGGTGGAGTTTCCATGTTCTCCCCGTGTCCACGTGGATCTCCTCCGGGTTCTCTGGTTTCCTCCCACAGTCCAAAAACATGGATCAAGTCAATTGAATTCTCCAAATTGCCCCATATAGAGTGTGTCTGTGTGAGTGAGCTAATATAGGATAAAGCGGAAGATAATGGATGGATGGATGGATGTTAAAGCCCGTGTAGGTTTTGCTTTGGCATAGCGTTGTGGAGCGGTGATAAGCCTGTGCAGCTCGAATCCAATAATCCAGTGCAGCCTATCCACGCTCTCCAGTTTCTTTTAATCCTGAAATTTTTTTTTTTTTCATTCTTTCCTTTTCTATCAGCCTGCACGGTGTGCGCACCACTGGAATCGTGAGCCTTCTGAACTTTACAAAGTGAATTATAGGTCAAAACTGTGAATGAGCTGTTCTTACGAGCCGTAGCACTGATTAAACAACGCCCATTCCTTTAAAGCTCTGTCGTTTTTTGTATGCCTTTCTCGAACAAACGGTTTAAAGTATTGTAAATGAAAGAAAAGTAAGTGTTCCATTTTTGCGTCTCTCGACTTTTCTGTTCAACGTCCTTTCATGCACTGCTGTAAGACATCTGACCAAATTGTAGATACTCGTCGGAATGAGTCTGGAGATTCATTACGTATCATTCACGAAGCAAGGGACATAACGAAGGAGGTGAATGAAGCATTGATCTGAAAAAAAACAAAAAAACAAAAAAAAAAACGAACTGTTTACATCCATCACATGAGCACACAGTAAACGGCAAGTGTTTGTTCTTGAGGCTGCACATTGGAATCAGTCGCACGTACTTGAAGTTAAATCAGTGGCACTCAGAGTCTCGGGTGTCATTTTGTTGACATGTACGGGGTTGATATTTTATCATTACTGTAAATATATACATATTTTTGTGAAAAAAAAAGTGTTTCTTATTACTGAGGGCCTTACAAACAGCAAACGAGGCCTTGCAGTGTATTTTTATATATAGTGAATATATGGATGAATGAAATGTAGTATATTTTGGTACAGATGTTTGGTACCTTGTTTTTTTGTTTTTTTTTTTCTTTTCTGTATGTGTGAAACTTTTGGGCCTTCTCAGGAATAGCATTGCCATGATGCCTATACATAAAAAAAGGCATCAACATGAACTAATAGTTATGAATTTTAGAAAAGGAAGATGAGGGATTTATGTCGACCCTCAGAAGGAAATGATGTAAGGTGTTGGTTTCTAAAGCATGATTTTTTTTCTGCATTAAATATCTTTAAACTCTCAATAGTTTATGGAGTCTGTGGTCTTTTTTCTTTGTGCATAATATCATTACACAGGTATGAAGTTCAGACACACCTCCTTGTTGCTCCACTTATTGTCCATGTTCTGAGTTAAACTATTAAAGATGGACTTTGTAGTTCTCCAATTCCAGACTGTAGTCCATCTGTTTTGGTTCTACAGTACATACTGTGTACGTCCCCTTTACTCTGTTCTAATGCTCAGAACCCCAATAGTAGCACCACAGAGCAGGGGTTATTGGGTGGGGGCATTATTTCTACCCCAGCAGTGTCACTGAGGTGGAGAAATGAAACTCCACCACATCAGTGTCACTGCAGAACTGCCAATAAACAATCCATCCATCCATTATCTTCCGCTTCATCCTATATTAGGGTTGCGGGGGGGGGGGGGGGGGTTCCCCATGCCCATCCAGAGGAGAACGTTTCGGGCGCTGGGCTGATACACCCAGGACAGGACACCAATCATTCGCTGGACACACACTCACTCACATAGACACACTCTATATGGGGCAATTTGGAGAACTCAATTGAATTGATCCATGTTTTTGGACTGTGGGAGGAAACCGGAGAACTCGGAGGAAACCCACGCGGACAAGGGGAGAACATGGAAATTCCACCCAGATGGGGATTCGAACCGGGAATCCTTAGCGCTGAGAGGAGAACGTGCTAACCACTAAGCCACTGTGCCGCCCAATAAACAATCCACCACCCAAATGATACCTGTTCTGTGATGCTCCTGACCAATGGAGAACAGAGAACCAACAGGGGACTAACAACAACAAAGAACACAGATGGACAGATACAATCTTTAAGTGTGGAACTATGAAGACCATCTCTATGATAAGTGGAGGAAATAGAGTACGGTGCAAGAAGGGGGCGTGGCCTAACTATACTCAAACACACATACATTGTGGGCAATATATATAAGCTTCCATTCAATTCGTAAAGACTTGCTCAAAATTCATTCATTCATTCATTATCACCCGCTTTATCCTCTATTAGGGTCGCGGTGGGGTTCCCCATGCCCATCCAGGGGAGAACGTCTCAGGCGCTGGGCAGATACACCCAGGACAGGACGCCAATCTATCACTGACTTGCTCAAAATGTTACCATAAATACTAGTAAATACAACTACCCTAACACAACACAGACCTTAACCTTACCATGACCTGCCCTTAACTATAACCATACAACATGATTTCAGCTTATTCAAGTATTCTATATGCCATTTCAACAATATAAAGTGGTGTACAGTAAATGCCTGTGTGCGAATAGCATGTGCAAAACAAGAATTCCAATAAAAACGAGACAATATACGAGACTGAATGCTTTACAATTACATGAGGTCCCAACGGTGTGAGTAAAATGTAAGCAATGTGTTGCATTATAAAACAACAGCCTCAGGAAAACCTATGTAACGTCACTTTTAGAAACAAGTCTGTACTTTTTAAATGGGGCACATGTGGAGTCTGCATGTCCTCCCTGTACCTGCATGGATTTTTGCTCTAATCTCTAATTTCTTTCCATGGCAAGACTTGCTATAGGTAAACTGGAGCCACTAATGTGTTTGAACTGTTAGGGTCGAATGTATCATCCATCCATCCATTATCTTCCACTTCGTCCTATATTAGGGTCGCGGGGGGGGTTCCCCATGCCCATCCAGGGGAGAACGTTTCGGGCGCTGGGCAGATACATCCAGGACGGGGCGCCAATCCATTGCTGGGCACACACTCACTCACACAAACACACTCTATATGGGGCAATTTGGAGAACTCAATTGACCTTGATCCTTTTTTTTTGGACTGTGAGAGGAAACCGGAGAACCCGGAGGAAACCCACATGGACACGGGGAGAACATGGAAACTCCACCCAGATTGGGATTCGAAACACCTTGTAGTGATTTTTGAGGGTCTCCAATAGAAAATGGAGTACTGGGGATATGAAATATCAGTTTGTATATAGTCCTCAATTATGTATATATAAATCATCAAATATGCTTTCTCTTTTTGCTATGACAGTGCTGGACATGTGACATAGTTCTAAGAATTTGAACTTGACTCACGTTTCATTCACACCAACTAGTGTGAGCAACCCGAGACCGACATTTCAAGGAGTTTTAGCACCCTTTACTGGTTTGACTTTTGTAAAAGCCCCCATTTTCGCAAGCTGCCTTTACCTCTGTTGAAGAAGTGCTTGATAAGTTACGACTTCAAAACCTACGACTTCAAAACTCCAGGGACTTCATTGACCTTTACAGCCGTTTGTGCAACGTCTTCATACAGGAGACTCCTAAAATACCTAAAGATACCCCCTTCACTGTGGGCTCTCGGCTTCGTTCGTGAGGCTGGCATCCCCCATGCCTTCATCCGAACTGTTCATTCTCTCTGAAGTTTTTTGGTTTGTTTTTTTTCTTCTTTCCGAAGCCCCTCACAGAACGCTGCACTTGCCAATAAAACGTGCAGCGCTTTAGCATTTTAAGGGGTTGCTGATGATGGTAAAGATAAGGCATGTCTGCAATTGTATCTTTGTGAAGCTTTCGGAAAGCTAGCCTCTTTGTTGTTGTTGTTCTCTCAGGCTGCATGAGCCTTTCTTTTTTTGTTTGTTGGAGTTAACTAAGCTGATCGAGCATGTGCATGACTCACATCCCGGATGGTGGACTTTATCTCTTTAGTTGTTTATAAAGTTTGGTTTTGGTTTGATGGAAGTTTGTTTTTTTGTTGTTGTTCCACCAATTTTTGGTGTTTTTCACCAATTTTTTGTTGTTGTTGAACCAATCTCCGACATATTGTGGTTTCAAGCTAAAAAAAATGGCATCATTTAGACTAAAGACCAAAAACTCATTCATCCATTATCTCCCGCTTTATCCTCTATTAGGGTCGCGGGGGGGAGGGGGGGGGGTTCCCCATGCCTATCCAGGGGAGAACATCTCGGGCGCTGGGCAGATGCACCCAGGACAGGACACCAATCCATCACTGGGCACACACTCACTCACTCACACACATACACACACACACACACACACACACTCTATATGGGGCAATTTGGAGAACTCAATTGACTTGATCCATGTTTTTGGACTGTGGGAGGAAACTGGAGAACCCGGAGGAAACCCACGCAGACACGGGGAGAACATGGAAACTCCACCCAGATGGGGATTCGAACCGGGAATCCCTCGCGCTGAGAGGAGAACATGCTAACCACTAAGCCACTGTGCCACCCTAAAAGTTAAAAATGATGCATCTAATATATTTTAAGTGAATTTGATGCTGCAACTTACAAAACTAGGCAAAATTAATTTACTTTCAAACTCCTCTGGGCTACACAAATCTATTTCAGTAGATACATAAGTCTTTAATACTTTTATAATATTTAACACAAATTCTGTGGCCGTCTACACGTTCCCCTCTCAGCGCTGGGGATTCCCGGTTCGAATCCCCATCTGGGTGGAGTTTCCATGTTCTCCCCATGTCCGCGTGGGTTTCCTCTGGGTTCTCCGGTTTCCTCCCACTGTCCAAAAACATGGATCAAGTCAATTGATTTCTCCAAATTGCCCCATATAGAGTGTCTGTGTGAGTGAGTGTGTTTCCAGTGATAGATTGGCGCCCTGTCCTGGGTGTATCTACCCAGTGCCCAAAACGTTCTCCCCTGGATGAGCATGGGGAACCCCCCACCTCTCCCGCGACCCAACTATAGGATAAAGCGGAAGATAATGGATGGATTTTTAACTTTTCAATTACGGTCACTTTTCTGCTGAGAATGTACATTTCTCAATTGTAATAAAAGCAAATCTTATATTAAAATAAAAGCCTTAAAACACCTACACTGTGTTAATTGGCTCAGTTGCTTCAGTTGAACTATTAAAAACTTTTTTTTAATGCAGATACACTGCTATGAACTAAAGTGTTGGGAAACCTACAGATACATCCACTAGATCTGTGGCAGCAGGACATGATTGGGTGGAGCCCGTAATTGGGAGGCAGGGTTAGGAAGGCAGATTGGGTAAACTGAAACACCTGCCTTCCTTTAATGTGATTGATTATGTTTCCCATTGGTGTGCAGTAAGGAGTGGAAAGGGTCGTCTGTGTCCTCTCTCTTCACTCAATCTACACAACTGCAAAAGAATGCCCTCCTTTTAGAGGACTGTTACTAGATTTTGGAAGTTTTATATATTTATTCAGAAAAGCAGGTCAAATCTTCAAGCCAGATTATCCCAAATGAGTTCACAGGTTAAGGTGAGGGCTCTCCATTTCTCCCTCACCATTCATCCATCCATTATCTTCTGCTTTATCCTCTAGTAAGGTCATGGGGGGGGTTCCTCATGCCCATCCAGGGGAGAGAGTTTCAAGCGCTGGGTAGATACACCCAGTACAGTACGCCAATATGTCACTGAACACACACTCACTCACACAGACACACAAGCACACTCTATATGGGGCAATTTGGCAAATTCTATTGATCTTGATCCATGTTTTTGGACTGTGGGAGGAAACCGGAGAACCCGGAGGAAACCCACGCGGACGTGGGGAGAACATGGAAACTCTACCCAGATTGGGATTCGAACTGGGAATCCCTAGTGCTGAAAGGAGAACATGCTAAACCACTAAGACACCGTGCTGATCTCCATCACCAAACTTATCCAATCATGTGTTTATGGCACTTGAATAAATAAGAGCAAAACTGTTTGCAAAGAGCCTAATTTAATGTAGGGTCAGGTGCTTGGTTCTAAACACATGTGGGACTAAAGGAACCCCCTAAAATCCATTATCAGGAGGTGCATTTTACTTTACATCATTCTCAGACACTTTTATCACTTTTTTAAGTATCAAGACCATGAGGCAAGATCTCTAGGGCAATAAGGTTAACAGATCTTGCGTAAAAGCCCAAATGGGAAAACTTTCTGATGGACACAGGGTTTGAACCCACAACCTTCAGGCCAATACCCTCACAACTGAGCTACCATGGCTTTTAACATGTTTGTCCATTCCGTGGACTTGAAGTGGACTTTTAAAAGACCACAGGTAAGCTACAGGTCTACAAACATTGAACTAGAAACATTTGGTTTTTTTAGTATAAATGTAAATATACCACAAGTTTTTAAGTTATTCATTTATATAGCTCTTTTTACAATAGAACATGGTTAAAGAAGCTTTACGGAGTTCTAAACCCGAATGCCCGAAGCGACAGTGGCAAGAAAAATCTCTCGGGTGTTGTTGGATGAAACCTTGTGAGGACCAAGGCTTATATTTACGGTAAGTGGATCTCGTCAAGGGCGGCACGGTAGCTTAGTGTTTAGCATGTTCGGGATTTCCGGTTCGAATCCCAATCTGGGTGGAGAGTCCATGTTCTCCCCATGTCCATGTGGGTTTCCTCCTGGTTCTCCGGTTTCCTCCCACAGTCCAAAAACATGGATCAAGGTCAATTGAATTCTCCAAATTGCCCCATATAAAGTGTGTGTGTGAGTGAGTGTGTGTCCAGTGATAGATTGGCACCCTGTCCTGGGTGTATCTGCCCAGCCCCCCCCCCTTCCCGGATGGACATGGAGAACCCCCGTGACCCTAGTAGAGGATAAAGCAGAAGATAATGGATGAATGAATGGATGGATCTGGTCAAGTAGGTGATAAGTGATGCAAAATGGAGGCGTGTCCAACTTTTTGACTGGTACTATATGTGTAGGGGTTAGGATGTTGGTGTAACTGGGGTGGATGGAATGAGAACTGGGAAAAATGATTTTACCCTAACGATGCTTTATTGTTGACACGACATACATACATTTAACAAGACCAGGCTTTTGCAGCATTATTCTCACGGCCACATGCCATGTCCATAAGTCCCACCAGCTTGTGGTTGGTCTCTCTCCCCGTTGTTTCTGATGTTCCCGGTTTTAAAGGCTTTTTCATTAGGCGGAGCCGTGTCCGGTGCATTAATTAACCAGAATCAAAGTCCATCAGAGATGACTCCATCTTCTCCTCCAGGCCACGGCAATCCTGCTACAGTTGGCCTATCAATCTAAAGGTTGGGGGCTCACATTGGCAATGCTGGCTTTGAGAAAGGCTCTTAACCCTCATTGCTCTATGGGTGCTGTATCAAGGGCAGCCCTGCACAGTAACCCCAAAAGCAAGAAGACACATTCCAACATTGTTTTAGATGAAGCTGCATCTACAAAATAATGAGGTCCTGACTTAAAATTGAAATTATATAAATAATACTTGAATTTTGAATAACCTCCACGTTTGTACTATAATGAAGGAGCTCTGAGTTGATTCTCAGTGGGCAGCTTTGTTTTCTTGGTTTGTAATAGCTTCAGCAGCATTTCGGTGACAAACCACAGCGGTCATGTTATCTGAGCATGCATGACATTTACACCAGACCATGCAGTACCAGAGCTGTCAACATTATTAAGGACGCCACCCTTCACAGTAGCTGCCTGGTTAGCTTTCTGCAATCCATCAAGAGCTTTAACAGAGCCTGTTCTAGTTTTTTTTTTATGTGCTTACACTAAGTAGATGTAGTTACTTTCTATAATTCTACTAGCAATCATACTAATAATAGTAGTAATGGGGTGGCTTGTTGGCGTAGTGGTCACCACTGGGGATCCAGGTTTAAATCCAAATCTAGGTGGAGTTTCCATGTTCCTGTGGGTTTCCTCCATTCTCTGGTTTTCTCCCACTGTCCAAAAAATATTCAAGGTAAATTGGATATGTTAAATTGCCCCCACAGAGTGTGTGTGTGAGGAAGTGTGGGCCCAGTGATGGATTGCCTCCCTGTCCTGGGTGTATTTGCCCAGCGCTCGAAATGTTCTCCCCCAGATGGGATGGGGGAACCCTGAGAGGCGGATGTGCTGACCACTATGCCACCGTGCTGCCCTGTCACGAACATATTGGGAACTTGAATGAGTCATATTGTCGGACTTCACAAATTATTGAAATGATTTAAAAAGTGTGGCCTGTTTCTAAAATGTAGGAATTCCCTGTTTTTGAATTCTAAGACGTGCTAGATTGAACGTAAGCTTTAAAAAAGAAGTAGGGTGCATTTTACGAATGATAAAATTGGGCGACAACTTATAACGATATAAAAATTAAAGTATAATTCCTTTAAAATTATGAATTGGCTAGTGGCTCAAATTTAAAACGTATATAATTATATAAATAGATATATCTATATATTTGACTACATAAATGTGTCACAAGCTTGGACTGGTGTGAAAAAGCCTTTTCTGACAACTTCCCCATTCTAACCACAGCAACCAAGCTTTCAAAGAAACGAGCCATACAAAGTTCTTTCAGTATGATTTGACTAGCGAGCTATTCGAATTCTGGATTGGGTTTCTATGCCGCCAGACAGATTCTCAAGATTTCAGACCAAAAAAAAAAAATCGATCAGTGGATCTAAAGTAGGTTCATCAGTTGAAACATCACGGAAGTTGTGGAGGTAAATCTTTAAAAAACAAAACAAAAAAACAAAAAAAAAACAAACAAAAAAAAAGGACTATGAAGAAGAGCCTTTAGACCAAACCTTTCAAACAAAAACCGACGGCCTTTCATCTTGTACGTGCGTCTGAAGGTTTCAAAATGTTTTCCAGAGTGGTGTATAACCCTATAACCCCTGTATCTTCAAAGTGACTTCTTCGCTTACCTATACAATAGCTGTATTTCGTAACAACACTCAACAGGGACGCCCTTCGCTGCAGTTTCGTGTTGGGTTTTTTCCACAGTTACGTCTAAATCAGGTCAAAAAAACTTGATCATTTGCCAATATGGTTTTGTTGTTTTTCCAGTGCTGTAAAAAAAAAAAAAAATACAGCGCCGGGCCTCTGTCGCTCGACCTATAGAACAAGCACACCTGAGAGCATGCAGGTGCTCAGTTGGCGCTACAGATTTCTCCAGGACTATTGTGCAATCACAGAGGCGATGTTTTCCAGTTATTCCTGTCTGGCGTCATGGGGAGGGTGGGGGGTTTGTTCCTGTTGGCCTTTTGAACCACTGGAGCAAACACACCCTGGCATGTTTTAAAGTATGTCTTTTGCATGGGCTACACACAGGGGCGTTTTTAGGGTTTAGAAACATCAGGGGCTTTAGCCCAGATCCCTTATTGCCCCCCCCCCTGTGTCCTCTTTAAAAAGTGCCCATTCATGAGTGTATTTATCCATTTTTCAAACTGTTGTTACATTCATTTTGTTTGATCATTTATTAGTTATATTGGATTAAATAACATATGAAATATCATGGTGGCATGGTGGCTTAGTGGTTGGCATGTTCTCCTCTCAGCTCTAGGGATTCCCGGTTCGAATCCCAATCTGGGTGGAGTTTCCATGTTCTCCCCATGTCCGCGTGGGTTTCCTCCGGGTTCTCCGGTTTCCTCCCACAGTCCAAAAACATGGATCAAGTCAATTGAGTTCTCCAAATTGCCCCACATAGAGTGTGTCTGTGTGAGTGAGTGTGTGCCCAGCGATGGATAGGTGCCCTGTCCTGGGTCTATCTGCCCAGCGACCGAAACTTTATCTCCTGGATGGGCATGGGGAACCCCATGATTCCCATGGGGGACCCTAATAGAGGATAAAGCAGGAGATAATGGATGAATGAATATATATTCATAGCTGTATATTCTATTATATTTCACATATCTATATACTGTATATTTTTCTTTTAATTTATCCCATTTTCTTCTTTAAGTTTCATTCATTCATTCATTCATTCATTCATTCATTATCTTCCGCTTTATCCTCTATTAGGGTCGCGATGGGTTTCCCCAAGCCCATCCAGGGGAGAACGTTTCGGACACTGGGCAGATAGACCCAGGACAGGGTGCCAATCCATCACTGGGCACTTCTTTAAAATTAAGATTTAAATGATAACTTTAAAATAAAAGGGTAATCGGGGTCCGTGACCCATAATTTCGTTCTTATCTCATGTACCACATGTGATATTATTGATATTAATAATTTTCTTGAATTTAGATGCGACTTTACCCAAAACTTGCTAAGATTTCAGTTTAAGCACCGATGTGACTTGTTTCCAACAGCGTGGCTTTTGAGTTTAATGGTTTGTGGTTTGTAGCCAGGGGCATCATTAACTTGGGCTTTGGGAGCTATAGACCCAGATGTTTGGTCAGTAGCCCCAGATCAAATGAGAGCAGCTTTCTCTGCAGCGGTTTTGGCTGAACAAAGTTTTTAACCGTGGCACGGTGGCTTAGTGGTTAGCATGTTCTCCTCTCAGCACTGGGGATTCCCGGTTGGAATCCCAATCTGGGTGGAGTTTCCATGTTCTCCCCGTGTCTGCGTGGGTTTCCTCCGGGTTCTCCGGTTTCCTCCCACTGTCCATGGATCAAGGTCAGCTGAATTCTCCAAATTACTAAAATGATTAAATTGTGAGTGAGTGAGTGTGTGCCAAGCGATAGATTGGTGTCCTGTCCTGGGTGTATCTGCCCAGTGCCCGAAACGTTCTCCCCTGGATGGACATGGAGAACCCCCCTGTGACCCTAGTAGAGGATAAAGCAGAAGATAATGGATGGATGAATTGGGAAAATTACCCTTATATAGTGTGTGTGTGTATGTGGGTGTCTATGTAAGTCAGTGTGTGCCCAGAGATGGATTGGCGCCCTGTCCTGGGTGTATATGCCCAGTGCTTGAAATGTTCTTTTATGGATCGGTATAGAGATCTACCTTCGTGACCCTAGTAGAGGATTAAGCAGGGCGATAACAAGATGAGACGATATTAATGTCTTTTGCTCAGCAATTAGATGGCTGCCCCATCCTGGAGGTATCTGTCCGGCGCCCCAAATGTTATCCCCTGGATGGGCATTGGGAACCCTATTCCCTAGTGTAGATTAAGTGAAAGAAGATGAGATGAGAGGGTTGCCAGATTACACAGTGAAGTACAAAAACCTGACAATGATACATTTGGTGATTTTACAAGAACATCATAGTGAAATTGGTATTCTTGGTACCAAAATTAGAAATGTGGAACTTCTGGGAATTTCAGAAACATTGTGACTCGCAGTGTTGCCAGGTTTGGGATTAGAGCAGGAAAAGGAATATGTGCCATGAGCGCCAGTGCTGAGTTTCAGGTCTGTCCGGCTCTACTAGTGCGGGCGGTTTTTCTGTCCCCAGCCGACGCAAAATGTCCCCTTTGAGAAAGTATTAGAGGAACAGAAGCACTCCAGTTAGCTGATTAAGCCGACACTGCAATCCTTCATGAACTCGAGTGCCAGACGAGGATGGGGTTGTCAACACGGAGCCCGAGGCTGCTTTTGTTGCATGCACACCAAGCAGAGGAGCAGTTAGCAGTGCTATAATTGGGGTTAGAGTGTGGGTCTGTCTGTGTGCCTTAGCTTTAAAAGCTGTGTAAAGAAACATTTCACACTCTCATACGCCTGGTTTGCTTGGCCTAGAACACACGCAAGGGGATGCTACACCCCCCTGCCGGGTTTCTGAGGGGGGCTGGGGAGTGCAACTTCCTGTGCTGAGTGTGAAAAAGGGAGAGAGAGAGAAAGAAAGAAAGAAAGAAGTCTGCTGCAAAGACCTCTGGGTATTGACTAGCTGGTTTGTGGTTAGGCAGTTTGGAGACCAAGTTCGCAATCTAAAGCAAGAGGGGGAAGAAGAAAACTGGAGGGGGCTTCCAGGCCTCTTCCTACGGCTCACCGGGCCTAGTCACCGGCACGGGAAACTACCAGCCTGTACACGCAGGACAATCCCACCAGCACCTCTGCAAAGCGTCGAATGGGTGTGTTTACAAAAATAAAAAAGAAAAGTGATATTAGAGAGCATGTCAAACTAATCAAAAGTTGAAAGGTTCAATTAAGTTTATATATATATATATATATATATATATATATATATATATATATATATATATATATATATATATATATATATATATATATACACACACACACACTCCAGTGTATATATACACCAGTATATATATATATATATATATATATATATATATATATATATATATATATAGCTTATTGTGTCAGCAGCAAGACACACACACACACACACACACACATATATATATACAGTATATATATATATACAGTATATATATATATATATATATATATATATATATATATATATATATATATATATATATATATATATATATTTATATACAGTGTGTGTGTGTGTGTATATATATATATATATATATATATATATATATATATATATATATATATATATATATTCATTCATTCATTCATTAATTCATTATCTCCCACTTTATCCTCTATTAGGGTCGCGGGGGGGTTCCCCATGCCCATCCAGGGGAGAACGTTTCGGGCGCTGGACAGATACACCCAGGACAGGACGCCAATCTATCACTGGACACACACTCACTCACACACACACACTCTATATGGGGCAATTTGGAGAATTCAATTGACCTTGATCCATGTTTTTGGACTGTGGGAGGAAACCGGAGAACCCGGAGGAAACCCACGTGGACACGGGGAGATCGTGGAAACTCCAACCAGATGGGGATCCGAACCGAGAATCCCTAGCGCTGAGAGGAGAACATGCCAACCACTAAGCCACCGTGGCGCCCTCTTGAGAGAATATTTGATATAATGAGATCTCATTTATCCTATATAATAAATATTTAAGACTAAGAAACAGTTCTTCGTCTTTCGGTGAGAAATGACATATTTATTTTAGAGTTCATATTAAGACTCCTGTCTTTGGTAAATAAGTTATTCGATCGTTGCAAATCTGAGCAGAATGTGAGACATTATTGAGATCTCTACTAAAACTCAATACGAGAGATATTCTGAGGTCTGGGTCTCAGGAGACACATTTTCACAGGACGTGATCTCTTAATTTGATCTCTTTATTTGATCTCTCCTCCCTCTACCTGATGGCTCCATCCTCAGCATCTTTCTGCCAATATAAACCTCCTTCTCCTACTCCTTCTTCAAAACCTGGATCATCCCTCTAATAATCCTAATCCTAATTATAATGTCCATCCTCATCCCTCCCAGTCAGAATCGCAACACCGTCGTCTCTGCTATTTTCTACTCTCTCTCCTGCCTTTTGCTCATTTTAGTCTCTGATCCGTTTAACACTCACCACTTTTCCTTTCACTCCAGCAGATACTCATTTGTTACAGATCACTTGTGCAACCCTACATCATTTAATCCACCCTGCTTGCAACTTCTTCATCTTTCATTCTACATTCTCAATTACTTTATACATTCCACCCCAAATATTTAAACTGAGAATTATTGATCCTATTTTAAACGAAACGTGAAATCTAGCTGTACCCAGACTCTTTTGGACTAATGGTGTGGTGGTTCAGTGGTTAGTGTGTTGGTCTATCAAACAGAAGGTTGTGGGTTCAAATCGCGGGTCTATTGTAGTTACCAATAGGGTGACCAGATTCCAATTCACCAGATGTGGGACAAAGACTATGTTTGTGTGGTATATATATATATATTCCTCTATTAGGGTCGCGGTGGGGTTCCCCATGCCCATCCAGGGGAGAACGTTTCGGGCGCTGGGCAGATAGGACAGGGCGCCAATCTATCACTGGGCATATATATATATATATATATATATATATATATATAAAATGACATCATTTGCATTGTTTGTGTTGGTGAGCGCGCCCTTAACAAGCGTCGCCGTTCCCGATTGGTTTGGTTTGACATTCAAAGTGCCCGCCTCTCCCCCGATAACAGACAACACAGCCATCCAATGTCGGATTATAAATCACGCTTAAAACCTGGAGCCTGACTTTCAATAACAATATGGAACAACGTCTCAATTTGCGGGACGCGTGGAAAGTAATGAAATTGCGTGACTGTCCAGCACAAAGCGGGATATCTGGTCACCCTAGTTACCAATGTGGATGCTTGAGAAAGACCCTTAACCCTCATCGCTCCAGGGGTGGTGTACCAACCCTGTGCTCTGACCCAACCGAAGTTGGGACACTTGTAAGTCGCTTATGTGTGCTAGAGAGAAACACACACTATATAGGGGCAATTTAGAGCAGCCAATTCAGCTTGATTCCATGTTTTTAGACTGTGGGAGGAATCCAGAGCAAACCCATGCAGACACAGGGAGTACACGGAAATTACACCCATATTGGGATACAAACCTGGATCCCCAGTGCTGAGGCAATAGTGCTAACCACTAAGCCAAAGTGCCCCCAAAGCTTTCTTATTACAGTGTTCATTGGTTTAAAGCAGTGATTCTCAATTATTTTCTGTTAAGCCCCCCAAGGAGGAAAAAAACCTTTTTGCGCCCCCCCCCCCCCACACACACACACACACGCACCCTCACCCCACCCCATCACCCCGCACATGACAAAATGGGATAATGTATTTTCACACGCCCACTGTAGTATCATTTCTCTATAAATTTGTTATAAGTGCAGCTCTTTTATAACAATGTCTCCTTATTAACAATAAAGAAAACAAAAAAGAAAGAAATATAGATCAACTTAGAACAGAATAAGTTTATTAACTTTGTTCTTTTAGTTTGTAACAGAAACGAATGAAATCCTTATTTAAACGAGAAACATTTTGGAACTGACTGGCATTTAATACTGAAAAATGAAATTAAATAAAATCAATAAATAATAATAATAAGGCTGCATGGTGACTTAGTGGTTGGCATGTTCTCCTCTCAGCACTAGGGATTCCCGGTTCGAATCCCCATCTGGGTGGAGTTTCCATGTTCTCCCCGTGTCCGCGTGGGTTTCCTCCGGGTTCTCCGGTTTCCTCCCACAGTCCAAAAACATGGATCAAGTCAATTGAATTCTCCAAATTGCCCCATATCCGTGTCTGTGTGCCCAGCGCCCGAGATGTTCTCCCCTGGATGGGCATGGGGAACCCCACCGCGGCCCTAATGGAGGATAAAGCGGGAGATAATGATTGAATGAAAATTAATAAATTCAAATTCATCAGCAACATTAATTCAGGAGCACAACAATGGTTTGTTGTGTGACAACACAACAAACCTTTATTTATATAACCTATATTATAAACCACAAGGCCAAATATGAGGCTTTTATGATTATGCGCCCCCCCAGGCATTGCACTGCACCCCCCCAGTGGGGCGCGCCCCACTATTTGAGAAGGACTGGTTTAAAGGCAGACAGATTAACAGCCCATCACAGGGCAGCTACCTGGTTTTAAGAACTGTACCTCTTTATTACCAAAACTAGTGTCTGTGTTAAGTAAGCTGAAAGTTTTCCGCTTTATTAATTGTCATTTAAAACAAAGAATTTCTAATCATGTGATAGTAGAGGTATTGGTACATAAAATCTGCAATAAATTAAAATCTGACATTATAAAGCTAGGGGGCTGAAGCACTCTCAGAATATCTTGGTTTAGAATAGCAGAAAAAGATGGATGGAGCAAGTCGAGCAAGTGGCTTCTGCAAAGTCTGCACCTGTGTGAGACTGAAAGGAGATATGTGGAAGGCGAGCATCTGTGCTGTGGCATGGAAGAGAGAAAGCCAGGGGACTAAAGCTGGAGAGGGGTGTACGAGGAAGGATGAACTGGAGGAAAACAGTGAAACAGTGGTTTGGTAAAAATGGGTACACAGCTGTCAATAACTGAAGTGAAAACAGGAAACGAGTGAAGATGACATCTTCCACTGCATCTGACACCCGTCGAAATGTATTTTTGGTCTCTGGGATGCAGAGGGAATTCATGCAGATTTTGCAGTCCATCCGAGTGTGAACTCAGTCCCCGGAAAAAAAATAAAAATAAAAAAAAAATACTGAAGATAAGATGTGAATTTTAGCACAGGACATCCGAGGCATTATGTGCTATTGCACGTGATCTTTACAAGCACAGCACTCGGCATGCAGGCGTGAACTTCTCACTCAGTCTCTTAACAATCTCACATCCTGAAGAGGCGTCTGAACGTTTCGGACCAAAAAGGTCAGCAGAACCTAACCGCGAGAGGAGACGAGGCAATGTGTCTGTTTTCACCAGTTCTCCTGCTTGCTTCAGATTTCGGCACAGAATGGGTGCAGTAACCGCCACGGTTGATACTTGATACATGGGATGGATGCATTTTTCTTTGCTTCTGGAAGTCATTATGAATTCTATTTTATATTAAATCCTCCTGGTAAAAAATAAAAGCTCCAAATTTAATATCTTTTAAAGTAGGCATGTGTTCTGGGGCAGCATAGTGGCTTAGTGATTGGCTTGTTCGCCTCTCAGTGCTGGGGATCCAGGTTTGAATCCTGATCTGGGTGGAGTCTCTACGTTCTCCCCATGACTGCTGGGTTTCCTCCGGGTTCTCTGGTTTCGTTCCACAGTTCTAAAACAGTGATTGAAGTTAATTGAAGAACTATTTGTTTCCCACGGCCATTAGACTCATGAACAGCTGAGCTGATGACTACCTCATAGACTCGAAGCCTTTTTGCACTAAATTCTTACACTTCTCATCGGACTTTGCATAATGTAAATCCATCCATCCATTATCTTCCACTTTATCCTCTATTAGAGTCGCGGAGGGTTCCCCATGCCCATCCAGGGGAGAATGTCTCAGGCGCTGGGCAGATACACCCAGGACAGGACACCAATCTATCACTGGACACACACACACAAAGACACACTCTATATGGGACAATTTGGAGAACTCAATTGACTGTAAACACACTGTAAATAGGGGAAATATAAATAGGGGCAATTAAGAGTAGCCCATTCAGCTTGAATCCATGTTTTTGGACTGTGGGAGGAAACCGGAGAACCCGGAGGAAACCCATGCGGACACGGGGAGAACATGGAAACTCCACCCAGATTGGGATTCGAATCGGGAATCCCTAGGGCTGAGAGGCGAACATGCCAACCACTAAGCCACCGTGCTGCCGCATAATGTAAATAACCTCATATTTTTACATATGTATGTACTATATATATATATATATATATATTATTATTTTTTTTTTTATTTTTTTTTTTTTTCCTTACACATCCAGGGTGGACGGCAAAGTAAGAATTTCATTGTGCAGGGAAACATGTGCGTATGACAATAAAGCTTTGAATCTGAATCTTGAATTTGAAATTGGCTATAGCTCTAAATTGCCCCTATATGGTGTGTGTAAGTGTGAGAGTTTTTAAAAGTTATATAAAACCTTTATATCCTTTTTCCAGTTGTTGAACACGGACATCTGATCATCCCTCACAGAGCCTTGGTCCTTCCAAGGTTTCTACCTAACAAAAACAACATAAGAGGGGTTTTTTTTTTTCCTGCCACTGTGACTTTGACTCGCTCTTTGGCTCTTTCAGACTTAAAACCACTGTAAAGTTGTTTTGTGACACTATACTTTCATAAAGAAAAAAAAAAGCCAGACTGAGTGAGTGAGTGAATGCTCAATGATAGATTGGCGCCCTGACCTGGGGGTATCTGCCGAGTGCCCAACCCCCCACCATTAACTTCTAAAATGAACATGGAGGCATGTTAAGCAAACCACAGGACTTATAAATTGGCTGAAAAATAAATGTCTTCCCAGCCCCTTACCACATCCCCCTCCTCATGAATGTGTGAATAAACCAACATTCATAAACATAAATGGACTGGTGGAGCATTGTAAAGAAATGTGGCCCATAATTTAGCAAAAACAATGTGTTTTTACATCCATCCATCCATTCATCATCTTCCACTTTATCCTCCACTAGGGTCGCGGAGATGTTCCCCATACCCATCCAGGGGAGAACGTTTCGGGCGCTGGGCAGATTCACCCAGGACAGGACGCCAATCTATCACTGGACACACACTCACTCACACACACACACACACACTCTATATGGGGCAATTTGGAGAATTCAATTGACTTGATACAGGTTTTTGGATACATGTGTGGGAGGAAACTGGAGAACCCGGTGGAAACCCACGCGGAGACGGGGAGAACATGGAAACTCCACCCAGATTGGGATTCAAACCAGGAATCCCTAGGTCACTTCAAGACCTTAAAAGGCTTTTATACATTTTTTATTGCCAAAAGTGTTTAGTCAGCCACTGATTGTCTTAGTTCTCCTACTTAGAAATATGGGAGAGTTTTGTCTTTTTTATCATAGGTACACTTCAACTATGAGGGACAAAATTAGATAAAAAATGGGAAATCACACTGCAGGATTTTTAAAGAATGGATTTGTAAATTATGGTGGAAATGAATATTTGGTTAATAACTCAATACTTGGTTACATAATCTTTGTTGGCAATGACAGACGTTAAACATTACTTACGATTAAGTCTTCACCAGGTTTACACACACTCTAGTTGGTATTTTGGCCCATTTCTTTATGCAGATCTCATTTAAAGCAATTTTCTATGGGGTTGAGGTCTGGAGACTGGCTTGGCCTCTCCAGGACCTTGAAATGCGTTTGTACTTTTTTTTGGCAAAAAGTATTAAGTCAACCACTGATTGTGGAAGTTCTCCTACTTAGAAATATATGAGAGGTCTGTAATATGTACTGCTTTTCTGAACATCCCAAAAATACATGGGATGTTCATTCATTCATTATTTTCTGCTTAATACTCAACTAGGGTCGCGGGTGGGTTCTCAATGCCTATTGAGGGGAGGATGTCTGAGGTGCTGGGACTATATATATATATATATATATATATATATATATATATATATATATATATATATATAATGTATCTAAATATATATATCACACAGACACACACACAAAAACACTCTATGTGGGGCAATTTGGAGTACTCAATTTAAAGTGATAGTGATTTATTTTGCCTACTGTACTTAAATGTGTCCTCCACATTTAACCCATTGTGCAGAACACACACTGTTGAAGTGAACACACATGCCCGGAGCAGTGGGCAGCCTTGAATATGTCAATTGGGGTTAGGTGCCTTGCTCAAGGGCATTTCAGCCATAGTAGTTGGTGGGACCGGGAATCGAACCAGAGACTTTCAGGTCACAAGGCTGGTTCCTTAACCACAAGCCCATGACTGCCCCAATCATTTTACCTTGAATCCATGGTTTTGGACTGTGGGAGGAAACCAGAAAACCCGAACGAAATTCACACGGACACGGGGAGGACATGGAAACTGCTCCCAGATTGGAATTCAAACCAGGATCCCCAGCACCATTTTGTCTTTATTATTTTTTTAAATAAATAACACAGGGTAATTCATCATGACGGTTTCCATCCGATGATGTTTTTACCTGATGTTAAGAGGGACAATAATAATCGAAGGACAATGTGTTTTGATCGTGTCCCGTCACCGTAACCTGTTGCGCGTTGGACAAATCTGCACAGATCCACAGGTTAAAAGAACAGCCTGGCTTTCGAGTTACTCAGAAGTAAATGCCTGACTCACACGACTTTTGAGTCAGCAGCTGCAAATCTGCTGACTCGAAGCTCAAGAAGCTCGGCGAAAGAAAAAAAAAAAAAAAAAAAAAAAAAAAAAAAAGGCACATTGCACGTGCTAGCAGAATTTCATCCTGTGAAAATAAAAAAACATGACAGTCATGCAGAAACACTCAGAACCTTAACCGAGGTTTACACTGAACTCATACTTCAGAACGTTACACTTGAGGTACACGCTTTTTTTTTCTTCAAGATTTAATGAGATGCAGCTTGCACTTGAAGCCTGAACCCCGAGGCGTTATCCTTCATCAGGACATAATGAAAGTGCATCTCATCCCTCGGTGCTGATTGCATTCACTCTGTTAGGAGAGAGTTTTGTGTATTATTTTTATTAAATTATTTCGCCTGCCAACAGATTTAGACTTAATAAAGTCTTTTTAGCAGACCATGGGACAGCTGCACTTGTCAGTTCTATACTCTTTTCTTTTTGCACCCCGTACTCATATACAGTAGATTAAGGTTTTAAAGTCATCTATTTTGCCTACTGTACTTACACACAGAGGAGTGTGTCCTCCACATTTAACCAATCTGTGCAGTGCAACACACACACACACACACACACACACACACACTGAGTGAAGGGCACTACAGCTATAGTACTTGCTGGGCCCAGGAATCAGGGACTTTCAGGACCTTCAGGCTCCATCCATCCATTATCTTCCGCTTTATCCTATATTAGGGTCGCGGGGGGGGCGGGGTGTTCCCCATGTCCATAGTTTCAGGCGCTGGGCAGACACACCCAGGACAGGGCGCCAACCCATCGCTGGGTACACACTCACTCACACACACACTCTATATAGGGCAATTTGGAGAACTCAATTGACTTGATCCATGTTTTTGGACTGTGGGAGGAAACCGGAGAGCCCGGAGGAAACCCACACGTACTCGGATGGGGATTCAAACTGGGAATCCCTAGCGCTGAGAGGAGAACATGCTGACCACCAAGCCCGACCTTTAGGCTGTTTTTCTTTTTATTTATTACAAGCCCATGGACTATGGTTCCTGTACAAGCTGCTCAAGACATGGCTTGGCTGTCCCATCGTTATGATTAGCAAAGACCCCTACATCAGGCTTTGTGGTGGGTGGTTGACGGCTCGATACAGATCGCTAAAGTAGGCTCTATATGTGCAATAATTATCAGAGTTTATTAGGACCTGACACCATACTGGTAATTAGGCAGTGGCGGGCCATGAAATTCACACCTAAGTCTTCAGTAAATGCTCCATCTGAACCAATCCACCTGTCAATAACTATTTTATGGCTCCAAAACAATCTTCTCAGCAGAAAAATCGCTCGACTGAAGCAATACCCCGGACTATTCAATCAGAGGGCATGGATACGCTGATGTAATATATGCCTGCTAGAGGGCATTGGTGTCGCCAACTTACAATTTAATTGCTTGAAGCAGCCATTTAGGCGGCACGGTGGCTTAGTGGTTTAGCACGTTTGCCTCTCAGCGCTAGGGATTCCCGGTTCAAATCCCCATCTGGGTGGAGTTTCCATGTTCTCCCTGTGTCTGCGTGGGTTTCCTCAGGGTTCTCCGGTTTCCTCCCACAGTCCAAAAACATGGATCAAGTCAATTGAGTTCTCCGAATTACCCCATATAGAGTGTATATAGTATATATTACCCCATATAGAGTGCGCTCTGTCCTGGGTGTATCTGCCCGGCGCCCGAGACGTTCTCCTCTGGATGGGCATGGGGAACCCCCCCACCGCGACCCTAATAGTGGATAAAGCGGGAGATAATGAATGAATGAAAGCAGCCATTTAATCAACACTTATTTAATGCTACAGGGCCGCAGAACTGATAGTGAAGGCCTTAGGAAGATCATGCAACTCTGGCAACAAATAATGCTGAAATGTGATTGGTTAAATGCTTTAATAAGAAAATACACGTCTGGATATGGCTTAACCAGGGGAACCGCTATGAAAGGATGTGGACAGGCCATGTGGAATTGTTTAATTAATATTTATGGACAATTTTTTTTATGCCGACAGAGAGGACCTTGAAGGCCCTGATGGCCCGCCACTGGTATATAGACAACAGTTTTTATTTCTTCAAAGGGGTTCATACATTTATACATGTGTTTTTTTTTATTTTGTGGCAACACTGAGTAACTTTTTAACACAAGTAAGAAACCTTTATGGCATGGTATGAAAATCTGCTGAAATATCTTCCGTGACCCGAACAGAATCTTGACCTCAACCCGAGTAACCACTTTAATAAAGTGTTCATTGAGCGCTAAGCATTTTATAAATCCGTTCCCGACCTTGCGAATGCACTTCTGAATGAATAAGCGAACATTTTCTCAGACCCACAAATTCTAGCTTCAACTATTTGTGTGAATGTGTCTGCGTCGGGGGTTTGGTTTAAACTCGATATTAAATCAGACATAACACAATGCAAAGAAGTAACTGCAGGATTCGAGCGCATGAAAAACTTTTTCAAGTTCTATTAAAAAGTTCTATTAAAAAGAACACAAGTTTTAGCTCAGGAAGAAGATGTCGAGTCATCTAAACACACGGTATGTATAAATTTGGAGCTCTAGCCAAGTTTCGCTTGGCTAAAACGAACTATGCATGTGACCATGTGACCCTCTGCAGCGCAGCCTGAATGCACTTTATTAGTAGACTTGTTTTTAGCTTCTAAGCAGCTTGTGGCTTTTGCACTGCTAAAGTAAGTCAACATGTAAGGTTCGCCTGCCCGTCCATGGAACCGCAATACGACACTCACTGTACGTTTGCACAGTAAAGTTACCTCACAGTCACGTCCACATGTCCTCTTTTCAAAAAAGATTAATACCTCCAACTACGTCTTATCCAGTTTTTAGAAAATAATGAATTTATACCAAAAAATTCAAGTTTATTTTGAAAATTTGAACTTTTCTAATTAAATAATTTGATTTGTTTATTACAATTGGATTTGTTAAGATGTGAGACACTATAGATCAGGTGTAATACATTACAATACATTGTAATACCTACTAATGTCATTCAGTTTGTGAAGGAAACCAGATTCCTAGAGGTTCTCCTATCTTAGATAGTAGAACATGCAAACTCCACACTAACAGGGCCTTGTGTGTTCTTCTTGGAATGGAACCCAGTACGCTCTTGGGTTTGGGCAATGCTACACTTCACTTCAATTTGATTTCATTAACAAAGAGCAGAGGATGGGTCAGCTTATGTTGTCTTCAAAAAAATCATATATCAGAACATATATCAGGGTTCGGAAATATATATTTTTTATTATTAGATCATATATGTTGATCAGACCAATAAGTTATGCAAACAAATTTTTTTTAGACACTGGAACAAGACACCAGCTAAATAAATGCTTTGTTACTCACATAAATTATTTTTTAGCGCCACTATATATATATATATATATATATATATATATATATATATATATATATATATATATATATATTTTTTTTTTTTTTTTTTTATTTATTTATTTTTTTTTTTTTTGGCGGAACCCTCTATTGTTGAATTGTGCAAATTTAAATTGTTTATATAATTTTAACACTGTCTTTTTTAGAATTTCACCATAACGTCTAATCCGTCTGCTTCAGAGACCCAGAGCTGTAAAGCCAAAGTTGTAGAAACCACTGAAAGCTCGATACTGCCATTACAAACATGTCCATTGTAAATGCATGTAAACACTTGACCACAAGTGTATTTGCAGATGCTGTGGCTGAACTTCCAGAAACAAGTTCTTCTGAGCCTTAGTCAGATGATTAGTAATTTCAGATGCAGTGTGAATGCTTATCACAACCACAGCCAGATGCCCTGTGATCTTAGCCTTCAAACAGATGAACTTTTAAGCATGTGTTTATAACCCATTGGTTAACTTAAGATTAAGTTTATTTATTATCAGTGTTTTTACATTGTCTCAAATCAGCTTAACAGTGTGCTAAACCTGAACCCCCAACACCAACACGCATGCGGAAGAGATGGGGCAAGAAAAAAAAACTCCCTGGTGGTGTTGTTTTTTAAGATAGAAACTATATGAGGACCAAGTCTCAGTCCAGTACCCATCCTCCTTGAGCGGCTGGGCAGCATCAACAGTGTAGAACACCCACGTACAGTCAAAAATTAGAAAACTGTCAGTATATTGAGGCCATAATGACACCCTGCAGGACCAAAAAGCCACTAGTCTCACAGAAATCCAGTTTCTGTCCATTATTTCTCCTTGCCGCGATGCTCTGGTACTAACTATAATATTAGTACATATAATCCTCATCTACAGCATCATTTTAAATGAAAAGCTCTAGATTTCAAATGAAACCAATGGTGTAATAATCTCTATATTATTAAAACAATGAACACAGAACATTTATTTTAATCTCAAAAGCATCACATGATCCATTAGGAGTCATGTCATGAATAAGCTTATACTTTTAATGCCGAATCCCATTTATAAAGCAACTGTACCTTTAAACATTGCTGGGAATATTATGAAGGTGATTAATTTACCTTTAATTAACTTTCTAGCATGGAGAGTGTAAAACTCAACCTAGATTAAAGCAGGGGTTCTAGTATGTTACACCCTGCAAAGGTGTGTTGCGACGCATCTTGCACCCCGCCGTCTTATTTCCCGCTGTCTGCATGGTTTAAATAGCAACCCTGCGTGTGAATATATCTCCCCCGATGGGTGTGGTCGTCTCAAAATGAGGTGTGTTCAGCTCCATTTCTGGTGTATTGCTATCTTGGCAATGGAAAACAACCTCTCCAGATGTGGACAGTCAGACGTTGGTCTCTTTCTGGTTGGGTGGTGGATCATCAACATAGACACCTGTCCAACGCCACGGAACGTTGGAACCAACGGAACGCTATTAAATCTGACTGCATTTGGACAGAGAATGCAAATCCATAGAACACACTATACTGTGGGTTCTCCATTCACACTCCTCATGGAGCAGCGTAGTCCAGGTAGCTGCACCATGAAAATAGCAACCCGCCAAAGTCAGAGAACACCTGATTCTCAAAGGGAACGGGGAGTGACACGCTGATTGGTTTATTGTACGTCACACCCAAAACATACCCACGAAGACTTAAGAGAGTTGGTACACGCCTTTTGGGCCACGCTATGTGTAATTTTCCTGTCGTTTTCGTAGCCCTAAATTAAGCTGTGTGGGGCTGTCAAAGCGCTTTAACGCGCTGAAGGCAGTCACACACACCAGGTAGGGGCAAAAAGGTTTTAAAGGTGTAGGGACACCAAACACAGAGGTAAAAACAAAACAAGATGACATGAAAACAACGACGTGCACTGGGGAAGGGGAACACGGAAACTAAACAGACAAACACCCGACCACGTGCACAAAAACAAACCACTGACCGAAAGGAGTTATCCTTTTCATTCATTCATTATCTTCAGCTTTATCCTCTATTAGGGTCACGGTGGGGTTCCCCATGCCCATCCAAGGGAGAACGTCTCAGGCGCTGGGCAGATACACCCAGGACAAGGCGCCAACCCATTGCTGGGCACACACTCACACACACGCTCTACATGGGGCAATTTGGACAACTCAATTGACTTGATCCATGTTTTTGGATTGTGGGAGGAAACCAGAGAACCTGGAGGAAACCCACACGGACACGGGGAGAACATGGGAACTCCACCCAGATGGGGATTCGAACCGGGAATCCCTAGCGCTGAGAGGTGAACGTGCCAACCACTAAGCCACCGTGCCGCCCAAAGGAGTTAATTAACAAGAATGCCAAACACGAACACCAAAGCTAATTAACAGAACATAAGGAACAGTTGCCCTAGGCACAGGGGCACAGAAAGTTAAGATTGTTCGACTGCACAAAAGGAATAATTTAAAAAACCCAAAACATTAAAAAATGGTATATATGGTATTTTTATTTCCTCTTCTTTTTTTTAATACAAATCTATTTGAGCTTATATTTTTTTTGCTTTGTTATCTTAAAGCAACAGTCTGTTTATTTCAGTCTGACTGGGCCGCCTGGCCTGCAGCCTGTCATGCACCTGTGCTCGTCCTCTTCAACTGCTTCTCAGCATCATTATTAGCTTTATCTGTGTTGTGGATAATGTCATGCGTTCGCACTCCGTCATGATATTTAAGTATTTAAGCTGCAAAGCTTTTTGGGAAAACTCAGCCAAGGGTGGGTGATGTCGGTTAATTCTCGAGCTCTTTCCTCCCACGCAGCTCTAAGGAGAGAAGGCATGCCGGAGACTTCAATCAGATTACACTCTGATAGCTGGAAAGTGTGGGCAGCAACCTGACAGACATTTACACGAGTCTCTGATCGAGTACTAGAGTGTGGTAAAGCTTGCACACACACACACACACACACACACACTTGCACATGGTTTTATTATTGCCATCTGCAGCACCTTGTCATGTTTAGTGTAATATTTATAGTAAGTTTCCAAAGTGCATCATGATCTTTCTGTGAGCTCTTTACATCTGTGCGTCGTATGATGTAATTTATTATGTGAAGAGAAAAAAAAACTACAACCTACACATCTTTGCGTATTAAAGAAATGTCACTTTAGCATCATATGGCTGTTATGACATGAAAAACAACAGGCATATGGTGACTACAGAAACATAAATAGTTCTTACAAGCTCAACATGAAGAGAATTAAACACTTGTTCACCCTCCACCTTGAGAAATGTGGTAAGCCTCTGAGAGAATGCAGTCTTACGGGTTATTAGACAGTTGGTTAATAGTTAAATGTCCTTTGGGTCTTTAGGACATGAAGTAGGTGGAGACAAGATGGTTAGTGAAACAGACCAAAATGAATAACTGTAAAAAGCAATGATGAAAAGAGGCTTGATTTATTAAGCCCCCGTCAATTTAATATGTAAGATGTAAGTGGAGGCTTTTAGTACACATTTGCTTGAATATAATCACTCTGGAATATCCATCCATCCATTATCTTCTGCTTTATCCTATATCAGGGTCGCAGGGGGGTTCCCCAAGCCCATCCAGGGGAGAACGGTTCAGGCGTTGGGCAGATACACCCAGGACAGGGCGCCAATCTATCACTGGACACACTCACTCACACATACACACTCTATATGAGGGAATTTGGAGAACTCAATTGACTTGATCCATGTTTTTGGACTGTGGGAGGAAACCGGAGAACCCGGAGGAAACCCACATGGACACGGGGAGAACATGGAAACTCCACCCAGATGGGGATTTGAACTGGGAATCCCTAGCGCTGAGAGACGAACGTGCTAATTACTAAGCCACCGTGCCGCCCTCGGAGGTTCTAATATGACCCATAAATATAAAAGGTAATTTAACAAAGTTTTCTTGGGCTGCACATACTGTATGATGGAATTCTGATCTGGGTGGAAGTTATGTTCAGAGATTATTGAACACTGGCCTTGTGATAAGTTTCCTGCAAACAGTGTAAATGTTAATTTATGTGTAATTATTCGCTTCGTATTGCTGTTTTTTTTTTGTTTTTTTTGAAAAATAACATTTTATTTAACTCACTAAGAAAGAAAAAACTAAAAACCCAAACAAAACAACATCCTATCACCTAAATATGAGTTTCCTCTGTGCACAATAGCACTAATCACGCTATCCACCAATCACTGCTGTTGGTGCTCGAACCACATAGAGGTGGAGCGACATCGTGAGCTGCTTTTTGGTGTGTATATAAACCTCCAAAGAATTATGCAGAGTAAGTATGTTAAATGTCGTGGTAATCGATGCAACAGAGTGGATTTGTATAGCGAACACACACACACACACACACACACACAAATAGACCTTTTTTTCAACCCTTTTAATAAGAAGAAGGCTGATGCAAATATACTATCTTTTAAAATCCTTCGTTAAATTCTCCAAAGACGAAACACACCCTAATTATCGCAGTTCATCTGAAACACTTAAATGTTTCATCTAAAATTCCAACCCAACGGTCGAAACTACTCCTACTATTACAGTATTATGGTTTAGACCTTGCTTTTGAAAAAACTTTTTTTTCCTTACAAGAAATACACATTTATTAATTTTTATGTAAAGAAATTCTTTCTTTTGAATTTTAAATAATTGCTGACATTGGCAGAAGGTTGTTTTTTGAGCATTAATTACTAAATTCTTCATTTTCTTAAATTATTACTGGGGGTGGATTATCTGAGTTTAGTTTCAAATTTGATGGCTGTATAATAAAAAAAAACATACTTAGAACAATTATCGAGTAAGAGATGAGATATTCTTGGTAACAGAACTGTTGCTCCTGACCTGAGGCAACATATAACCTTTACCCTATATCAGGAGATCTATGCTGGATATATATATATATATATATATATATATATATATATATATATATATATATATATATATATATATATATTAGTTAATTAGAGGTTATGATTACAGGCCAGACCTTTAAATCAAATCAATATTTATATATAGTTATACACTGTACAACTTGCAGGGAAATGCCTTGACAACTGTCTGCACACCTTAACGTAATAATCCGAATCCCCATCTGGGTGGAGTTTTCATGTTCTCCCCGTGTTCCCTCCGGGTTCTCCGGTTTCCTCCCACAGTCCAAAATCATGGATCAAGTCAATTGAATTCTCCAAATTGCCCCATATATAGTGTGTCTGTGTGAGTGAGTGTGTGCCCAGCGATGGAGTTGCGCCCTGTCCTGGGCCTATCTGCCCAGCGCCCGAGACGTTCTCCCCTGGATGGGCATGGGGAACCCCACCGCGACCCTAATAGAGGATAAAGCAGAAGATAATGAATGAATGAATGAAAGTCAAATTAAGCATGAAAATTAAAAAAATAATAATAATAATTCTTGTTACACTCTTTTTAATCTCCTTTGTTTATAGTATATAATAATAACTTTAGATAAACATATTTGTTTCTGGTTCAGTTTCTCTTTTTATTTATTATTTTTATTTTACCTGCATTCATTTAGAAAAAGTCGTAGTTTAGATTCGATGTGCCTGCTCTCATGAGATGTTAGTAAATTAGTCATTCATGAAAGATTAAGTAAGGTCACCCAATTTTTGACTGTCAAAAACAATGAAACTAGGTTCAAAGAGTTGCAAAGCGCAGGCGGTGGATGGGAGAATGGGGCTGGGGT
This sequence comes from Corydoras sp. C115, assembly GCA_019802505.1. Lineage (NCBI taxonomy): Eukaryota > Metazoa > Chordata > Actinopteri > Siluriformes > Callichthyidae > Corydoras > Corydoras sp. C115. Next base: position 183,859 of record JAFMOC010000396.1, on the reverse strand, counting down.
TTCAGGTAAGTAGCATCTTGATGGCAATACAGTACGTATTTAAGAATATGGTACTTTTTGATGCTTTAAAAAGACAGATCTATCATAATGTCTTAAATCAGTTGTGTTCTAATACAGAAAAAACGCAACTGAAAACATTGTAATTAAAATATTTCATGTTTAACTTTATATTGTTTTTATAAGCTGCAACGTTTTGAATTATGAAGGGAGGGAATGAAAGGTCACAGGGATTTTTATCATTGGTTTGCGATGTTTTGAGGTATAATGCGTAAAACCCACTTAGTTGTGATATTACAAACGTCAGTGACATATATGATTACAAATCAGAAAGAAATAACATGCAAGTTCTTTTATTTATTTATTTTTTAAGACTTACTAATTACCTCACTCAGCGCCAGGGATTCCCGGTTCGAATCCCCATCTGGGTGGAGTTTCCATGTTCTCCCCGTGTCCGCGTGGGTTTCCTTCGGGTTCTCCGGTTTCCTGCCACAGTCCAAAAACATGGATCAAGTTAATTGAGTTCTCTAAATTTCCCCATATAGAGTGTGTCTGTGTGAGTGAGTGTGTGCCCAGCGATGGATTGGCGCCCTGTCCTGGGTGTATCTGCCCAGCGCCCGAGACGTTCTCCTCTGGATGGGCATGGGGAGCCCCGCCGCGACCCTAATAGAGGATAAAGCGGGAGGTAATGAATGAATGAATGAATATTTACCTCAGTAATGTTGCTAATAAACAACTAATTAACGTTTTATTAATGTTAATTAAATAATGTTAATGTTAATTAATTAATGTTCTAAAGGACGTTAACACAGTCTTAAGTTATTGTATTTGTAATTGCTGTAGAACTATTTATACATTATTGTTTGGATACATTGGATGGCACGTGGATAGGTGGATGGTTTCTCAGACTTTCGCCTTATGGATTCGGTACACGCTGCCACACTTCATCATAAGCCAAAGACATATAAGAGTTTTTCAATTGGAATACTGTTTAATATTTGTATATTTTGTTTCTTTTTAATTTTGCTAAAACTCACCACGTGCAATGTGTTGGTTTTTCTAGACATGTCCCTAAAACTTGTGCGCATATTGGACTAATCACAATATTTATATTTCTAATTTTTCTAATATGGCTGGTTCCATTAGGGGTCATCACAGAAGATCATTATTGTCTATCTTACCCTGTACAGAGTACCTTGTAATATATATATATATATATATATATATATATATATATATATATATATATATATATATATATATATATATATATATATATATATATATATACAGAGAGTTACAGATACAAAATTCCTCAGTATTATATTATAGTGAACAAATAAAGAATAAAGGATAGAAATACCAGGGGCGTGGTAGCTCAGTGGTTAGGGTGTTGGGCTATCAATCTGAAGGTTGTGGGTTCAAATCCCAGGTCCACTGAAGTTACCAGTGTGGGTCCTTGAGCAAGACCCTTAACCCTCATTGCTCCAGGGATGCTGTGATGAACCCTGTGCTCACCTTGTAAGTTGATTTGGATAAAAGCGTCCAATAAATGACCGAATTTTAAATACCAGTAATAATAATCATAATAAGAATCTCATCAATAAACTGTAATATAGTCAAATAAAAAAAAAGTTTTTAAAAGCATTAGTGGCTTAGAATTGTGATTTATATTACAGAAATGTAAAGCTTAATAAATATTTTACAAATAATCACTATGTCTGCACTTAAAAAAAAACTTAAAAAAAAAATAAATTCAATCAGCTGTATAGGTACTTTTTCTATAATCACAGGACAACTTGTGGCATTGTGGCATTGCATTTACATGAGTTATTCCTCAACCGAGTCGATTACTAATCTGACTTGTGGTTTTGATAAAGAAAGGCATTTATTAATATATTATTTTTTTTATTTTCCACAGTTTGGAAGTTCCATTGTTCAATGGTTACACCACTGCTGAGTAAGAACCACTAGCCAGTGACTTAGAAAACGGGGTCAGTTGACTCATGCTGCTTGTGATGTAATAATTAGTCTGTTATTATGGGGTTTACTAATAATGCAAGGCAGCCTTTTTGAGTTCGACTGTGTGACTCATGGATGTATCCTTTGTGGGGGCAAAAGTTTGGGTTGAGCCTTTTGTTCAGTTTTGAGACTGGAGGATAATGTAGGCTAGCTGGATGTCACAGAAAAAAACGGATTATAAAACATCAGATTGGCTTTTAATATGTTAATGTTTTTTAATCATTAAAAATGTCTATAAAGTAAATTAATAAATACAAATAAAGATGGTAAGCCACAAAAACCTCTGAATCATAAGGAATTTATCAGATGATATAATGAATGCCCCTGTGATTGTTAGACTGAGATTATAAAAGGATGTATTGAATACCCTACATACACCTAACATTGTCCATGATCTCAGTTCCAATTCCTGTAAAGATGGATTTTGTAGTTCTCCAATTCCAGACTGTAGTCCATCTGTTTGGGTTCTACAGTACATACTGTGTACATCCCCTTTACTCTGTTCTAATGGTCAGGACCCCAATAGTAGCACCACAGAGCAGGGATTATTGGGTGGGTGCATTATTCCTATCCCAGCAGTGTCACTGAGGTGGAGAAATGAAACTCCACTAACCCCCCCCCCACCACCACCACATCAGTGTCACTGCAGAACTGACAATAAACAATCCACCACCCAAATGATACCTGTTCTGTTCCTGACCAATAGAGAACAGAGAACCAACAGACCACAGATGGACTACAGTCTGGATTTAAAACTACAAAGTCCATCTACAGTATATGGTAAGTGGAGGGAATAGATGGTGGAGCAAGAAGGGGGCGTGGCCTAACTTTTGACAGTCACTGTAGGTAAAAAAAATGTACTTGTAATATTACTCATCACGATTGTCAATTGTCAAAAGTGTCAATTAGATTAAATTAAATTAGTAATCATTTACAGCTGTACTAAGATTAATGAATGAGCCATTGAGGTTAAGACACGGAATATAATTATATATAATTAATATAAGTCTGTCAAACTATAATTACCCGAGTCAGCTGAATTAGGCATCCACTCCGATCACTTTCAAATCCATCTGTCCTACATTTTTGCAAATATAATAGTGTTTAGTTCTATAGTCTAGTCTTTATATATGGATATACAGTTGCAATCAGAAATATTCAACCCCCCAAAGATTTTAAGGATTTATCAATATATGTTTTTTCAAATAGCAAGATTCTGTTTTGGATGAAGGTGGCACGGTGGCTTAGTGGTTTGCACATTCGCCTCTCAGCGCTGGGGATTCCCGGTTCGAATCCCCATCTGGGTGGAGTTTCCATGTTCTCTCCATGTCTGCGTGGGTTTCCTCCGGGTTCTCCGGTTTCCTCCCACAGTCCAAAAACATGGATCAAGTCAATTGAGTTCTCCAAATTGCGCCATATAGAGTGTGTGTGAGTGAGTGTGTGCCCAGCGATAGGTTGGCGTCCTGTCCTGGGTGTGTCTGCCCGGCACCCGAGACGTTCTCCCCTGGATGGGCACCGCGACCCTAATAGAGGATAAAGCGGGAGATAATGGATGAATGAATGTTTTGGATGACTTCTTTATGAGTTGACTGATACATAAAATCAGAACAGAAAATGCATGATATAGTATTTGTGTGTAACAGTATATTTTGTTAAGATAGCCATGTCACAATTATTCAACCCCTATATAATATTCATTCATTCTCTCCCGCTTTATCCTCTATTAGGGTCGTGGTCGGGTTCCCCATGCCCATCCAGGGGAGAACGTCTCGGGCGCTGGGCAGATACACCCAGGACAGGGCGCCAATCCATCGCTGGGTACACACTCACACACTCAAACACACTCTATATGGGGCAATTTAGAGAACTCAATTAACTTGATCCATGTTTTTGGACTGTGGGAGGAAACCGGAGAACCCGGAGGAAACCCACGCGGACACAGGGAGAACATGGAAACTCCACCCAGATGGGGATTCGAACTGGGAATCCCTAGCGCTGAGAGGCGAACGTGCCAACCACTAAGCCACCGTGCCGCCCTATATAATATTGTTTTTTTTAAAGCTTTTTGACACGTTTTATGGCCTAAAGTGGAGTTGAAACATAACTAATCCTTTGAGAATGCTATAATTATCCTTAATTAGCTTCAGCTGTAATGCATATATAAACCCCACCCATAGATAGATATTTATAACTGTTTTATCATAGGAGTAGAATGTAACGAATATCAGTCAGAACCGTCATTATTTCCAAAGACCAATTGCAAGAATTGGTCAGCTAGTATTGGAATAACACAAGAAAAGGATTTTGAGGGCATTCAATAGTTCCACCCTATAAGTTTGCTTAATGTGGAGAGTCTGATTTTCTTTAGTGTGATCGCACTGAGATTTGCAGTTCTAAAAGCGAACAAGCCGATCAATACTTCTGCGGGAGGCAGGGATCGTAGGGTTCTTAAGAGCAATAGTATACAATTCGGTCTATTAAGAATGAGGGTAGAACTCTTTATATGGTTTTTGTAGACAGTCAGTGCATTCTGCATTATTTATGCTTCACTGTGAAACCATTAGACATTTTGTCAGGTAATAGGTAGAAGGTGAGACTGGTAAAGCTTATTTACAGATGTTTTAGCATTGCAGGCAGCGTGGTGGCTAAGATGTTAACACGTTCACCTCTCAGCGCTGGGGATCCAGGTTCGAATCCTGATCTGGGTGGAGTTTCCACGTTCTCTCTGGTTGCCTCCCACAATCCAAAAACATGGATTCAAGGTATATTGTCTGTGTGAGTGAGTGTGTGCCCAGAGATAGATTGGCGCCCTGCCCTGGGTGTATCTGCCCAGCGCCTGAAACATTCACCGCTATATGGGAATGGTGACCCCCCCCCCCCCCATGACCCTAGTAGTGGATAAAGTTAAAGATAATGAATAAATGAATGACTATTTTGTTAATATTATTACTATTCATCCATCCATCCATTATCTTCCGCTTTATCCTATATTAGGGTCACGGGGGGGTTCCCCATGCCCATCCAGGGGAGAACATTTCGGGCGCTGGGCAGATACACCCAGGACAGGATGCCAAACTATCACTGGACACACACTCACTCACACAGACATGTAGACACTGTATATGGGGCAATTTGGAGAACTCAATTGACTTGATCCATGTTTTTGGACTGTGGGAGGAAACCGGAGAACCCGGAGGAAACCCACGCGGACACGGGGAGAACATGGAAACTCCATCCAGATGGGGATTCGAACCGGGAATCCCTAGTGCTGAGAGTAGAACGTGCCAACCACTAAGCCACCGTGCCGCCCATTATTACTATTCTTGTGGATTTCAATTTCTCAGGAACTTAATCATTAAATCTCTGAATAACTGGCAAAAGTACAGTGCTGTAAACTGCCTTCTTTATCCCAACTACCTGCACATGGAAGGGTAATTGTCAAAGTTGTCATTCCCGGGTTCTCTGGTTTCCTCCCACAGTCCAAAAACATGGCTCAATGTCACAAGAGGGTGTGGTAGCTCAGTGGTAACGGTTTTGGGCTATCCATCTGAAGGTTGTGGGTTCAAATCCTAAGTCCACTGAAGTTACCAATGTGGGTCTTTGAGCGAGACCCTTAACCCATATTGCTCCAGGGTTGTTGTATCAACCCTGTGTTCTGACCCCAACCAAGTTGGGATACTTGTAAGTCACTTTGGATAAAAGTGTCTGCTAAATGACCAAATGTAAATGCAATGTCAATTAAATTCTTGCCCCATATGTTGTGTTTGTGCCCAGTGATAGATTGGCACCCTGTCCTGGGTGTATTTGTCCAGCGCCCGAACCGTTCTTCCCTGGATGGGCATGGGGAACCCCCCTCACGACCCTGGTGGAGGATAATGCGGAAGATAATGGATGGATGTGTAACCATCACTTACCGGCCACTTTATTAGGTACACCACTATGTTTCTATTCTTACTGTCCACTACATAAGCTCCACAGATCATACAGATGGACTTTGTAGTTCTAGAGATATACCCCGTCGTCCATCTGTTCATATACAAATGATCAAATGGAGGAACGGGTCTCAGAAATTTTCCGACCTATGGCTTGCTGTAAGAATAATTCAGAGCCTATTGGTTTATCATTCTGGGTTTGGCCCGCTGTTGCAGAACTGTACTTCCGACTTTAGAATGTTCTACGGTCCTGTGCATGTCCATGTACAGATTTAGTCTAGCCCCCCCCCCCCAAAAAAAAAAAAAAACAGTGCTTTGAATTTAGTAACCAAAAGCAAAACCTCAAAACAGTTTCACATAATTGGGACTTGCATGCACAGACGGTGGGGGGAGTTTGCTCCAGACGGGGTCGTCACTGTCCCAGTCTATCTGTCTGTGTCTCAGCCTCTGTCTTTCTCTATCTCACTCATTTACTGCTTCCATGTCTCTTTATCTCTCCGTCTCTGAGAAGCCAGTCATTCCGGGCAGAAAAAGGAGGGGGCTCAAAAAGAGCGATGAGATGGTTTGTGGGTTGTGTTTCAGGTGTTAGTCATTCCCAGACAATTGGTTTCAAGCTTTTGTGTCACTGCATTATTGAAGTGGCAGTACGGTGAGGACGACGTTACTGTTAGCTCTCCCAGCACTAACTGGCAATCAGGCACTCGGCGTGTGTATCATAGTACACATCAGACACAATCAGCTGTGACCCGAATGCCGCTTGTGACAGTAAGAGACGACCCTTTCCCCTCATACCGAAGTGTTAGGATCTAAAAGAAATGCAGACAGGCGAAAGGAAAGTAAGTTGGTTATCTCAGCGCAGTGCGCATGCGTGAGAGAGCATGCAGCCTGATGCAGTTGCTCTTTGAACCCCCCCCCCCCCCCTCCCAGGGATTAATGAAGTATTCTGATTCCAAGATAAGATAAGTCTTTATTGGTCTCATTATTCACGAAAAGAGGTCAAAGTGAAAATGCTCACTGGTGAGCAGGGGACGCTGAGATGTACAAAGGAGGGCGGCATGGTGACTTAGTGGTTGGCACATTCGCTTTTCAGCGCTGGGGATTCCAGGTTCGAATCCCAATATGGGTGGAGTTTCCATGTTCTCCCTATGTCCGCGTGGGTTTACTTCGGGTTCTATATATATATCCATTCATTATCTTCCACTTCATACTATATCAGGGTCGCGGGGGGGTTCCCCATGCCCATCCAGGGGAGAATGTTTTGGGCGCTGGGCAGATACACCCAGGACAGGGTGCCAGTCCATCACTGGGCACACAGTCACTCTCACACACACACACGCACTCTATATGTGGCAATTTGGAGAACTCAATTGACTTGATCCATGTTTTTGGACTGTGGGAGGAAACCGGAGGACCCGGAGGAAACCCACACGGACACGGGCAGGACATGGAAACTCCACCCAGATGGGGATTCGAACCGGGAATCCCTAGTGCTGAGAGGAGAACATGCTAACCACTAAGCCACCGTGCCACCCATTATTACTATTTTTGTGTTATATTTACAACTAGGCATTCTTGGTGAGGAGCAAAGTACAAATTGAATTGTCCAGCGAAACCTCTTTCCTCACTATACATATGACAAATACTCAGGATTTCAATTTCTCAGGAACTTAATCGTTAAATCTCTGAATAACTGGCAAAGGTACAGTGCTGTAACTGCCTTCTTCATCCCAATTACCTGCACATGGAAGGGTAGTTGTCAAAGTTGTCATTCCCGGTTCGAATCCCAATCTGGGTGGAATTTCCATAATCTCACCGTGTCCACATGGGTTTTTTTCCGGGTTCTCTGGTTTCCTCCCACAGTCCAAAAACATGGATCAAATCAACTGAGATCTCCAAATTGCCCGATATAGAGTGTATTTGTGTGAGTGAGTATGTGCTCAGTGATGGATTGGATATCTGCCCAGCACCCGAAACGTTCTCCCCTGGATGGGCATGGGGAACTCCACCGCGACCCTAGTAGAGGACAAAGTGGAAGATAATGGATGGATGGATGGATAAAATATATTTAACTGAATCTCAAATTCAGGAACACTGTTTATTTTTAAAGACACTTGCTTTGTCGGCTTTGTAGCTGCAGTTCCCTGAACGTACACAGTGCTGGTCTTCAAAACCAAATGTTGTGGTCACCTGACAGGAAGTCAGATTATATTCATTGATTCAAACACCGAATCATTCATGGTTAAAAGATAAGAATGTGATAAGGAACGAGGTCCCTGTGTGAAATTCAGACGACCGTTAAGATTATGAGGTGTTATAATGCACATCACAGTGTTAAACCCTGCTATCTCACGCTCTCTTCTTTCCTCTAACACAATACTGCCACCCCCTCCTCACCCTCCAGAGTACCAGAGTAAGCATCATTCTGTTCAGGCCTTGAACTTGTGAATTGACCCCCCTCCCCTTCCCCTCCGTCTGTCAGAATGCCCGTGTGTCATGGTATGGGGATGGTATATATGTATGTATAGGGGTTAGGATGTTGGGCTATCAATCTGAAGCTTGGGGGTTCAAATTCCAAGTTACCAATGTTGACCCTTGAGCACGCCCCTAATTCGAGTAACCCTCATTGCTCCACAGGGGCTGTAGCCAACCAATGTGGGCCCTTAAGCAAGCCCCTAATTCGAGTAACCCCCTTTGCACCTCAGGGGGCTGTAGCCAACCCTGTGCTCTGACCCCAACCATCATGTTGGAATGCTTGTAAGTCGCTCTTCTTTCCTATAACACAATACTGCCACCCACTCCTCACCCTCCAGAGTACCAGAGTAACCATCATGACTTCTGTTCAGGCCTCGAACTTGTGATTTGACCCCCTCCCTGCCCCCCGTCTGTCAGAATGCTCGTGTGTCATGGTATGGGCATGGTAGCTCAGTGGTTAGGATGTTGGGCTTATCAATCTGAAGCTTGGGGGTTCAAATGGTTCAGTTCAGGTTCAGTGAAGTTACCAATGTGGGCCCTTGATTCGAGTAACCCTCTTTGCACCACAGGGGGCTGTAGCCAACCCTGTGCTCTGACCCCAACCATCATGTTGGAATGCTTGTAAGTCGCTCTTCTTTCCTATAACACAATCTGCCACCCCCTCTTCACCCTCCAGAGTACCAGAGTAAGGATCATGTAAGCATCATCACCTTCTGTTCAGGCCTCGAACTTGTAAATTGACCCCCCCCCCCTTCCCCTCTGTCTGTCAGAACGCTTGTGTGTCATGGTATGGGGATGGTAGCTCAGTGGTTAGGATGGTGGGCTTATCAATCTGAAGCTTGGGGGTTCAAATCCCAGGTTCAGTAAAGTTACCAATATGGACCCTTGAGCAAGCCCCTAATTTGAGTAACCCTCATTGCTCCACAGGGGCTGTAGCCAACCAATGTGGGCCCTTATGCAAGCCCCTAATTCGAGTAACCCCCTTTGCACCTCAGGGGGCTATAGCCAACCCTGTGCTCTGACCCCAACCATCATGTTGGAATGCTTGTAAGTCGCTCTTCTTTCCTCTAACACAATCCTGCCACCCCCTCTTCACCCTGCAGAGTACCAGAGTAAGCATCATTCTGTTCAGGCCTTGAACTTGTAAATTGACCCCCCCACTTCCCCTCCGTCTGTCAGAATGCTTGTGTGTCATGGTATGGGGATGGTAGCTCAGTGGTTAGGATGGTGGGCTTATCAATCTGAAGCTTGGGGGTTCAAATCCCAGGTTCAGTGAAGTTACCAATGTGGACCCTTGAGCAAGCCCCTAATTCGAGTAACCCTCATTGCTCCATGGGGGCTGTAGTTCCAAACCCTCCCCTTGAGGTAATTCGAGTAACCCTCATTGCTCCACCTGTAATGTGGGCCCTTGAGCAAGCCCCTTATTCGAGTAACCCTCATTGCTCCACGGAGGCTGTAGCCAACCAATGTGGGCCCTTGAGCAAATCCTGGTTCGAGTAACCCTCATTGCTCCACGGGGACTGTAACCCTCATTGCTCCAGCGGCCCCTAATTCGAGTAACCCATATTGCTCCACAGGGGCTAGCCAACCAATGTGGGCCCTTGAGCAAGCCCCTAATTCGAGTAACCCTCATTGCTCCACGGGGGCTGTAGCCAACCAATGTGGGCCCTTGAGCAAGCCCCTTATTCGAGTAACCCTCATTGCTCCACGGAGGCTGTAGCCAACCAATGTGGGCCCTTGAGCAAATCCTGGTTCGAGTAACCCTCATTGCTCCACGGGGACTGTAGCCAACCAATGTGGGCCCTTGAGCAAGCCCCTAATTCGAGTAACCCATATTGCTCCACAGGGGCTGTAGCCAACCAATGTGGGCCCTTGAGCAAGCCCCTAATTCGAGTAACCCTCATTGCTCCACAGAGGCTGTAGCCAACCAATGTGGGCCCTTGAGCAAGCCCCTTATTCGAGTAACCCTCATTGCTCCACGGGGGCTGTAGCCAACCAATGTGGGCCCTTGAGCAAGCCCCTAATTCGAGTAACCCTCATTGCTCCATGGGGGCTATAGCCAACCAATGTGGGCCCTTGAGCAAATCCTGGTTCAAGTAACCCTCATTGCTCCACGGGGACTGTAGCCAACCAATGTGGGCCCTTGAGCAAGCCCCTAATTCGAGTAACCCTCATTGCTCCACAGGGGCTGTAGCCAACCAATGTGGGCCCTTGAGCAAATCCTGGTTCGAGTAACCCTCATTGCCCCACGGGGGCTGTAGCCAACCAATGTGGGCCCTTGAGCAAGCCCCTAATTCGAGTAACCCTCATTGCTCCACGGGGGCTGTAGCCAACCCTGTGCTCTGACCCCAGCCATCATGTTGAAATGCTTGTAAATTGTTTTGGAAGTGTCTGCAAAATGACCATAAGTAACTTTATTTGTCTCTAAGAGAAGCTTCAGTGTCTGTTAACAGTAAAATAACAGACATCTGAAGTCTCTGCAGATAACAGACGTGACTGATCAGTTGTTCAGTTTACAGCTTTAAGCTGAAACCCTTATTCAGCGTCACTTGTAGAGCTGAGGCCATATACAATCTGAGAGAAAAATCCTGTTGTGCGAATGTGTATGTTAACCACATGTTCCTCATGCATTGGATTCATTCTGCCACGCTGCAAACCTTCCGATTTGCATATGTTAGGGGGCACTGATGAGCAAATAATAAGAGGAAAAGGACGGTATTTTACAATTAAAATACTAGGATGTGGAAGAAATGGGTTAACATGGTCAGCAATTACCAGTTCACCTCACCTTCCTCCTGTCAACATCCTTTAGCAGAATTTACAGCCAGAATTTACATCCCCTCACTGTGTTGTACATGTCATATAATACAGTGTAGTAAAAAATCATTTTAAAAATAGGTAAAGCTAAAAAATAATTTTAAATGAATTAAAATAATTAAATAATATAAGGAACATCACTATATTTGTTTAAAACAAGTGTACAATGACGTGCTACAATTAAATGTACTTCTCATTATTGTCCAGCAGATGGCGGAAATGTACCGAATTCGTAAACGATGTTTAATTAAATAACATTTATGAAGATGGTTTCATTAATAGACGGAATATTCGGTACAGATATTAAATCAAACTGTAAAATTTCGATTACAAGTCATTATTATATCATATCTTTTGTCTTCTCATTTGTTTGTTCGCAGTTGATGTAATTTATTGTTAATACTGTAATGATTCAATTTCATTTTTTTCTATTGTACATTCTGGGTGGAGTTTCCATGTTCTCCCCGTGTCCGCGTGGGTTTCCGCCGGGTTCTCCGGTTTCCTCCCACAGTCCAAAAACATGGATCAAGTCAATTGAATTCTTCAAATTGCCCCATATAAAGTGTGTGTGTGTTGAGTGTGTGCCCAGAGATGGATTGGCGCACTGTCCTGGGTCTATCTGCCCAGCGCCCGAAACGTTCTCCCCTGGATGGGCATGGGGAACCCCACCGCGACCCTACTAGAGGATAAAGTGGGAGATAATGAATGAATAAATGAATATTGTACATTATAATTTTTATATTATATATCATAATTTATATTATTATATTATGTTATATTATATTATATGTTATATTATATTATATTTTATTAGTGTGTTGCTGAACAAAGTACTTAATTATATATATATATATATATATATATATATATATATATATATATATATATATATATATATATATGTATATGTGTGTGTGTGTATGTAGGTGTATATATGTATCTGTGTGTGTGTATATATATATATATATATATATATATATATATATATATATATATATATATATATATATATATAAATAATACACAGCCACCTGTGTGTCCTTATATGTTCACTTTGTACTTCTAATTGTTGTCCAGCAGATGGCGGAAATATACCGAGTTCAAAAACGATGTTTTAGTGAATTACAATTTAGTAAATGAAAATTCAGTACAGATATTAAATCAAACTTTAGAAATTTGATTACAAGTCATTATTATTTATATATATATATATATATATATATATATATATATATATATATATATATATATATATATATATATATATATATATATATTATTTTTTGTTTGCTCGCAGTTGCAGTAATTTATTGTTAATACTGTAATGATTCAATTTATTTTTATATTCTGTAGTTTATTTTTTATATGATATTTTATTAGTGTGTTACTGAACAAATCATTAAAAAAAAACTAAAAGCTTCCTTGTTGTTCTCCCATTCAAGACTGTAAACTGTTTGTGTTCTACGGTACGTATTGTTTGTAGAACACAAAAAAATAAAGGGAACACAATATCCATCCATTATCTTCTGCTTTATTTTATATATTAGGGTCGCAGGGGAGTTCCCACGCAGACACGGGGAGAACATGGAAACTCCACCCAGATGGGGATTCGAACCCCACGAAAAGTGCTGAGAGGCGAACGTGCTAACCACTAAGCCACCGTGCCGCCCTGTTTTGACCAGATTTGCATAATTTGTGTTGGTGGGCGCGCCCTTAACATGCGTCCGCGTTCCCGATTGGTTGACATTCAAACAGCCCGCCTCTTCACAGATAACAGACAACAGTCAACTAATGGCAGATCATAAAACACCCATTTCAAAACTGCGGCCTGACTTTCAATAGCAATCACTTAAATTGCATAATCTTCAATATGCGTGTATTTTGAAGCTGTAGAATAAAGGGAAAATGCTGTGGGAATAAAGATTAAGTAAAAAAAACTACAAATAAACTCTATTTTTACTGTAATGAATCCTCTACTGTCAACAGATTATTATGGAACGTTCACAACAAATTTGGAATGTTTAGAGTGAAGGTTGTCATAGCGATAACTGAATGCCATAAAGAATGTCACTTAGAACGTCAGATTGTTTGTGTTCAGACGAAGCTTAGGTTGTGTTACAGAATGTTCCATCAATATATCAGAAGATTAATTACGATTCCACAAATAATTTCAGGTGAGAGAACTGTGTCTTTAAGCTGAAATGTTAGACTTTTCAGTGTAACGGGGTGACATTCAAGTTATGTTTTGGTGTTTCAGAGATGGTTGCAAAAAATCATTATGTTCACATGCCATACAGCCGTGCGCTACTTACATTTTTATATTTGGTCATTTATTGGACGCTTTTATCCAAAGTGACTTACAAGGTGAACACAGGTTCATCACAACATCCCTGGAGCAATGAGGGTTAAGGGTCTTGCTCAAGGACCCACACTGGTAACTTCAGTGGACCTGGGATTTGAACCCACAACCTTCAGATTGATAACCCAACACCCTCACCAATGAGCTACCACTCCCACTACTTGTTTGGGGAAGATCCTTTTCTGGTTCATTATGAAAGTGTGTACACATAAAACATAAGATAAATAAAACTGCAGTTGTGGAAAAAAAAGAGTTTGAGAGAAGTCAGTAACTTCCACAAAGCTCTAAACTGCATTACAAGTCTTTAAAATGAATCAGAATGTCGATTGTGACCCAATCTTTAGGCTTAAGATTAAATTTGAGGAATGATGTTTTTAAATATTCATTCATTCAGTGATTATCTCCCGCTTTATCCTCTATTATAGTCGAGGTGGATATCCCCATGCCCATTCAGGGGAGAACGTTTCGGGCGCTGGGCAGATAGACCCAGGACAGGACGCCAATCCATCGCTGGACACACACTCACTCACACAGACACACTCTATATGGGGCAATTTGGAGAACTCAAATGACTTGTTCCATGTTTTTGGACTGTGGGAGCAAACCGGAGAACCTTCAGGAAACCCACGCAGACACGGGGAGAACATGGAGACTCCACCCAGATGGGGATTCGTACCGGGAATCTCTAGTTGCTGAGAGGAGAACATGCTAAACCACTAAGCCGCCTGTTTTTAAATAAAAGGACTAAAAGCTCTGGGCGGCAAGGTGGTTTAGTGGTTAGCATGTTCTCCTCTCAGCACTAGGGATTCCCAGTTCGAATCCCAATCTGGGTGGAGTTTCCATGTTCTCCCCGTATCCGTATGGGTTTCCTCCGGGTTCTCCGGTTTCCTCCCACAGTCCAAAAACATGGATCAAGTCAATTGAATTCTCCAAATTGCCCCATATGGATTGTGTGCCCAGCGATGGATTGGCGCCTTGTCCTGGGTGTATCTGCCCAGCGCCCGAGATGTTCTCCCCTGGATGGGCATGGGGACCCCACCGTGACCCTACTAGAGGATAAAGCGGGAGATAATGAATGAATCCACTTGGATCAGTTTTAGAATGTTCAAATGTTGTGTATTTTCAAACTCTAGAATGTTCAGAACTGGGCGTTAGAAATGTGGTTCCGATGTCTTAATATTCATTGCTATATGCAGAACGTTGCAGATCATTTTACATTTGGACTTCAACGAGAACAGAGATGGATATTAACCCTCTGAGTTGCCCGTTAAATGACGAGAAAGCCATTGGTGAGGAAGAGGAGATTGAGCAAGTCACTCCAATGGAGGCTAAAGATGGTGCTGGTATGTTTCTCTCTCTCGCTCTCTCAAATGTAAGTCACTTTAGATGAAAGGATCTGCTAAATGACTAAATGTAAATGTAATGGTAAGAAAAAAACTTTATTCCTTTATTATTATATTTATTATTAGTGTAATATGCATTACACTAATAAAAACGACTGTTATCACTAAACATTGTTACACAGTTACAGTCTGAGTTGTCCAAACTTGTATTTTAATGTTTGATTAGACAGAAACTGTAAAACTGTGCAATCTGACTTGGATCTTAGCACCTTAAAACATTTTATAGTATTGTTTATTTTGGGGCGGCACGGTGGCTTAGTGGTTAACACGTTCGCCTCTCAGCGCTAGGGATTCCCGGTTCGAATCCCCATCTGGGTGGAGTTTCCATGTTCTCCCCGTGCCTGCGTGGGTTTCCTCCGGGTTCTCCGGTTTCCTCCCACAGTCCAAAAACATGGATCAAGTCAATTGAATTCTCAAAATTGCCCCATGTAGAGTGTGTCTGTGTGAGTGAGTGTATGCCCAGCGATGGATTGGCGCCCTGTCCTGGGTGTATGCTCTCTCCTGGATGGGCATGGGGAACCCCACCGCGACCCTAATAGAGGGAGCCAAAATAGAGGGAGATAATGAATGAATGAATGTTTATTTTGGCAAAATAAATTTCGCAAAAGATCTCATGATTGCTGCAGTATATGAGATTGTTGCTACAATTAAAGCTCCACCCCACATTCACTGGACTTAGACTTAGACAACCTTTATTGTCATTCATTATACACTTAGTGTACGCAGAACGAAATTCCATTGCATTGGCTCATTCGCATAAAAAAAGAATAAAAAAAGAAGTGAAATTTTTGTACATACTGTAGAAACATTGGTATAAATACAAAATTATTAATTAATACAGTATACAATATATATTTATACATATATATACACACAGCAGCATAGGTTAAAAATGAGAATGAGAATGTGATTTGTAAAAGGATTTAAATTATGTAGAAAGGTGTGTGTATATATATCATATATATATATATATATAATATATATATATATATATATATATATATATATATATATGTATAATTATATAAGATATAAATAATATATAAATTATAGCAGACAGAATTTCACTATCTAGTAAAATAGCTCTGCATCACACACTTATGGCTAGTTGAGGTAACTGACGGTATAGAGAATACAGATGTTCACTGATATTTCACTATTTGAAGGAGAAGATGAGCTGGATGAACCTGTGCAGCAAACCTGCAGTGATCCAGAGGTTGACGCTCCAAAAAAGAAAAGAACCCGGAGGGGAACTCGAAGAAAAGGCAGAAAAAAAAATTTGAAGGACAGTGACGAGACAAGTGGTGAGTAAAGCCATTCATATATTTTACACATTAACATATGTATAGTCAATAGTTTTTATAGACATGTTTATATTGTGGGAATTATTTATCAAAAGATTTAATAATGTGCGATTTTGTTGATGCTGAAGATGAGTACATCACCGCCCCCGAAGCTCAGCCTCAGCTATGGAGCGGAGTTCCACTTCAGGGTTTTACTGATGCTGAGACTCAATTTGCACAACAGGCAAAAGTAGCATCCACCAACACCCCTAAGGGTGAGTAGACCCGGTGTACACTTTCACATATTTATGGCCAAATGTTGTAACCGAGGGTATAAATACAGACGATCACTGACATTTTACTTTCTGCAGCAGAAGTGAAGCCCAAGGTGGATGAACCTGTGCAGCAAACCTGCAGTTCTCCTGATCTTGACCCTCCAAAAAAGAAAAAAAGATCAGGAACTCGAAGACATGGCAATAAAGCTACAGTAAAGAAAAAAATGGACAAACTGAGTGAGTAGACCCACTTAAATATTGTACGCATTCACATACTTGTGGTCAATAATTTTCATGAATACAGTTTTTTGTAATATTGCGTAAAGTTTTCATCAAAAGATTTTGAAATGTGTGGTTTTATTATTGCTGCAGAGCCTCTAGGAAGGAGCAACATGCTCAGGACTATTGATAACGATTCCTTTGTCCCTGTATGGTACTCCACCAACCCCCCTATGGGTGAGTAGACCCAGTTCATACATTGTACACGTTCACATACATATGACCAACTCTTGTAACTGATGGTATGAAGAATACAGATGTTCATTGATATTTTATTATTTGAAGGAGAAGATGAGCCCAAGCCCAAGCTGGATGAACCTGTGCAGCAAACCAGCGGTGCTCCTACGGTTGACGCTCCAAAAGAGAAACAAACCAGGAGTGGACCTCAAAAACAAGAACCAAAGAACAATGATGAACCAATAGGTGAGTAGACCCAGTTCATACATTGTACACATTCACATACTTATAGTCAATAGTTCATAGCTATCTTTATTTGCGGTAATATATTTATTGAAAGATTTTATAATGTGTGGTTTTGTTGATGCTGAAGATGAGAACATCAGCGCTCTTGAAGCTCAGCCTCTGCTATCGTTCCTTTGTTATTTCAGGGGAACCACTTAACGTTCCGATGACGTTGGGAGATTCAGAAGAAACTTCTACTGATGCAGAGGCTCAAACTGCACACCAGGCGGTAATAACGTCATCCACCAAACCCCCTCTGAGTGAGTGGACCCAATTCATACATTACACACGTTCACATACTTTTAGTCAATAGTTTTCATATATATGTTTATTTGTAGGAACATATTTATAGGGTGGCGGCACGGTGGCTTAGTGGTTCACACGTTCGCCTCTCAGCACTAGGGATTCCCGGTTTGAATCCGCATCTGGGTGGAGTTTCCATGTTCTCCCCGTCCGTGTCTGCGTGGATTTCCTCCGGGTTCTCCGGTTTCCTTCCACAGTTCAAAAACATGGATCAAGTCAATTGAGTTCTCCAAATTGCCCCATATAGAGTGTGTCTGTGTGAGTGAGTGTGTGCCCAGTGATAGATTGCCGCCCTGTCCTGGGTGTATCTGCCCAGCGCCCGAAATTTTCTCCCCTGGATGGGCATGGGGAACCCCCTCCGTGACCATAATATAGGATAAAGCAGAAATGAATGAATGAATGAATATTTATTATAATTTTATAATGTGTGGTTTTGTTGATGCTGAAGATGAGAACATCAATGCTCTTGAAGCTCAGCCTCCATTATGGAACGATATAGTTAATCTTATGAGGACCCATTGCTTTGTCATTTCAGAAGAATCTTTCAATGTACCAGTGATGGTCGAAGTTCCAAAAGAGGATTTTAATAATACAAGGGTTCAAACTGCACAGCAGGCAAGCAAACCATCATCCACCAAACCCCATCTGAGTGAGTGGACCCAATTCATACATTATACACATTCACATAGTTAAAGTCAATAGTTTTAATGAATGTTAATTTTGTGGGAACATATTTAATTTTTATTTTGTGTGGTTTAGTTGCTGCTGCAGGTGATGAGAACATCCAGCTCTGGAAGCTCTGCCTCGGCTATGGAGCGACATAGTTTTGGGTACGGGAGCCCGTTATTCTGTCACTTCCGGAAAACTCACAAAGACCCCAGTGACCATCAGAGCTCCAGAACAGGCTCTCACTGACGCAAAGGCTCAAACTGCACCGCAGTCAGAAACATCATTATCCACCAAACCTCCTCTGAGTGAGTAGACCAAGTTCATATATTGTACACATTCACATATTAATGACCAAATGTTGTAAGTGAAAGTATAAAGAATACAGATGTTCACTGACATTTCACTATTTGAAGCAGAAGATGAGCGAAAGCTGGATGAACCTCTGCAGAAAGCCCGCAGTGCTCCTAAGGCTGACTCTCTAAAAAAGAAAAGAACCTGGAAAGTAACTGGAAGACATGGCAACAAAGTGACCTTCTATTTCGATGACGGTGAAATGTGTGAGTAGACCCAGTTCATACATTTATACATTCACATACTTATAGTCAGTATTCAAACTTACGGAGGTCTCTTCCTTTGGTATTTCAGTGAAATCTCTTAAAGTACCCATTACGTTCGGAGCTCCAGAAGAGGATTTTTCTGAAGAGGCCCAAACTGCCCAGCAGCCTAAAAAAATGTCAACAACCCTCCCCCCTATGGGTGAGCAGACCCAAATTATACATGATACGCATACTTATAATTAATTGTTTTCATAAATGTGTTTATTTAGTTGGGACGTATTATAAAATTTTTGAACGTGTGGTTTTGTTGATGCTGAAGATGAGAACAACAGTGCTCTTGAAGCTCAGCATCTTTTATGGGGCGACATATTTAAACTGATGAGGGTCCTTTCCTTTCTCATTTCAGAATCTTTTATGGTTCCAATCACTTTTGGAGCTCCAGAAGAGGATTTTTCTGATGAAGAGGTTGAAACTGCACAGCAAGCAGAAAAACCATCCACCAACCCCCCTATAGGTGAGTAGACCGATCTCATACATTATATACATTCACATACTTATAACCAATGTTTTTTTATAAATATGTATATTTTTTTGGGACGCATTATAAGATTTTATAACGTGTTTTTTTGTTGATGCTGAAGATGAGAACAACAATGCTCTTGAAGCTCAGCATTTTTTATGGAGCAACGTAATTAAACTTATGACCTTAACATTCCTTTATCATTTCAGGAGATTTTCTTAATGTTCCAATCACTTCTGGAGCTCCAGAAGAGGATTTTTCTGATGAAGAAATACAGCAGCCTAAAATAATGTCAACCACCCGCCCCCCTAACGGTGAGCAGACCCAAATAATACATGATACCCATACTTATAATTAATAGTTTTCATAAATATGTTTGTTTTGTGGGGACGTATTATAAGATTTATAGTGTGAAGATGAGAACAACAATGCTCTTGAAGCTCAGCATCTTTTATGGAGCGACATATTTAAATTTATGACCTTAACGTTCCTTTATCATTTCAGGAAATCTTCTTAATGTTCCAATCACTTCTGGAGCTTCAGAAGAGGATTTTTCTGATGAAGAGGTTTTCATCCACCAACCCCCCTATAGGTGAGTAGAACGATCTCATACATTATATTACATTCACATACTTATAACCAATGTTTTTTTATTAATATGTATATTTTTTTGGGACGCATTATAAGATTTTATAACGTGTGGTTTTGTTGATGCTGAAGATGAGAACAACAGTGCTCTTGAAGAAATCCTCTTTTATGGAGTGACAACAAATTATGACCTTAACGTTCTTTTATCATTTCAGAATTTTCTTAATGTTTCCAATCACTTCTGGAGCTTCAGAAGAAGATTTTTTGATGAAGAGGTTGAAACTGCACAGCAAGCGTAAAAACCATTATCCACCAACCCCCCTATGGGTGACCCAATTCAACGTTATACACATTCACATATTATAACCAATTTTTTTAAATAGTTTATTTTGTGGGAAAGTATTATAAGATTTTATAACGTGTGGTTTTGTTGATGCTGAAGATGAGAACAACAGTGCTCTTGAAGCTCAGCCTCTTTTATGGAGCGACATATTTAAACTTATGACCTTAACGTTCCTTTATCATTTCAGGAGATCTTCTTAATGTTCCAATCACTTTTGGAGCTCCAGAAGAGGATTTTTCTGATGAAGAGGTTGAAACTGCACAGCAGCCTAAAATAATGTCAACCACTTGCCCCCCTATGGGTGAGTAGACCCAATTCATACATGATACCCATACATATAATTAATAGTTTTCATAAATATATTTATTTTTTTGGGACGTATTATAAGATTTTACAACGTGTGGTTTTGTTGATGCTGAAGATGAGAACAACAATGCTCTTGAAGCTCAGCCTCTTTTATGGAGCGACATGTTTAAAATTATGACCTTAACATTCTTTTATCATTTCAGGAGATTTTCTTAATGTTCCAATCACTTCTGGAGCTTCAGAAGAAGATTTTTCTGATGAAGAGGTTGAAACTGCACAGCAAGCAGGAAAAACATCATCCACCAACCCCCCTATAGGTGAGTAGACCCAATTCATACATGATACCTATACTTATAATTAATAGTTTTCATAAATATGTTTATTTTGTGGGGACATATTATAAGATTTTATAATGAACAACAATGCTCTTGAAGCTCAGCCTCTTTTATGGAGCGACATAGTTAAACTTTTTAACGTTCCTTCGTCATTTCAGGAGATCTTCTTAATGTTCCAATCACTTTTGGAGCTCCAGAAGAGGATTTTTCTGATGAAGAGGATGAAACTGCACAGCAAGCAGAAAAAACATCATCCACCAAACCCCCTATGGGTGAGTAGACTAAAATTCATACATTATATACATTCACATACTTATAACCAATGTTTATTATAAATATGTATATTTTTTTGGGACGCGTTATAAGATTTTATAACGTGTGATTTTGTTGATGCTGAAGATGAGAACATCAGTGCTCTTGAAGCTCAGCGTCTTTTATGGGGCGACATAGTTAAACTTATGACATTAACGTTACTTTATCATTTCAGGAGATTTTCTTAATGTTCCAAACAATTCTGGAGCTTCAGAAGAGGATTTTTCTGATGAAGAAACACAGCAGCCTAAAATAATGTCAACCACCCGCCCCCCTAACGGTGAGCAGACCCATATTATACAAGATACCCATACTTATAATTAATAGTTTTCATAAATATGTTTATTTTGTGGGGACGTATTATAAGATTTTATAATGAACAACAATGCTCTTGAAGCTCAGCATCTTTTATGGAGTGACATAGTTAAACTTTTTAACGTTCCTTCGTCATTTCAGGAGATCTTCTTAATGTTCCAATCACTTTTGGAGCTCCAGAAGAGGATTTTTCTGATGAAGAGGCTCAAACTGCACAGCAGCCTAATATAATGTCAACCACCCGCCCCAATTTGGGTGAGCAGACCCAAATTATACATGATACCCATACTTATAATTAATAGTTTTCATAAATATGTTTATTTTTTTGGAACGCATTATAAGATTTTACAACGTGTGGTTTTGTTGATGCTGAAGATGAAAACAACAATGCTCTTGAAGCTCAGCCTCTTTAATGGAGCGACATAGTTAAACTTTTTAACGTTCCTTCATCATTTCAGGAGATCTTCTTAATGTTCCAATCACTTTTGGAGCTCCAGAAGAGGATTTTTCTGATGAAGAGGATGAAACTGCACAGCAAGCAGAAAAAACATCATCCACCAAACCCCCTCTGAGTGAGTAGACCCAAATCCATACGTTATACACATTCACATACTTATAACCAATGTTTTTTATAAATATGTATATTTTTTTGGGACGCGTTATAAGATTTTATAACGTGTGATTTTGTTGATGCTGAAGATGAGAACATCAGTGCTCTTGATGCTCAGCGTCTTTTATGGGGCGACATAGTTAAACTTATGACATTAACGTTCCTTTATCATTTCAGGAGATTTTCTTAATGTTCCAAACAATTCTGGAGCTTCAGAAGAGGATTTTTCTGATGAAGAAACACAGCAGCCTAAAATAATGTCAACCACCCGCCCCCCTAACGGTGAGCAGACCCATATTATACAAGATACCCATACTTAAAATTAATAGTTTTCATAAATATGTTTAGGGGCGGCACGGTGGCTTAGTGGTTTAGCATGTTCTCCTCTCAGCACTAGGGATTCCCGGTTCGAATCCCAATCTGGGTGGAGTTTCCATGTTCTCCGCGTGTCCGCGTGGGTTTCCTCCGGGTTCTCCGATTTCCTCCCACAGTCCAAAAACATGGATCAAGTTAATTGAGTTCTCTAAATTGCCCCATATAGAGTGTGTCTCTGTGTGAGTGAGTGTGTACCCAGCGATGGATTGGCGCCCTGTCCTGGGTCTATCTGCCCAGCGCCTGAGACTTTCTCCCCTGGATGGGCATGGGGAACCCTACCGCGACCCTAATAGAGGATAAAGCGGGAGATAATGAATGAATGAATAAATATGTTTATTTTGTGGGGACTTATTATAAGATTTTATAATGAACAACAATGCTCTTGAAGCTCAGCCTCTTTTATGGAGCGACATAGTTAAAATTTTTAACGTTCCTTCGTCATTTCAGGAGATCTTCTTAATGTTCCAATCACTTTTGGAGCTCCAGAAGAGGATTTTTCTGATGAAGAGGCTCAAACTGCTCAGCAGTCCACACCCAATGGGTGAGTAGTTCATACATTGTACACATAATTCACATACATTCTAAATACGTGATTTAATTAGAATTATTTATTCACTAAGAAACACGTTCTAGCCAACATTTCAATGTTTATTTCAATAGTGAATGAGCTAAATGCATAATTCTGATTGGGTTTTAATTTACTGGCTCAGCTGTTTTTATAGACATGTTTGTTTCGGGGGCGGCACGGTGGCTTAGTTGTTGGCATGTTCTCCTCTCCGCGCTAGGGATTCCCGGTTCCAATGCCCATCTGGGTGGAGTTTCCATGTTCTCCCCGTGTCCGCGTGGGTCTCCTCCGGGTTCTCCGGTTTCCTCCCACAGTCCAAAAACATGGCTCAAGTCAATTGAATTCTCCAGATTGCCCCATATAGAGTGTGTGTGTCTGAGTGTGTGTCCAGTGATAGATTGGTGTCCTGTCCTGGGTGTATCTGCCCAGCGCCCGAAACGTTCTCCCCTGGATGGGCATGGGGAACCCCCCCCCCTCCCCTGTGACCCTAATAGAGGATAAATGGATGGATGTTTATTTTGGGGGACATGCATTCATTCATTATCTTCCGCTTTATCCTCTATTAGGGTCGCGGTGGGGTTCCCCATCTTGGGCGCTGGGCAGATACACCCAGGACAGGACGCCAATCTATTGCTGGACACACACTCACTCACACAGACACACTCTATATGGGGCAAATTGGAGAATTCAATTCACTTGATCCATGTTTTTGGACTGCGGGAGGAACCGGAGAACCCGGAGGAAACCCACGCGGACACGGGGAGAACATGGAAACTCCACCCAGATGGGGATTCGAACCAGGAATCCCTAGCATGGAGAGGCGAACATGCCAACCACTAAGCCACCGTGCCGCCCTATTTTGGGGAACATATTTATCAAAATGTCTTGTAATGAGCGTTTTCTTTGTTGCTGAAGATGAGAACATCTCCGATCTTGAAGCTCAGCCTGTTATATGGAGCAACGTTGTAAAGCCTGTGGAGGCCTCTTCCTTTATTTCTTCAGGGAAACCTTTTGGCGTGCCTTTTCGGACCTTTTTCCTTACCAGACGTCAAACTATCAATGATGTTGTAGAGTTTAACTTTGTTATTTTTTCCCTGAATATTTGAAACGGTGATTAAACATTATTGAAGAACACATTTTTGGTCGTGCACGTCTTTGAACCTCTTAAGCAGCTCTCTTCTGAGCCATTTGAACTATTTTCTAAAATGTGAAGGTTTGCTGGTTTAGAAGACTAAAATAAAAGTTTAAGACAAACGGAGAGACAACAATCTGCAATTGTAAACCAACGGAAGTGCATTTGCATGATGTGCAGCTCATATAATGAAGACTGAGTGTAGAAACAAGGAGCTAAAATTTATATTTGGCGGCACATCTTCTTTGAAGAGCCTTATGGAGCAGCGTCTGGGGTTGTCCAATTTGTTTATTTAGGAAGGTGTATATACATATATCCTTGAACAGTTTTAATAAGGGCGGCACGGTGGCTAAGTGGTCAGCACGTTCACCTCTCAGCACTAGGGATTCCCGGTTCGAATCCCCATCTGGGTGGAGTTTCCATGTTCTCCCCGTGTCTGCGTGGGTTTCCTCCGGGTTCTCCGGTTTCCTCCCACAGTCCAAAAACATGGATCAAGTCAATTGAATTCTCCAAATTGCCCCATATAGAGTGTGTCTGTGTGAGTGAGTGTGTGCCCAGCGATGGATTGGCGCCCTGTCCTGGGTGTATCTGCCCAGCGCCCGAGACGCTCTCCCCTGGATGGGCATGGGGAACCCCACCGCGACCCTAATAGAGGATAAAAGCGGGAGATAATGAATGAATGAATGAATGAATGAGTTTTAATAAGACAACATTTAACCAATATAACTATTTATTAGTCGCAGCCATCCACTGGTTTTATCCCTCACTGCGTTGTATTTGATAAACATGTCATTTAATACACTATATTAAAAAAATAAACTTCAAATTAAGAAAAGCTAAAAAAAAAACTAATTAAATCAAGGAACGGCACTAAAATTTGTGGAAATAAGTGTATATTTTAAGTGTATAATTAAATGCTACAATCATATAAGAATAGTTAAGAAAGTACTATTACATCTTCTTGTACATGTACTTCAGCGCTAGTCGATTAAATGTACTTCTCATTGATGTCCAGCAGATGGCGAAAATGTACCGAATTCAAAAAAATTCATTTCTTTTTTTATATTGTACATTATAATTTTTATATTATATTTTATGTGTGTTATTATATATATGTATTATTATATATATATATAACAAAATTATTATGTATATAAAAATTATATAATAAGAAATAAATATATAAATATATATATATATATATATATATATATATATATATATATATATGGCACGGTGCTTAGTGGTTGGCATGTTCTCCTCTCAGCGCTAGGGATTACCGGTTCGAATCCTCATCTGGGTGGAGTTTACATGTTCTCCCCGTGTGTGGGTTTCCTCCGGGTTCTCCGGTTTCCTACCACGGTCCAAAAACATGGATCAAGTCAATTGAGTTCTCCAAATTGCCCCATATAGAGTGTGTGTGTGAGTGAGTGTGTGCCCAGAAATGGATTGGCGTCCTGTCCTGGGTGTATCTGCCCAGCGCCCGAGATGTTCTCTCCCTGGATGGTCATGGGGAACCCCCCCCCCCCCCCCCCCCCCCCCCCCCCCCCCCCTCCCCCACGACCCTAATAGAGGATAAAGCGGGAGATAATGAATGAATGTGTGTGTTCTACAGTACATATTGTGTATGTCCTATCCCAGCAGTGTCACTGAGATGTTTAATTGTAATTGTAAAACTACAAAGTCCAAAAACTTGTGAAACTAATTATAGCACTTTAAGGTAAAAGTGTATAAGGGTACTAGAACCGTAAAACAAAAAGCGATCAATTACCGGCATGTCTGTAACTGTCCACTAGATGGAGACATTAAACCAGGAATGTTTCATTTTGATGATTTAACGTGAAACTGAATTCATTATTTAAGTAAATGTTTTGTATTTGAAATATATATGATGTGTACATACATACATACATATATGTGTATATATATATATATATATAATATATATATATATATATATATGTATGTGTGTGTGTGTATATATGTGTGTATGTATATATATATATATATATATATATATATATATATATAATATATATATATATATGTGTATATATATATATATATATATATATATATATATATATATATATATATGTGTGTGTGTGTGTATATATATATATATATATATATATATATATATATATATATATATATATATATATATATGTATGTATATATGTGTATATATATCTTTTTAAGATTCATTTCTTTCTACTCTCCACTGCGCTGTCTGATCCACATCTTTTCTGTCTCTCATTCTCTTACAGAAGAAAAGAAGGTTTTTGAGTTTAAAGGGTTAAATGGGACTTTTACAGACAGTGTTTGTTTTTTTTCATCACTCAAGCGGTGCAGACATGGCAGATAGAGATTAGATTTGAATAATTCTGAAATTTTTCTTCAAGGGTTTTATTTTATTAGCTCAAGCAAGATTTATTAGATGACACCTCGAAGCCCGAGGGATCAACACGTCATGAATGTTGACTTCTCGAGTCGACTGAAGGCCGATCACTCGACTGTGAAAATTTTAGGTGAATTTTGCGACAAGAACTTTTACTTTGATCATCATTTCATTCGAACTGTGAAGTCAACATTGAATCACGAACATGGTGGATTAGTTTGGTAGACCAAAAGATTAGACTGCAAGCAAGAGGTTTGAAGTAGAAACATTTGAGGTTTTTTTTAAAATATTAATAAAGATTACATCCATCCATCCATTATCTTCTGCCTAATCCTTTATTAGGGTCGCGGGGGGGGTTCCCCATGCCCATCCAGGGGAGAACGTCTCGGGCGCTGGGCAGATACACCCAGGACAGGGCGCCAATCTATCACTGGGCACACACTCACTCACACACACACACTCTATATGGGGCAATTTGGATAATTCAATTGACCTTGATCCATGTTTTTGGACTGTGGGATGAAAACGGAGAACCCGGAGAACTCCACCCAGATTGGGATTCGAACCGGGAATCCCTAGCGCAGAGAGGAGAACATGCTAAACACTAAGCCACCATGCCGCCCTATATTTAAAAAAAAAAAAAACAAAACCATGCCGCCCTATATATTTAAAATATATATATATATATATATATATATATATTGGGCATACAGCATTGGTAAATCTTTTGGACACGCCCCCTTTTGGCTCCATTATCGTCCATGTTCTCAGTTCCAATTACTGTAAAGATGGACTTTGTAGTTCTCCAATTCCAGACTGTAGTCCATCTGTGTTCTTTGTTGTTGTTGTTAGTCCCCTGTTGGTTCTCTGGTCTCTGTTGGTCAGGAGCATCACAGAACAGGTATCATTTGGGTGGTGGATTGTTTATTGTCAGTTCTGCAGTGACACTGATGTGGTGGTGAGGAGGGGGGGATTAGTGGAGTTTCATTTCTCCACCTCAGTGACACTGCTGGGATAGGAATAATGCCCCCACCCAATAACCCCTGCTCTGTGGTGCTACTATTGGAGTTCTGAGCATTAGAACAGAGTAAAGGGGACGTACACAGTATGTACTGTAGAACCCAAACAGATGGACTAGTCTGAAATTGGAGAACTACAAAGTCATCTTTGCAGGAAGTGGAAGTGAGAACATGCTTGGTTTTTAATTCCCAGCACACAACTTCGTGTTTAGGTCTCCTGATCTCCACACCATTCGGTGGCCCTGGTGTTAGTCAGAACGCAGTGAGCTTTCGGCAAATGGGAAACAATTACACACTTACTGACTCCTCCACTGAGTAGCGCTGAGCGAGCTTTGCTGAAGCAGCGCCTGCGTAATCATCTGGACGTAATGTGGTAATTCCGCTCATTGCTCGCCGACTCGCCGCTCTCCAAGGCGTGTCTGGAGCCCAAGACTTAGTGGCCCGTGTACGCTCAAGCACCGCCGTGTGCTCGCCAGACGATGGAGGCCTTAAATATCACATTTGAGTTAAGCCCATCGGAGTGTGAGGGAAAAAGTCGTCGGCCCTGACACGGAATCCGTTGTTTAAGAAACGACGCAGGTTCGGCCGCCATTTCTCGCGGCTCGCTGAGCCGGAAGGTGCGATTTCGGATCAGGGTATACTTTTATAACGCGGCGCAACTTTGTTACTTGAATAATTAGGTTTCCACTCGGAACTTATTTGCTTAAAAGCACGAAAGCGAACGGTTAAAAGCCTCCGGGATGCACAGTGCACCCGAATTCCCATCGCTTCTTCTTCAATGAACCGCTCGCAAAGTTTTCATCAGAGTTAGCTCAGGCACGTAGTAAATGAAAAGGAACAACTTGATCTTTTTTAATGATGTGTTTTGCCAAAAAATGTTTGGAGGGAAAATTAATTTTTGTAATTTGCATCATGTTTATGGCTCCGCTCTCAGTACATTTGTGTAAATTACTTATGAACCCATTACTGCAACATATAAACATATTTAACTACTTGTGCCCCTTTTTTTGTCATGATGATCAGTTGCTACGGGCGGCACGATGGCTTAGTGGTTTAGCACGTTCTCCTCTCAGCACTAGGGATTCCCGGTTCGAATCCCAATCTGGTGGAGTTTCCATGTCCTCCCCGTGTCCGCGTAGGTTTTCTCTGGGTTCTCTGGTTTCCTCCCACAGTCCAAAGACATGGATCAATTGAATTCTCTAAATTGCCCCATATAGAGTGTGTGTGGGGCGGAACAGTGGATAAGTGGTTGGCATGTTCTCCTCTCAGCACTAGGGATTCCCGGTTCGAATCCCAATCTGGTGGAGTTTCCATGTCCTCCCCGTGTCCGCGTAGGTTTTCTCTGGGTTCTCTGGTTTCCTCCCACAGTCCAAAAACATGAATGAAGTCAATTGAGTTCTCCAAATTGCCCCATATAGTGTGTGTGTGTGAGAGTGAGTGTGCGCCCACCGATAGATTGGCGCCCTGTCCTGGGTCTATCTGCCCAGCGCCCAAAACGTTCCCCCTGGATGGGCATGGGGAACCCCACCACGACCCCACTAGAGGACAAGGTGGAAGAAAATGGATGGATGGATGATGGATCAGTTGCTAGAGTGTGATGCTGTGATGGTGGCGAAGGGGGAGAGGAAAGGCTGAGCCGACGCGTCGATCATTCAGCGTAATGGGAACCAGTGGGCACCTGATGCGGTCCAGTCTGATGAACGTGAGCAGCCTTCATAAGATTGATCATCACATGCTGTACAGAGAGAGAGCCCATCGACTCATGCTCACTTTAGATGATAGAGCGTTTAGTGTTGCTGGTTCCAGACTCTGGAGTAGACTCCCACTAGAGCTGTGTACCGGTACTTCATTATCATTGTTCTGAGTCTGTCTTAAAACCCATCTTTTCCAGAAGCTTATCTATCTTGTGTTTTTATTATTATCAGAATACTTTATTAATCCATGGAGGAAATTGCAGTTGTAGAGATGCTCCATTAGTCGAGTTTATATATTATCAGGTTTTTATGCTCTTTCCTTTATATTTTTAGCATTGTTATAATAATTGTTTCATCTTTTGTCTTATGTTTGTGTATTTTGTAATCCTTACTGTACAGTGTCATTGAGTCTCTTGAAACTCTTGTATTATTAATATTATTATCCCATCCATCCATTATCTTCTGCTTTATCCTATATTAGGGTCTCGGGGGGGGGGGAGGGTTCCCCATGCCCATCCAGGGGAGAACGTTTCGGGCGCTGGGCAGATACACCCAGGACAGGACGCCAATCTATCGCTGGACACACTCACTCACACACACACACTCTACATGGGGGCAATTTGGAGAATTCAATTGACTTGATCCATGTTTTTGGACTGTGGGAGGAAACCGGAGAAACCCGGAGGAAACCCACGGGGACAACATGGAAACTCCACCCAGATGGGGATTCGAATCCCTAGAGCTGAGAGGAGAACATGCCAACCACTAAACTACCGTGCCGATAGACCACTAAACTACCGATCCAAAAACATGGATCAAGTTAATTGAGTTCTCTAAATTGCCCTATATAGAGTGTATTTGAGTGTGTGAGTGAGTGTGTGTCCAGTGATAAATTGGTGTCCTGTCCTGGGTGTATCTGCCCAGCGCCCAAGATGTTCTCTCTTGGATGGGCAGATAATGAGCGGGAGATAATGAATGAATGAATGAATGAAAGCGTAATCCTAGTAATCCCACCAAAAATCCTAGATGGCCCACTGGGGGAGCCAGAGGGTCATCGTTGGTAATTGGAGAAGTGGTTGCAGGTGCGTTTGATGCTATTTAAACAGATCCTGAGGCAGCTTCGGGGTCTCTATCTTTAAACCTTCACTGCTAAAGAGAAGCCAGTGTTTTTTGTGTTCTAAAGAACTGTTTCTCTTTAAACTCTTAATCTTTTCATGCCGGTTGCTGGTCTAAAGACTGGGGCGGCTTCTCACTCTTTCTTTAAATCCCTGTTGCCAGTCTAAAGGCTGAGGCAGGATTCTGCACTTCCCACTTTCTCTCTGTCTTTCTCAATTTAATTCAATTTGCTTTATTGAAATGACAAATGTATTTTCACTTACTAAAAAATAAGTTTTATATATATATATATATATATATATATATATATATATATATATATATATATATAATGTGTGTGTGTTTGTATGTAAATTAATAATAAACAAATAAAAAAATATACATATGTAAGTTAGTGTGTAGGGGTGGCACGGTGGCTTAGTGGTTTAGCATATTCTCCTCTCAGCTCTAGGGATTCCCGGTTCGAATCCCCATCTGGGTGGAGTTTCCATGTTCTCCCTGTGTCGGCGTGGGTTTCCTCCGGGTTCTCTGGTTTCCTCCCACAGTCCAAAAACATGGATCAAGTCAATTGAGTTCTCCAAATTGCCCCATATAGAGTGTGAGTGTGTGTCCAGTGATAGACTGGCGCCCTGTTCTGGGTGTATTTGCCCAGCGCTGGAAACGTTCTCCCCTGGATGGGCATGGGGAACCCCCCTCACGACCCTTATAGAGGATAAAGCGCGGAAGATAATGGATGGATTATTATTATTATTATTATTATTATTATTATTATTGTTATTGTTATTATTAACTCGACAGGACTGGAGAGGTGGTTGGCACAGCTTGTCACTTCAGCGCCCTCTACCTGTCGCATATAGTATCATGGTTGGACTGGACATCAGCTTCCCCTATTGGGTCCTGGTATTATTATTTGTCATTAGTGAAGAGCTGGGGTAGCTTGTCATGTGACCTTCCCTAACATGTTTAAAAGCCCCTCCATTCCGGTGTTCAATGTTAGAATGTATGTGTTGCGTCTGTATTCATCCTGTGTTTTCTGTATTAAAGCAAATCGTGACATCACGTTTATAGAGAAAATAAATACTGTAGAGCCCAGTGTTACTGTACATGTACTGTACACTCTCTGATCCTCGTCCTGACTTCATGTTGTCGCATGGACTGTCAGCATTTATGTAATATCTACCTGTATAATAATGTGTTTTTTAGATTTATTTCTCTTTCATGTCTTCATATAAGGCAACATCATTTTCTTGGAATATTTTTTAATGCCTGGAAACCAGGCACATTACATTGTACATTGGACATGTGTGCTGGTGGACCAGAGAGCTCTGCAATTAGTTGCTAAGGGACAGAATAAACAACGACAGAGGAATGAATCAGGGAAAGCTATGTTGTGAGCAATCACCCCCCCCCAAACACACACACTTAAAGGAAGACCCTTTTTTTGACATTTTCCAACTTAAAAGGATACTACAGTCTGTTTAATGTCTCAAAATAGCAAGACAGTGTGGACGCGAGCCGTGAAAGAAGCAGAAGTGGGCACACACTCACTCACACACACACACTCTATATGGGGCAATTTGGAGAATTAAATTGACTTGATACAAGTTTTTGGACATGTGGATGGAAACCGGAGAACCCGGAGGAAACCCACGTGGACACAGGGAGAACATGGAAACTCCACCCAGATTGGGATTCGAACCGGGAATCCCTAGTGCTGAGAGGAGAACATGCTAAACCACTAAGCCCCCGTGCCACTCAGGGTGAACTGGGTCCATCCATCCATTATCTTCTGCTTTATCCTCTATTAGGGTTGCGGGGGGGGTTCTCCATGTCCATCCAGGGGAGAACGTTTCGGGCGCTGGGCAGAAACACTCAGGACAGGGCGCCAATCCATCGCTGGGCACACACTCACTCACACAAACACACTCTATATGGGGCAATTTGGAGAATTCAATTGACTTGATCCATGTTTTTGGACTGTGGGAGGAAACCGGAGAACCCAGAGGAAACCCACGCGGACACGGGGAGAACATGGAAACTCCACCCAGATGGGGATTCGAACCTGTTTTTTTTTTTTTTGTGAGAATATATTTGGGAACAACCCCACGTCTTAAATGCTTGCTCTTTTTTTAGATATTTTATTTTATATTTTCAACAAGCATAAGAACAGTATTTCAAAACCCAAGCCCCAACCCGCATCTAGATACATACGAAGTAACAAAGGAAGAAAAAAAAAAAAAAGAACAATAATAATAATAATAATAATACCATACATTATAAGAAAAACGAGTACACTGATTTCAAATACAACTTAAACAAATGAAAATAGTTAATCAAAACAAAATCACAAATCCACATTATTGTCTTTTGACATAATCCAATATAGGTTTCCAGGTTTGGTTGGTAGAGTTTTGTGCACCCTGACTGCGACTACATGAAAGCTCCATTGACACAAAATTGAGCATCTCGGACAACCAGTGTTTGAATGAAGGAGCATGGGGCAATTTCTAATAAAGAAGAATTATTTTTTTTGCCACAACCATACCGGCCATTACTACTTGCTGAATGGAATACGGGAGCGTGGCCACTGCTGTAGAGTATCCACAAATTACTGTAACAGGGTCGAATTTAAATTGTATTTTAAGAGCTTTTGAGAGCCAATTAAATATGTTTGACCGAAATTCTTGAATAATAGGGCAAAATAAAAATGTGTGTGCCAGAGAACCATCCTCAATTTTACATCTCTCACAAAGTGGAGATACAGAATCATAAATCTTATGTAATTTTACCTATAAATGCTTGCTCTTCACCTGTAGCATTAAGCATCAGCGGGCTGTTGCATTATCTATTGGACATGCAGACACTTCTGCCATCTGCTTCTCTATATCACCACTCCGACCGAGTGTAAACGTCTGCAACCCTGCCGTACAGAACGCTGCGTTAGTTAAGACTGCTGTGTCTGATCCACTCATTTCAGCACTACACACACTGATCATTAAAATAAAGAACGAGATAACGTCATTTTTTTTGGATTAAACTACAAAGTGCATCTAATAAAATGAACATGGAGTTTAGAAACAAAAGAACGAACCTAATGAAGTAGCTATTGAGTTTATAAGTTACAATATTGCATACAATCAAAGTTTACCCCAGCTAATTAAATTTGAATCCATGTTTCCTCCATCAGACCTCTTCAACTGATTCAGAACTCTGCAGCCCGACTCGTGTTTAACCCCCAAGAGAACTCATGTCCCTCCATCACTCATGTCCCTCCATTGGTTCCTGTAGCTGCTCACATTCAGTACAAGTCACTGACTCTGGCCTACAGAACCATTTCTGGATCGTCCCCCTCCGACCTTCACTCTATCTTTTCAAAATACACTCCGACTCGTTCACTTCGCTCCAGTGATGAGCGCCCCCTGGTGGTTCCACCTCACCGAGGAGCCGATTCTCACTCCGTGGCGTTCACCACTGCAGAATGGTGGAACGATCTTCCCAACTCTGTCCGTAAGGCAGAATCACTAAACAGTTTTAAGAAACGACTGAAGACGCATCTCTTTAACAAATACCTGTTGTAGTAAAAAAAATAATAAAAATAAAAAATAAAAAATAAAAAATTTAAATTAAAAAAAGGGGGAGGGGCCGCAGCATCGAATAACAATCAGGTTTGATGAATTTACAGTATAGTTGGTTTTCTCCATGGCTTCTGACTTGTGGTGTTCTCATTTGTAAGTCGCTTTGGATAAAAGTGTCTGCAAAATGACTAAATGTAAATGTAAATGCAAACTGAAGAACCGGGAGAAGAACATGGAAACACTTCTGCCTTCTGGTTCTCTATATCACCATGCCAACCAATCCATCATTTTTCTCTATAATCACCATGTCAACCAATCACTCATACACACACACACAAACACACACTACATTGGGGCAATTTAGTGCAGCCAATTTACCTTGAATCCATATTTTTTTGGACTGGCCAAGGAAATTTGAACCTGGATCCCCAGCGCTGAGAGGAGAACATGCTAACCACTTGCTAGCCACCATGCCATCCCACTTATTATTATCCATCCATTATCTTCCGCTTCATCCTCTATTAGGGTCACGTTGGATGGGCAGGGGTTCCCCATGCCCATCCAGGGAAGAACATTTCGGGCGCTAGACCCAGGACAGGGCACCAATCCATCGCTGGGCACACACTCACTCACACACACACACTATATGGGGCAATTTGGAGAATTCAATTGACTTGATCCATGTTTTTGGACTGTGGGAGGAAACCGGAGAACCCAGAGGAAACCCACGCGGACACAGGGAGAACATGGAAACTCCACCCAGATGGGGATTCGAACCGGGAATCCCTAGCGCTGAGAGGCGAACATGCCAACCACTAAGCCACCGTACCGCACCGCCTATTATTATTATTATTATTATTATTATTATTATTATTGTGTTGTTGTTATTATTATTACTAATAGTAGCACTTTAATCTTTTATTCTTTATTATTTTGCGCTATAACACTGAAAATGGGGCATCTGTAACAATGCTATTGTATTTTGCTATTAATAAAGTGTTCTGATTCTGATTCCACTAATCCTAGATTCGCCACTGGGGGAGCCAGAGGGTCATCGTTGGTAATTAGAGAAGTGTTTGCAGGTGTGTTTGATGCTATTTAAACAGATCCTGAGGCAGCTTCGGGCTCTCTATCTTTAAACCTTCGCTGCTAAAGAGAAGCCAGTGTTTTTTGTGTTCTGAAGAACTGTTTCTCTTTAAACTCTTAATCTTTTCATGCCGGTTGCTGGTCTAAAGACTGGGGCGGCTTCTCACTCTTTCTTTAAATCCCTGTTGCCAGTCTAAAGGCTGAGGCAGGATTCTGCACTTCCCACTTTCTCTCTCTCTTTCTCAATTTAATTCAATTTGCTTTATTGAAATGACAAATGTATACAATTGTATTTTCACTTACTAAAAAAAAATATATCAAAAAAAAAAAAAAAACCCCACCGCGACCCTATATATATATATATATATATATATATATATATATATATATATACTGTATATACAATGTATGTATGTTGCCCAGCGATGGATTGGCGCCCTGTCCTGGGTCTATCTGCCCAGCCCCCGAAACGTTCTCCCCTGTATGGTCATGGGCAACCCCACCGCGACCCGAATAGAGGATAAAGCGGAAGATAATGAATGAAAAAAAAATTATTGTGTTCTCCTCTCAGCGTTAGAGATTCCCGGTTCGAATCCCCATCTGGGTGGAGTTTCCATGTTCTCCCCGTGTCCGCGTGGGTTTCCTCCCACAGTCCAAAAACATGGATCGTCAATTGAGTTCTCCAAATTGCCCCATATAGAGTGTGTTTGTGTGAGTGATTGTGTGTCCAGCGATAGATTGGCGCCCTGACCTGGGTGTATTTGCCCCCCTTAGAATAAAGCAGAAGATAATGGATGGATGGAAGTTAGTGTGTGTGGAGTAGGGGTTTTGTGTTGTGGGGGGGGGGGGGGGTGTGACTGTCTGTGTGACTATGTGTAACGCTCCAGTGAGGGCTGATGGACACTCTCCTAATAAAATGATCCAGTTTCTGGTTCTCTGTTAGAGTTCTGAAGCTACTCACCTCTTTATCTAATTGGTTGAAGTATTGTGTGTGCGTATATATATATATATATATATATATATATATATATATATATATATATATATTGTTATTAGATGAGGATTTTCAAAGCATGCTCTGTATTAAAACGACAGAAATTTGATAAGCATTAATGGCATTCATTTTGTGCTATGAGTTCTTTTTTTTTTTTTGTCTATTACCGAGCAGCAGCCTGGGAATGATAGATCATTAAGGTTACCCAGAATGCAGTGCTGAAGGCCCCTCTGTGCTACACCACTAAGTGCTGTTGGTATGTTTGAAATGCAAAGAGTGTAATGAGAGATATTGGGCAAGAGGGACAGTGGTAAAAAGTGTGGCCCTGACTGGTTTGATAAAGCCACTTCATTACTCAGCCCTTTGTCTGTGTGTGTATGTTTGTCTGTGTGTATTTGTGTGAGGGTGTGTGTGTGTGTGTGTGTGTGTGCAGTCACCTTCCTAATTCCGGAGAACAAATTGGACAACCCCAGACGCTGCTCCATGAAGCTCTTAAAAGAAGATGTGCCACCAAATATAAATTTTAGCTCCTTGTTTCTACACTCAGTCTTCATTATATGAGCTGCACTTATCATGCAAATGTACTTTCGTTGGTTTACAATTGCAGATTGTTGTCTCTCTGTTTGTCTTAAACTTTTATTTTAGTCTTCTAAACCCAGTACTTTAATACTCTAGACCACAGGAGTCGCATTCAAGGCCCACGGGCCACATCCGGCCCGTAATACAATTTAATTTGGGCCGCGAAATGATTATACATTTATCTATTATTATTGTTGTTATTAATGACCCGGCGATGGTTTTGGACCATTAAATTTGTATGATTTTGACAGGAACATATTTATGGAGAGCAGAAATATTTAAAGATGTTTAAAGTTTATGTTTATTTTTTCTTAACGGCCCAAGGGCAAAGAAAACGAAATATTTTGATTTGCCTAATTTTTATTTCATTTATTTCATGTTTTTTGCAGCATGTTCATAGTTGTAACTTTTATAATTTTTATACATTGTTAACTTTTTATAATTTTTATAGAGAGCAAAGTATTTTAAGTAATATTAAGTTGAAGTTTATTTATTGTGGAATAATATTCCTAACTGTTTTTATTTATATTCATGTTCAGTATGAATAAATGTTTATCCTGTTCGGCCCGCGACCTGAAGTGTGCTTTGAGTTTTGGCCCCCGGTGTAATTGAGTTTGAAACCCCTGCTCTAGAACCTCACGAATCAGGTGTTATTTGGGTGGTGGATAAATTTGAGCATTGCAGTGACATTAATGTGGCGCTGTGTTTGTATTTGTTAAATGGACAGGATTGAAGCAGGGGTTTTTAAACACTGACAATACATGTTACACTCCATTAGACACGTCAACCTTACTGCACCACCCAGAATATCATAATATATAACGTCAGTTATATATATATGTAATTTCACAGTTTGTGTTCCTCATCCTCTGCATCTTCATCTGTGCCCACAGAATGCTGCCTGTTTGTTAATGAACTATTTAAGTTAATGAAGATCCACTCATTTCAGCACTACACACACTAACTCACCAACACTGTTCAAGTGTCACTGCAATGCTGAGAATGGGGCACCACCCAAAAAACAAATATTTGTTGGTCTGTGTTGGTCTGTGGCATCCTGATCATTAAAATAGCAGATATGAGCAAAGAATGCTTCTGCACATTTGAACGTCATTTTTTTACCATAGAACTACAAAGTGGATTTAATAAAATGGAAACGGAGTTTTGAAACAAGGGCATGAACCTAATTATGTAGCTATTGAGTTTATAAAAGTTCAGAGCAGCCAATTAACTTTGAATCCAAGTTTTTGGACTGTGGGAGGAAAACGGAGAACCGGGAGACACTCCATGCGGACACGGGTAGAACATTAAAACTCCAGATCAGAATTAGAATCTGGCTTCAGAGCACTGAGAGTTGGGTGTGCTAACCAATATACCACCCAATTCTTCATGTACTTCTACTTCTTATAATAATAATAATAATAATAATAGGAGGCACAGTGGCTTAGTGGTTAGCACGTTCGCCTCTCATTCCTGGTTCGAATCCCCATCTGGGTGGAGTTTCCATGTTCTCCCCGTGTTTGCGTGGGTTTCCTCCGGGTTCTCCGGTTTCCTCCCACAGTCCAAAAACATGGATCAAGTCAATTGAGTTCTCCAAATTGCCCCATATAGAGTGTGTCTGTGTGAGTGTGTGTCCAGCGATGGATTGGCGCCCTGTCCTGGGTCTATCTGCCCAGCGCCCGAGACGTCTTCCCCTGGATGGGCGGGAGATAATGAATGAATGAATAATAATGATAATAATCCATCCATCCATTATCTTCCGCTTTATCCTCTATTAGGGTCACGGGGGGGTTCTCCATGCCCATCCAGGGGAGGACGTTTCGGGCACTGGGCAGATACACCCAATGATATTATTATTATATATTTTTTTTATTATTATTATAATTATTATTATTATTATTATTATTATTATTATTATATTCCCTAGTTTTTTGAAGTTCATTCATTCATTCATTCATTCATTATCTTCCGCTTTATCCTATATTAGGGTCGCGCGCGGGGGGGGGGGGGGGGGGGGTTCCCCATGCCCATCCAGGGGAGAACGTTTCGGGTGCTGGGCAGATACACACAATGATATTATTATTATTATTATTATTATTATTATTATTATTATTATTATTATTATTATTATTATTATTATATTCTTTAGTTTTTACTAGATTTGCAGTTACTAAACCCAAAAGGACTTTAATGCTTGATGTTGTTTTTTCATTTTATTTTATGCTTTGGGTGCGACATGGGTGCCATTTTTGGCCGCCAATCATTCTTTTCCAACACACACACACACACACACACACACACACACACACACAACACACACACACAAACACACACAAACCTATATATATATATATACATTTATAGAACAAAATAGCATAGCTTACTTGGGTTATTAATCTAGTGCTGAATATGTCAGAAAGGCTTTAACTTGGTCACATGACCTTTTCAACTCCGTGATTATGATTGATGACAGCTGGTAGCGTCTCTGTACCTACATTAAAGGGCATGTTTGACAGTTTTGAATGGATTGACTTGCACATTTTAGAAAATAGTTCAAATGGCTCAGAAGAGAGCTGCTCTAAAGAGGTTCAAAGACGTGCACGACCAAAAATGTGTTCTTAAATAATGTTTAATTACTGTTTCAAATATTTAGGAAAAAAATGACAACGTTAAAGTCTACAACATCATTGATAGTTTGACGTCTGGTAAGGAAAAAGGTTCGAAAAGGCACGCCAAAAGGTTTCCCTGAAGAAATAAAGGAAGAGGCCTCCGCAGGCTTTACTCCATTGCTCCATATAACAGGCTGAGCTTCAAGATCGGAGATGTTCTCATCTTCAGCAACAAAGAAAACGCTCATTACAAGACATTTTGATAAATATGTTCCCCAAAATAAACATGTCTATAAAAACATCTGAGCCAGTAAATTAAAACCCAATCCGAATTATGCATTTAGCTCATTCACTATTTAAATAAATATTAAAATGTTCACTAAGATGATTAGCACGTTTGCTTCTCAGTGCTGGGGATTCCCGGTTCGAATCCCCATCTGGGTGGAGTTTCCATGTTCTCCCCGTGTCCGTGTGGGTTTCCTCGGGGTTCTCTGGTTTCCTCCCACAGTCCAAAAACATGGATCAAGTCAACTGAGTTCTCCAAATTGCCCCATATAGAGTGTATCTGTGTGAGTGAGTGAGTGCCCAGCGATGGATTGGCGTCCTGTCCTGGGTGTGTCTGCCCAGCGCCCGAAACGTTCTCCCCTGGATGGGCACAGGGAACCCCCCCGCGACCCTAATAGAGGATAAAAGCGGAAGATAATTAATAAATGAATATTCACTAAGAAACACGTTCTAGCCAATCATCCATCCATCCATGCATTATCTTCCGCTTTATCCTATATTAGGGTCGCGGGGGGTTTTTCCATGCCCATCCAGGGGAGAACGTTTTGGACACTGGGCAGATACACCCAGGACAGGACGCCAATCTATCGCAGGGCACACACACACACACACACAGACTCTATATGGGGCAATTTGGAGTATTCAGTTGACTTTATCCATGTTTTTGGACTGTGGGAGGAAACCGGAGAACCCGGAGGAAACCCATGCCGACACGGGGAGAACATGGAAACTCCACCCAGATTGGGATTCGAACTGGGAATTCCCAGCACTGAGAGGAGAACATGACAACCACTGTTCTAGCCAATCAATACATTCCAAATACTTGATTTAACTAGAGTTGTGTGAATGTGTACAATGCATGAACTACTCACCGATGGGGGTGGGGATGGGGGGCGTTGGTGAATGATATTATTTTCTTCAAAATCTAATTTTTTCCCATGTTGTGTTGTGTGCGCCTCTGAAAAGACTTGTCTGGAGCTCCAACGGTCACTACTATGTTAAACGGTTCCCCTGAAAGACCTGAGGAACGCTTAACTATGTTGCTCCATTGCATCGGCTGACTTTCAAGAGCGCAGGGGATCTCATCTATAACATCAACAAAACCACCCGTTATAAAATCTTTTAATATGTTCCCTCCAAATAAACATATTTATGAAACCTATTGACTATAAGTGGGTGAATGTGTATAATGTATGAACCGAGTCTACTCACTCAATGTTGTGTTATGTGTCTTGAAGTTTAATTTGTTGCCATGTCCTTGAGTTCCTCTCTGGGTATTTTTCTTTTTTGGAATGGCAACCTCTGGAGCACCGAAGGCTTGCTGCACAGGTTCATCCAGCTTGAGCTCATCTTCTGCTTCAAACAGTAAAATGTCAGTGTTTATCTGCATTCTTTACATTTATTATTTATCTCTATATATTACATTTGGAAAGGAACCAGCCCTCAAAAGTTTAAATAAGTCACTCCACAAAAGGGTTAGGGTTAGGGTTAGGGTTAGAGCTTTAGGAGTACTGATGTTTTCATCTTCATTCATCAACAAAACCATCATCTTTTAATAGGTACGTTCCCACAAAATAAACACATTTATGAAATCTATTGATTATAAGTATGTAAATGTGTATAAGGTATGAAATGGGTCTACTCACCCATTGGGGGGTTAGTGGATGTTCCACTTTTAGCCTCTTCTGGAGCTCCAAAAGTGATTGGAACCGTAAGAGATTCTCCTGAAATGACAAAGCAATGGGTCCTCATAATTTTAAATATGTCGCTTCATAGTGAAGGCTGAGCTTCAAGAGCATTATATACATTCACATACTTAAAACCAATGGTTTAAAACAATTTATGAATGTTTTTTTGTTTTTTTTTGTGGGAATGAATTTCTAAAAACCATTGGTTTTAAGTATCTGAATGTATATAATGTATGAGATGGGTCTACTCACCTATAGGGGGGTTGGTGGATGATGTTATTTCTGCCTGCTGTGTAGTTTCAGCCTCTTCATCAGTGAAATCCTCTTCTGGAGCTCCAAAAGTGATTGGAACCATAAGATATTCTGAAATGAGAAAGGAAAGGACCCTCATAAGTTTAACTATGTCGCCCCATAAAAGATGCTGAGCTTCAAGAGCATTGATGTTCTCATCTTCAGCATCAATAAAATCTTAAAATACTTTCCCACAAAATAAACACATTTATAAAAAACATTGGTTATAAGTATGTGAATGTGTATAATGTATGAATTGGGTCTACTCACTCAGAGGGGGGTTGGTGGATGATGTTTTTTCTGCTTGCTGTGCAGTTTCAACCTCTTCATCAGAAAAATCTTCTTCTGGAGCTCCAAAAGTGATTGGAACATTAAGAAGATCTCCTTAAATGATAAAGGAACGTTAAGGTCATAAATTTAAATATGTTGCTCCATAAAAGATGCTGAGCTTCAAGAGCATTGTTGTTCTCATCTTCAGCATCAACAAAACCACACGTTATAAAATCTTATAATACGTCCCAACAAAATAAACATATTTATGAAAACTATTAATTATAAGTATGAGTATCATGTATAATTTGGGTCTGCTCACCCATAGGGGGGCGGGTGGTTGACATTATTTTAGGCTGCTGTGCAGTTTGGGCCTCTTCAGAAAAGTCCTCTTCTGGAGCTCCGAACGTAATGGGTACTTTAAGAGATTTCACTGAAATACCAAAGGAAAGAACCTCCGTAAGTTTGAATACTGACTATAAGTATGTGAATGTATACAATGTATGAACTGGGTCTACTCACACATTTCACCGTCATCGAAATAGAAGGTCACTTTGTTGCCATGTCTTCCAGTTACTTTCCAGGTTCTTTTCTTTTTTAGAGAGTCAGCCTTAGGAGCACTGCGGGCTTTCTGCAGAGGTTCATCCAGCTTTCGCTCATCTTCTGCTTCAAATAGTGAAATGTCAGTGAACATCTGTATTCTTTATACTTTCACTTACAATATTTGGTCATTAATATGTGAATGTGTACAATATATGAACTTGGTCTACTCACTCAGAGGGGGTTTGGTGGATAATGATGTTTCTGACTGCGGTGCAGTTTGAGCCTTTGTGCGTCAGTGAGAGCCTGTTCTGGAGCTCTGATGGTCACTGGGGTCTTTGTAGGTTTCCCGGAATTGACAAAAGATCGGGCTCCCGTACCCATAACTATGTCGCTCCATAGCCGAGGCTGAGCTTCCAGAGCTGTGATGTTCTCATCACCTGTAGCAGCAACTAAACCACACAAAATAAAAATTAAATATGTTCCCACAAAATAAACATTTATGAAAACTACTGACTATAAGTATGTGAATGTGTATAATGTCTGAATTGGGTCCACTCACTCAGAGGGGGTTTGGTGGATGATGGTTTGTTTGCCTGCTGTGCAGTTTGTACCCTTAGTAAAGTATTACTAAAATCCTCTTTTGGAGCTCCGACCCTCACTGGTACGTTTGGAGGTTCTCCTGAAATGACAAAGGAAGCAGCCTTCATAAGTTTAAATATGTCGCTCCATAATGGAGGCTGAGCTTCAAGAGCATTGATGTTCTCATCTTCAGCATCA
The DNA here is from genome assembly GCA_019802505.1 of Corydoras sp. C115. Lineage (NCBI taxonomy): Eukaryota > Metazoa > Chordata > Actinopteri > Siluriformes > Callichthyidae > Corydoras > Corydoras sp. C115. The sequence continues at coordinate 140,701 of JAFMOC010000396.1, read as the reverse complement.
ACAAAACCACACATTAGAAAATTATAATAAATACGTTCCAACCAAACATATATATGAAAACTACTGTCTATAAGTATGTGAATGTGTATAATGTATGAACTGGGTCTACTCACTCAGAGGGGGTTTGTTTGCCCGGTGTGCAGTTTGAGCCTTTGGGTTAGTAAAATCTTTTTTTGGAGCTCTGACCCTCACCGGTACATTATGAGATTGTCCTGATATGACAAAGAAATGGGCCCTCATAAGTTTAACTTTGTCGCTGCATAGAGGCTGAGCTTCAAGAGCATTGATGTTCTCATTTTCAGCATCAACAAAACCACACATTACATTTGGTCATTTATTGGACACTTTTATCCAAAGCGACTTACAAGGTGAGCACAGGGTTAATCACAACATCCCTGGAGCAATGAGGGTTAAGGGTCTTGCTCAAGGACCCACACTGGTAACTTCAGTGGATCTGGGATTTGAACCCCAAACCTTCAGATTGATAGCCCAACGCCCTGACCACTGAGCTACTGCGCCCACATTATAAAATCTTATAATATATTCCCACTAAATAAACATATATATGAAAACTATTGACTTTAAGTATGTGAATGTGTATAATGTATGAAGTGGGTCTGCTCACTCATAGGGGGTTTGGTGGATGATGGTTTGTTTGCCTGCTGTGCAGTTTGAACCCTTTTATTAGTAAAATTTTGTTTTGGAGCTCCGACCGTCACTGGTACGTTTGGAGATTCTCCTGAAATGACAAAGAAGACCCCATAAGTTTAAATATGTTGCTCCATAGTAGAAGCTGAACTTCAAGAACATTGTTCTCATTTGGTTTTACATTAACATTTGGTCATTTATTGGACGCTTTTATCCAAAGCGACTTACAAGGTGAGCACAGGGTTAATCACAACGTCCCTGGAGCAATGAGGGTTAAGGGCCTTGCTCAAGGACCCACAATGGTAATTTCAGTGGACATGGGATTGAACGCCCAACCTTCAGCTTGATAGCCCAACGAACTAAGCACTGAGCTACCGCACCCATGTTCTCATCTTCAGCATCAACAAAACCACACATTAATAAAATATTATAACATGTTCCCACTAAATAAACATGAAAACTATTGATTATAAGTATGTGAACGTGTATAATGTATGAAGTGGGTCTACTCACTTAGAAGGGGTTTACTGGATGATGGTTTGTTTGCCTGCTGTGCAGATGGAACCCTTGTATTATTAAAAGCCTCTTTTGGAGCTCTGACCCTCACTGTTACGTTAGGAGATTCTCCTGAAATGACAAAGCAATGGGTCCTCATTGGAGGCTGAGCTTCAAGAGCATTGAAGTTCTCATCTTCAGCATGAACCACGCATTATAAAATCTTTTAATACGTTCCCATTAAATAAACATTATATGAAAACTATTGACTTTAAGTATGTGAATGTGTATACTGTATGAATTGGGTCCACTCACTCAGAGAGGGTTTGGTGGATGATGGTTTGTTTGCCCACTGTGCAGTTAGAACCCTTGTATTAGTAAAATCCTCTTTTGGAGCTCCGACCGTCACTGGTACGTTAGGAGATTCCCCGGAAATGACAAAGCAATGGGTCCTCATAATTTAAAATATGTCGCTCCATAGTGGAGGCTAAGCTTCAAGAGAACATTGATGTTCTCATCTTCAGCATCAACAAAACCACGTTATAAAATCTTATATGTTCCCACTAAATAAACATATATATGAAAACTATTGACTTTAAGTATGTGAATGTGTATACTGTATGAATTGGGTCCACTCACTCAGAGAGGGTTTGGTGGATGATGGTTTGTTTGCCCGCTGTGCAGTTAGAACCCTTGTATTAGTAAAATCCTCTTTTGGAGCTCCGACTGTCACTGGTACGTTAGGAGATTCCCCGGAAATGACAAAGCAATGGGTCCTCATAATTTAAAATATGTCGCTCCATAGTGGAGGCTAAGCTTCAAGAGAACATTGATGTTCTCATCTTCAGCATCAACAAAACCTCGTTATAAAATCTTATATGTTCCCACTAAATAAACTTATATATATAAAAACTATTGACTTTAAGTATGTGAATGTATGTAATGTATGAAGTGGGTCTACTCACTTAGAGAGGGTTTGGTGGATGATGGTTTGTTTGCCTGCTGTGTAGTTTGAACCCTTGTATTAGTAAAATCCTCTTTTGGAGCTTTGACCGTCACTGGCACGTTAGGAGATTCTTCTAAAATGACAAAGCAATGGGTCCTCATAAGATTAAATATGTCGCTCCATAATGGAGGCTGAGCTTCAAGAGCATTGATGTTCTTATCTTCAGCATCAACAAAATCAAGCATTATAAAATCTTATAATAAATACGTTCCCACAATATAAACATATATATGAAAAGTACTGACTTTAAGTATGTGGACGTGTGTAATGTATGAATTGGGTCTACTGACCCAGAGGCGGTTTGGTGGATGATGGTTTGTTTGCCTGCTGTGCAGTCTGAGCCTTTGTATTAATAATATCCTCTTTTGGAGCTTCGACCGTCACTGGTACGTTGAGAGATTCTTCTGAAATGACAAAGGAAGCAGCCCTCATAAGATTAACTATGTCGCTCTATAATGGAGGCTGAGCTTTAAGAGCATTGATGTTCTCATCTTCAGCATCAACAAAACCACACATTAGAAACTCTTATAATATGTTCCCACAAAATAAAGATATTTATGAACTATTGACTTTAGGTATGTGAATGTGTATAATGTATGAATTGGGTCCACTCACTCAGAGGGGGTTTGGTGGATGATGGTTTGTTTGCCTGCTGTGCAGATTGAACCCCTGTATTAGTAAAATCCTCTTTTGGAGCTTCGACCGTCACTGGTACGTTGAGAGATTCTTCTAAAATGACAAAGCAATGGGTCCTCATAATTTTAACTATGTCGCTCCATAGTGGAGGCTGAGCTTCAAGAGCATTGATGTTCTTATCTTCAGCATCAACAAAACCACACATTAGAAAATCTTATAATATGTTCCCACAAAATAAACATTTATGAAAACTATTGACTATAAGTATGTGAACGTGTGTAATGTATGAATTGGATCTACTGACCCAGAGGGGGTTTGGTGGATGACGTTATTTCCGCCTGGTGTGCAGTTTGAGCCTCTGCATCAGTAGAAGTTTCTTCTGAATCTCCCAACGTCATTGGAATGTTAATTGGTTCTCCTGAAATAACAAAGGAACAATAGCAGAGGCTTCAAGAGCGCTGATGTTCTCATCTTCAGCATCAACAAAACCACACATTAAAAAATCTTTCAATAAATATGTTACCGCAAATAAAGATAGCTATGAACTATTGACTATAAGTATGTGAATGTGTTCGTTGTATGAACTCGGTCTACTCACCTATTGGTTCATCATTGTTCTTTGGTTCTTGTTTTTGAGGTCCTCTCCTAGTTTGGTTCTCTTTTGGAGCATCAACCGTAGGAGCACCGCTGGTTTGCTGCACAGGTTCATCCAGCTTGGGCTTGGGCTCATCTTCTCCTTCAAATAATAAAATATCAATGAACATCTGTATTCTTCATACCATCAGTTACAAGAGTTGGTCATATGTATGTGAACGTGTACAATGTATGAACTGGGTCTACTCACCCAAAGGGGGGTTGGTGGAGTCCCATAAAGGGACAAAGGAATCGTTATCAATAGTCTGAAGCATGTTGCTACACCCCAGAAGCTCTGCAGCAATAATAAAACCACACATTTCAAAATTTTTTGATGAATATTTTTAAGCAATATTAAAAAAAACTGTATTCATGAAAACTATTGACCACAAGTATGTGAATGCGTACAATATTTGAAGTGGGTCTACTCACTCAGTTTGTCCATTTTTTTCTTTACTGTAGCTTTATTGCCATGTCTTCGAGTTCCTGATCTTTTTTTCTTTTTTGGAGGGTCAAGATCAGGAGAACTGCAGGTTTGCTGCACAGGTTCATCCACCTTGGGCTCAGCTTCTCCTGCAGATAAATTGTCAGTGAACATCTGTATTCTTTATATCATCAGTTACAACATTTGGCCAAAAGCCCTTGAATGTGTACACTGGGTCTACTCACCAAGTGTTTCATCGTTGTCCTTCGATTTCTTTTTTTTGCCATGTCCTCGATTTCTCCGGGGTTTTTTCTTTTTTGGAGAGTCATCCCTAGGATCACTGCTGGCTTTCTGCACAGGTCCAACCAGCATCCACTCCTCATCAGCTTTAAATTGTAAAATGTCAGTGAACATCTGTATTCTTTATACCGTCGGTTACAACATTTGACCATAAGTACATGAATGTGTACCACTGGGTCAACTCACCAATTGTTTCATCGTTGTCCTTCAATTGATTTATTTTGCCTTTTCCTCGAGTTCCCCTCCGGGTTTTTTTCTTTTTTGGAGCGTCAACCTCGGGATCACTGCAGGCTTGCTGTTCCTGATCTGGAACTCCGAACTCCGAAAGAGGAGGCTGAGCTTCAGGGGCATTGATGTACTCATCTTCAGCATCAACAAAACCAAACATTATAAAGTCTTTTAATAAATAAATTCCCACAATATAAACATGTCTATAAAAACTATTGACTATACATGTGTTATTCATTCATTCATTATCTCCCGCTTTATCCTCTATTAGGGTCGCGGTGGGGTTCCCCATGCCCATCCAGGGGAGAACGTCACGGGTGCTGGGCAGATAGACCCAGGACAGGGCGCCAATCCATCGCTGGGCACACACTCACTCACACAGACACACTCTATATGGGGCAATTTTGAGAATTCAATTGACTTGATCCATGTTTTTGGACTGTGGGAGGAAACCGGAGAACCCGGAGGAAACCCACGCAGACACAGGGAGAACATGGAAACTCCACCCAAATGGGGATTCGAACCGGGAATCCCTAGTGCTGAGAGGCGAATGTGCTAACCACTAAGCCACCATGCCGCTCATACATCTGTTAATGTGTAAAATATATGAATGGTTTTACTCACCACTTGTCTCATCACTGTCCTTCAATTGATTTTTTTTGCTTTTTCCTCGAGTTCCCCTCCGGGTTTTTTTCTTTTTTGGAGCGTCAACCTCTGGATCACTGCAGGCTTGCTGCACAGCTTCATCCAGCATCAACTCCTCTTCTGCTTCCAATGGTAAAATATTGGTGATCGTCTGTATTTATACCGTCGGTTGCAACAATTGACCATAATTATGTCAAAGTGTACACCGGGTCTACTCACCCATAGAGGAATTGCTGGATGATGTTCCTTTCGCCTGCTCTTCAGATTGACTCTCAGCATCAGTAAAACCCTGATCTGGAACTCCGAACTCCGAAAGAGGAGGCTGAGCTTCGGGGGCGTTGATGTACTCATCTTCAGCATCAACAAAACCACACATTATTAAATCTTTTAATAAATATATTCCCGGGCGGCACGGTGGCTTAGTGGTTAGCATGTTCTCCTCTCAGCGCTAGGGATTCCCGGTTCGAATCCCCATCTGGGTGGAGTTTCCATGTTCTCCCCATGTCTGCGTGGGTTTCCTCCGGGTTCTCCGGTTTCCTCCCACAGTCCAAAAACATGGATCAAGTCAATTGAGCTCTGCAAATTGCCCCATATAGAGTGTGTCTGTGTGAGTGAGTGTGTGCCCAGCGATAGATTGGCGCCCTGTCCTGGGTGTATCTGCCCAGCGCCCGAAACGTTCTCCCCTGGATGGGCATGGGGAACCCCACCGCGACCCTAATGTAGGATAAAGCGGAAGATAATGAATGAATGAATGAATATATTCCCACAATATAAACATGTCTATGAAACTATTGACTATACATATGTTAATGTATAAAATATATGAATGGTTTTACTCACCACTTGTCTCATCACTGTCCTTCAATTGATTTTTTTTGCTTTTTCCTCGAGTTCCCCTCCGGGTTCTTTTCTTTTTTGGAGCGTCAACCTCTGGATCACTGCAGGCTTGCTGCATAGCTTCATCCAGCACCAACTCCTCTTCTGCTTCCAATGGTAAAATATTGGTATTTATACCGATAAATATATATCTGTATTTATACCGTCGGTTGCAACATTTGGCCATAATTATGTCAAAGTGTACACCGGGTCTACTCACCCATAGAGGAATTGCTGGATGATGTTCCTTTCGCCTGCTCTGCAGATCGAGTCTCAGCATCAGTAAAACCCTGATCTGGAACTCCAAACTCCGAAAGCGGAGGCTGAGCTTCGGGGGCGTTGATGTACTCATCTTCAGCGTCAACAAAACCACGAATTATTAAATCCATTCATTCATTCATTATCTCCCGCTTTATCCTCTATTAGGGTCGCGGTGGGGTTCCCCATGCCCATCCAGGGGAGAACGTTTCGGGCGCTGGGCAGATAGACCCAGGACAGGGCGCCAATCCATCGCTGGGCACACACTCACTCATTCATACATACACACTCTATATGGGGCAATTTTGAGAATTCAATTGACTTGATCCATGTTTTTGGACTGTGGGAGGAAACCGGAGAACCCGGAGGAAACCCACGCAGACACGGGGAGAATATGGAAACTCCACCCAGATGGGGATTCGAACTGGGAATCCCTAGCACTGAGAGGCGAACGTGCTAACCACTAAGCCACCGTGCCGCCATTATTAAATTCATTCATTCATTATCTCCCGCTTTATCCTCTATTAGGGTCGCGGTGGGTTCCCCATGCCCATCCAGGGGAGAACGTTTCGGGCACTGGGCAGATAGACCCAGGACAGGGCGCCAATCCATCGCTGGGCACACACTCACTCACACAGACACAGTCTGTATGCGGCAATTTGGAGAATTCAGTTGACTTGATCCATGTTTTTGGACTGTGGGAAGAAAACCGGAGAACCCGGAGGAAACCCACGCAGACACGGGGAGAACATGGAAACTCCACCCAGATGGGGATTCGAACCGGGAATCCCTAGCGCTGAGAGGCGAATGTGCTAAACCACTAAGTCGCCATGCCGCCATTATTAAATCTTTTAATAAATAAATTCCCACAATATAAACATGTCTATGAAAACTATTGACTGTACATATGTTAATGTGTAAAATATATGAATGGCTTTACTCACCACTTCCACTTGTCTCATCACAGTCCTTCAATTGATTTTTTTTGCCTTTTCCCCGAGTTCCCCGCCGGGTTCTTTTCTTTTTTGGAGCGTCATCCTCAGAAGAAGTGCAGGTTTGCTGCACAGGTTCATCCAGCTTGGGCTCGTCTTCTCCTTCAAATAGTGAAATGTCAGAGATCATCTGTATTTATACTGTTGCTTACAACTTTTGGCCACATGTGAATGTGTACACTATCTGAACTGGGTCTACTCACCCATAGGAGGGTCGGTGGATGGTGTTATGTTCGCCTGCTCAGCAGGTCGAGTCTCCGCATCGGCAAAACCCTGATCTGGAACTCCAAATGTCACCGGTCCATTAAAAGGTTCTCCTGAAGTAACAAAGGGCTGCTCCTCTGTACTTTTAAATACGTCGCTCAGTAGCAGAGGCTGAGCTTCAAGAGCGTTCTCATCTTCAGCATCAACAAAATCACACATTATAAAATCTTTTAATAAATATTTTCCCGCAAAATAAAAAATTTCTTAGAACTATGAACTGGGTCCACTCACCAATTGTTTCATCACTGTTCTTTAATTTAATTTTTTTGCCTTTTCCTCGAGTTCCCCGACGGGTTCTTTTCTTTTTTGGAGAATCAAGATCAGGAGCACTGCAGGTTTCCTGCACAGGTTCATCCAGCTTGGGTTCGTCTTCTCCTTCAAATAGTGAAATATCAGCGAACATCTGTATTCTCTATACCGTCAGTTACATCAATTGGTCATAAGTGTGTGATGCAGAGCTATTTTACTAGATAATGACATTCTGTCTGCTATAATTTATATATTTTTATAGTTATATATACCTGTCTACTTAATTTAAATCCTTTGAAAAATCACATTCTCGTTCTAATTTTTTAACCTATGCTGCTGTATGTGTGTATATATATATATATATATATATATATATATATATATATATATATATATATATATATATATATATAGAGAGAGAGAGAGAGAGAGAGAGAGAGAGAGAGAGCCTCTCAGCACTAGGGATTCCCGGTTCGAATCCCCATCTGGGTGGAGTTTCCATTTTCTCCCCGTGTCTGCGTGGGTTTCCTCCAAGTTCTCCGGTTTCCTCCCACAGTCCAAAAACATGGATCAAGTCAATTGAGTTCTCCAAATTGCCCCATATAGAGTGTGTATGCATGCGTGACTGTGTGTGTGTGCCCAGCGATGGATTGGCGCCCTGTCCTGGGTGTATCTGCCCAGCGCCCGAGACGTTCTCCCCCTAATAGAGGATAAAGCAGGAGATAATGAATGAATGAATTAATGAATATATATATATATATATATATATATATATATATATATATATATATATATATATATATATGTATGTGTGTGTGTGTGTGTGTGTGTGTGTGTGTGTGTGTGTGTGTGTGTGTGTATACAATGTATATTGTATGCTGTATTAATTAATAATTTTGTATTTATACCAATGTTTCTACACTATGTACAAAAATTCCACTTTTTTATTTTTTTTTTTATACGAATGAGCCAATGCAAAAAAATGTCGTTCCTGCGTACACTAAGTGTATAATGAATGACAATAAAGGTTGTCTAAGTCTACTAAGTCCAGTGAATGTGGGGTGGAGCTTTAATTGCAGTAACAATCTCATATACTGCAGCATTCATGAGATCTTTTACAAAATTTATTTTGCCAAAATAAACAATACTATAAAATGTTTTAAGGTGCTAAGATAGGTCCCAGTCCAATGGGATTCTGTCTAATCAAACATTAAAATACATACTAACAAGTTTGGACAACTCAGACTGTAACTGTGTAACAATGTTTATTAATCATACCAGCACTATCTTTAGCCTCCATTGGAGTGACTTGCTCAATCTCCTCTTCCTCACCAATGGCTTTCTCGTCGTTTAACGGGCAGCTCAGAGGGTTAATATCCATCTCGTTGAAGTTCAAATGTAAAATGACCTGCAACGTTCTGCATATAGCAATGAATATTAAGACATCGGAACCACATTTCTAACACCCAGTTCTGAACATTCTAGAATTTGAACATACACAACATTTGAACATTCTAAAACTGAACCTAGTCGACATTTTATCTAATTAATTAAATTAAACGCATATTATATAACTTGGCCCCGAGCCAAAAGTTACATCAGATACACTAATTACATTTATTAAAGTAGAACTGATGGCCCAACACACAATAATAATAATAATAATTATTATTATTATTATTATTATTATTAGGCGGCACGGTGGCTTAGTGGTTAACACGTTCGCCTCTCAGCGCTAGGGATTCCAGGTTCGAATTCAAATCTGGGTGGAGTTTCCATGTTCTCCCCGTGTCCGTGTGGGTTTCCTCCGGGTTCTCCGGTTTCCTCCCACAGTCCAAAACATGGATCAAGTCAATTGAAGTCTCAAAATTGCCCCATATAGTGTGTGTGTGTGTGAGTGAGTGTGTGCCCAGCGATGGATTGGCGCCCTGTCCTGGGTGTATCTGCCCAGCGTCCGAGACATTCTCCCCTGGTTGGGCATGGGGAACCCCACTGCGACCCTAATAGAGGATAAAGCGGGAGATAATGAATGAATGAATAATAATAATAATAATAATAATAATAATAATTCATTAATTCATTTATTATCTTCCACTTTATCCTATATTAGGTTCGCGGTGGGGCTTCTCCCATGCCCATCCAGGGAGAAGGTTTTGGGAGCTGGGCAGATACACCCAGGACAGGGCGCCAATCTATCACTGGGCACACACTCACTCACACAGACACGCACGCATACACACTCTACATGGGGCAATTTGGAGAACTCAATTGACTTGATCCATGTTTTTGGACTGTGGGAGGAAACCGGAGAACCCGGAGGAAACCCACGCAGACCCGAGGAGAACATGGAAACTCCACCCAGATGGGGATTCGAACGGGGAATCCCTAGTGCTGAGAGGGGAACATGCCAAACCACTAAGCCACCGTGTCGCCTAATTATTATTATTATTATTATTATTATTATTATTATTATTATTATTTTTATTGTGTGTTGGGCCATCAGCTCTACTTTAATAAATGTAATTAGTGTATCTGACGTAACTTAGCTCGCTATATTTCTTTAGCTGGGGGCTTTTGTGTAGTGAAGCTTTATTTATTGTTGAGTAACATACACGCTGTGCAATGTAAGCATTGCTGAAGTAGATGTAAAGAAGCATTTACAGCATATTGTACACATTCAAAGCGTATGTCCACATTTATAAAGTATGGAAGCCAATAAAAAGAAGAAATAAAGGAAAAAGTATCTCAGATTTCAGAATTTATATCATGCCGTACAGCGCATGCACACACTTGTTGAATCGTCAAACAAAACATGTTTTTAAATGAGTGCTCTGCAGTTTAAAATTCAAACTCTCCTGCCTGAACTTATTTATGGAATCATAAATGATCTTCTGACATTTTGCAGGAGCGTTCTGTAACACAACCTAAACTTCGTCCCAACACAAACGAACTGACAATGAAAGTAACTCTTTTAATGGTATTATTATGACAACCTTTACTCTCAACATTCCAAAGTTGTTGGGAACCATTCCATAATAATCTGGGGGCAGCAGAGGAAAATTAAAAACCCCTGAAAAAATGTCGAAACTACAAATAAACCCTATAGTTTATATTTTATATTATATTATATATATATATATAGTTTATACTTTATATTCTGTAGCATGGCGCATGTGGACATTTTCGTCAGAGAAAACATGTTTTTAAATGAGTGCTTTTAAAATTCAAACTGTTGTCGACATCTAAGACATTTATTCATTCATTATCTCCCGCTTTATCCTCTATTAGGGTTGCGGTGGAGTTCCCCATGTCCATCCAGGGGAGAACGTCTCGGGCGCTGGGAAGATACACCCAGGACAGGGCGCCAATCCATCTCTGGGCACACACTCACTCACACGGACACACTCTATATGGGGCAATTTGGAGAATTCAATTCACCTTGATCCATGTTTTCGGACTGTGGAAGGATCGCGGAGGTAGGGGGTGGGGTGTTCCCCATGCCCATCCAGGGGAGAGCGTTTTGGGCGCTGGGCAGATACACCCAGGACAGGACGCCAATCTATCACTGGACACACACTCACTCACACACACACACACACTCTATATGGGGCAATTTGGAGAACTCAATTGACTTGATCCATGTTTTTGGACTGTGGGCGGAAACCGGAGAACCCGGAGGAAACCCACGCAGACACGGGGAGAAAATGGAAACTCCACCCAGGTTGGGATTCGAACCGGGAATCCCTAGTGCTGTCCTGTCCGCATTTAACAATTGAAAAACTATATAAGTCCATCGAGGGCGTCCCGCAGGACAGCCAGTCTAATTAAAAATGGTTCCATCCAGTAATTGTCGTAGCCACTTGTGTGTTAGGCGTAGGGTGTGTATGTGTGACATGTGTAAAGACACATTACTCCTACCTCAACTTATTTATGGAATCATAAATGATCGGATATCTTGCAGAAGCATTCTGTAACACAACCTAAGCTTCGTCCGACCAAAAACGAACTGACAATGAAAGTGACGCTCTTTTAATGTTATCGCTATGACAACCTCTAATCTCAAAATTCCATGTTATGGGAACGTTCCATAACAAACTATGGACAGTAAAGCATTTATAAAACCTAGAAAAAATTGTATTTGTAGTTTTAATATTCATTCATTCATCCATTATCTTCTGCTTTGTCCTCTATTAGGGTCGCGGTGGGGTTCCCCATGCCCATCCAGGGGAGAACGATTTGGATTACACCCAGGACAGGACGCCAATCCATCGCTGGACACACACTCACTCACACAGACACACTTCTATATGGGGCAATTTGGAGAATTCAATTGACTTGATCCATGTTTTTGGACTGTGGGAGGAAACCGGAGAACCCGGAGGAAACCCACGCAGACACGGGGAGAACATGGAAACTCCACCCAGATGGGGATTCGAACCGGGAATCCCTAGCGCTGAGAGGAGAACGTGCCAACCACTAAGCCACTGTGCCTACTAGTTTTAATATATATATATATATATATATATATATATATATATATATATATATATATATATATATATATATTTTTTTTTTTTTTTTTTTTTTTACAGCTTCAAGAACAATTAGTACTTTGCAAATTAGGCCAGAAATGCAGATGGTTTCAATATTAATCGGTTTCTGATCGAACACGTTTTAAAAAGCTCTCAACCAAGTGAAATAACAGATTTTAAATGCCCACTTTAAATAAGAGCAAGACAGTGTCAGGAAATATTAAATATAAAAATATCAGGAAAATTCAGAGGATTTTAATAAATAAGGATAAAATGGGGCGGCACGGTGGCTTAGTGGTTAGCACGTTTGCCTCTCAGCACTAGGGATTCCCGGTTCGAATCCCCATCTGGGTGGAGTTTCCATGTTCTCCCCGTGTCCATGTGGGTTTTCTCCGGGTTCTCCGGTGTCCTCCCACAGTCCAAAAACATGGATCAAGTCAAGTGAGTTCTCCAAATTGCCCCATATAGAGTGTGTCTGTGTGAGTGAGTGTGTGTCTAGCAATTGATTGGCGCCCTGTCCTGGGTATTACAATAATTCGAGTTGGGTTTGGGATAATACTAAATAACACATACATAAATTACTCAGTTGTGCCCAACTAATTATGAGGGGCTGGTCATGTGTGTGTGTGTGTGTATCCTCATATTTTGATATTTTGATATGTACATGTGCGTGTGTACAAATATCCATTTGTTTTTTATAGTGTGTGTGCATGTACATACAGATATTTTCATACAAACGTATATGAGTGTGTATGTGCATACATATATTCATTCATTCATTCATTATCTCCCACTTTTTTATCCTCTATTAGGGTCGTGGTGGGGTTCCCCATGCCCATCCAGGGGAGAACGTTTCGGACGCTGGGCAGATACACCCAGGACAGAAACCAATCACTGGACACACACTCACTCACACAGACACACTCTATATGGGGCAATTTGGAGAACTCAATTGACTTGATCCATGTTTTTGGACTGTGGGAGAAAACCGGAGAACCCGGATGAAACCCACGCAGACACGGGGAGGACATGGAAACTCCACCCAGATGGGGATTCGAACCGGGAATCCCTAACGCTGAGAGGAGAACATGCTAAGCACTAAGCCACCATGCCGCCATATATATATATATTAATTTGCATATTTTTATATTGGCATGCGTGTGTATGTGTGTTTTCAATATCCCCATTTTTGAATTTCCCTATTGTGGAACTAATAAAGGTATATCAATCAGTGTGTGTGTGTGTGTGTGTGTGTGTGTGTGTGTGTGTGTGTGTGTGTGTGTGTGTGTGTGTGTGTGTGTTGGTACAAATGAAAGACTCTTCTTTAATAGACCGTGTCAGAGAAAAAAAAACGCCAGATGTTCTAGCATATTGAAACTCCAGGAAGCTCTCAGCCTGTAGCGCTGGTGTTGAAGGGGAGTGTCATTCAGAGGACTTGCTCGTGTGTGTATCTATGTACTTCAGTACACCTGTCATCTCCCACAAATTTCAGAGCGAGTCCAAAGTTTACTGCTCAACAGTGTGTTACAGCCGAAGTTTAACTTCATTCCGTTAATCACTTTGTAAAACACGGAGCTTCTTATCTGCTGAACTAGTGGAAGCAGTTTTGTTGCTTATTTTGACAGCTTTGCTGATTAAATGTATTTTCTTCTGTGATATATAATATATATATTCATTCATCATCTCCCGCTTTATCCTCTATTAGGGTCGCGGTGGGGTTCCCCATGCCCATCCAATGGAGAACATCTCAGGCGCTGGGCAGATACACCCAGGACAGGGCGCCAATCTATCACTGGGTACACACTCACTCACACAGACACACTATATATGGGGCAATTTGGAGAACTCAATTGACTTGATCCATTTTTTTGGACTGTGGGAGGAAACCGGAGAACCGGGAGGAAACCCACGCAGACACGGGAGGACATGGAAAGTCCACCCAGATGGGGATTCGAACCGGGAATCCCTAGCGCTGAGAGGCGAACGGGCTAACCACTAAGCCACCATGCCGCCTATATATATATATATATATATATTAGTGGAGAGATAATGGAAATAATGGAGAGAAAACTGTACAACCCGGAGGAAACCGTGGAGAACCGGATAATCCAGAGGAGAACCACATGGACACAGGGAGAACATGGAAACTCCACCCAGATCGGGATTCGAACCTGGATGTCCAAAACCATGTGGCCCAGTTTTTGCTTTATATATTCCTATTATCTAAAATATATTACACGTTTTCCTCTCAGCACTAGGGATTCCCGGTTCGAATCCCAATCTGGGTGGAGTTTCCATGTTCTCCCCGTGTCCGCGTGGGCTTCCTCCGGTTCTCCGGTTTCCTCCCACAGTCCAAAAACATGGATCAAGTCAATTTGAGTTCTCCAAATTGCCCCATAGAGAGTGTGTATGTGTGTGAGTGAGTGTGTGCCCAGTGATAGATTAACATCCTGTCCTGGGTGTATCTGCCCAGCGCCCGAGACGTTCTCCCCTGGATGGGCATGGGGAACCCCCCGCTACCCTATATATATATATATATATGGTATATATAGATTCTTAAGTTTTTTATATATTATATATTCATTCATTCATTCATTATCTTCCGCTTTATCCTCTATTAGGGTCTTGGGGGGGGGTTCCCCATGCCCATCCAGGGAAGAACGTTTGGGTGCTGGGTAGATACACCCAGGACAGGACGCCAATCTATCACTGGACACACACTCACTCACACACACACACTCTATATAGGGCAATTTGGAGAACTCATTTGACTTGATCCATGTTTTTGGACTGTGGGAGGAAACCGGAGAACCCGGAGGAAACCCACACGGACACGGGGAGAACATGGAAACTCCACCCAGATGGGGATTCGAACCGGGAATCCCTAGCGCTGAGAGGAGAACCTGCCAACCACTAAGCCACCGTGCCGCCATATCATATATTATTTCTTATATTTTATCTTTACACCTAATGCTTAAATTATATGCCCAATATTTAAATGAAAACTCTAACCTTTTCTCTCAATTGCTTTAGGGTGAAACTGGGTCGCTGAGCCACACTTTCGTTTTTAATTTATGTGCTCCATGTGATGCAAATGACAATAAATTCTCCTTGAATCCTTGTAGTAGTGATCAGCATCATCACCCTTCTTTATTCATTATTCCTATTCTTATCAGCGTCTTCATCAGCACTATACTGGCACAGCTTTTATCCCGTCCACTTTCCCACACTTGTAACAATGTCCTCAGCTCATGCTTTTGTATGAAGTCAATGAGTTGGTTCCTCTAAATCATATGCAGGTCAGTGCACCACAAATACTATACGTATTTTATAGAGTTGAACAACCAGCATGAATACATATCATTGGATTATGTGCAGAATGTGCCGGTTCATTTATTCATATTTATATATATATAATTCACATTCATGCGCAGTAGGGTTTTGTGGATTAAACACACAGATCTTAAGAGATGCGTCTGCAGCGTCTCCCCGCTCGTGCGGGGCGCCTACGACACTGCGTCTAAGATCCTCCCTAATGAGTTTTGATCAGGTCATGGTTCACATGAATAGATCTTTGGTGAAAAGAGCAAACTTGCACTTCGCATCACTCCAATCTGATCTCATTCACTCGGAAAAGCTTAAGGAACATTCACAGGGCCTGACGTCAACACGGTCTGTGTACACAGATTCAGATTGACCCAGGACAGGGCGCCAATCTATTGCTGGGCACACACTCACTCACACAGACACACTCTATATGGGGCAATTTGGAGAACTCCATTGACTTGATCCATGTTTTTGGACTGTGGGGGGGAAACCGGAGAACCCGGATCCCACGCGGACACGGGTGCTGGGCATGAAACTCCACCCAGATTGGGATTCCAACCGGGAATCCCCAGCGCTGAGAGGAGAACATGCCAACCACTAAGCCACCGAGCCGTCCAGTCATTATATTATTCATTCATTTATTCATTATCTTCCGCTTTATCCTCTATTATCGTTGCGGGGGGGTTCCCCATGCCCATCCAGGGGAGAACATCTCGGGCACTGGGCAGATACACCCAGGACAGGACGCCAATCTATCGTTGGACACACACTCACTCACACAGACACACTCTATATGGGGCAATTCAGAGAATTCACTTGACCTGGATCCATGTTTTTGGACTGTGGCTGGAAACCGGAGAACCCGGAGGAAACCCACGCGGACACGGGGAGAACATGGAAACTCCACCCAGATTGGGAATCGAAACGGGAATCCCTAGCGCTGAGAGGAGAACATGCCAACCACTAAGCCACCGTGCCGCCCCACAAGCAAAATTAATTTAGGATAAAGTCATTTAACACGACATGGTTTTAATTCATATATATATATATAACCGGGTTCTCCGGTTTCCTCCCACAGTATAGCTTGCGTTCGCCTCTCAGCATTAGGGATTCCCGGTTCGACTCCCCATCTCGGTGGAGTTTCCATGTTCTCCCCGTGTCTGCGTGGGTTTCCTCCGGGTTCTCCGGTTTCCTCCCACAGTCCAAAAACATGGATCAAGTCAATTGAATTCTCAAAAAAATTGCCCCATATAGAGTGTGTCTGTCTGTAAGAGTGAGTGTGTGCCCAGCGATGGATTGGCGCCCTGTCCTGGGTGTATCTGCCCAGCGCCCGAGACGTTCTCCCCTGGATGGGCATGGGGAACCCCCCACCCCCCTTCCCCCCACCGCGACCCTAATAGAGGATAAAGCGGAAGATGAATGAATATATACTGTAGCTTGCTTAATCTCTATATTTTATACCCAGCCTTCAATGTTTATGGGAACACATGAGGGGGCTTTCAAGAAAGCACGCATGGTGACGTGGGATCATTCCAGACAGCTCGTCTCACGCCTGCTCACATTGTTGTATATTTATATCTATATATTTAGCCGCTTCATTTCGGGAACATGTGTTGCATGGGCTGAAAGCTGATATGTTGTATTAGGCAGCCTAAGTAGTATTCAGAGAGACAGGTGCACTTGGGCGCCGCCTCGGCCCCCCGCGGACCAATGGCAGCGGTCTGTGCGTAATTACGCGCACTTCGGGCCAATCGGGGAGAGGCAGGCGGGTCCGCTCCAGCAGGTGGGCGTGATCCTTTCTGGTTCGTGGCGTCGCTGCGTAGTGAAGTCTGTGTGGAGAGAGAGAGAGAGAGAGAGAGAGAGAGAGAGAGAGAGAGAGAGAGAGAGAGAGAGAGAGTAATGGCATGAAGCATTAACAGCACCATCCTGCCCAAAGCGCTCCACATCCACATACGCACACGCTCGGTGCGCGCATACGCACACGCACAATCCCTGCGCGTCTCAGAGAGTCCGGCGTTCTGAACTTTCGCATCTGATTGAACGCACGACTGAATTAAACCCCCCCACACCACCCCACTGCCCCCCCCAGATCCGAACCAAGCTTCGCGTGCGCGCCACGGACCCGAGGAGCCGCATTCTGGGATGGGAGCTTATTTCTAAGGAGCTTCGTTTTGGAGCTTCAATGGGAGTTGCGTTCGCGCTTGTGCCGAAGTGAGCCATGTTTCCTCTGCGCTGCTGCTGCTGCTGCCTGCTTCTTCTGATCGCCGTGGTGCCGCTGCGAGGGACCAACTCACAGCAAGGTGAGTGCGCTTGTTTTGGTTCCTTCAATGGAAGGGAACCCTGGAGCCCTGGAGCCCTGGCTTTGCCGCTCCATCCGGTTGTTGGTCCGGCGGCGCGTTCGCGGTGGACTGATGGTTGCCCTCAAACACGATTGCGCTCCTGCTCATGGGGGCAGCTCCAGACCCACATTTCCCAACCCCGAAATATTTGCTTTTAATGGGTACACCGGGTGAACTATATAAATGTCGGTCCAGATGGTTTTTCAATAGTTGCGTTACGTCAACCTCATAATTTCGCTTTATTTATAATGATATTTCTAACTATATAAATGCCAGTCCGGATAGGTTTTTTTCAATAGTTGCGTTACGTCAACCTCATGATTTAGCTTTATTTATAATGATATTAGTTGGATTTCCACATGGTCACCATGTAGTAAGCAGTATTTTGGAAACATCTGTGCCTTTTTCCATCCTGACGCAAATACTTTTTCGTGTATTTCTATTGAAATAGTTGGTACTTTCTTCCAAAACCTGTTTTCGTATCAGGCAACCCTTCTTTAAACGCACTTTATAACGAAACGTGCCTGGCACCTACTGTATGACCTGCTACCTTCCAACTTTTACGCTTAAAGCACCTTTAAAGGACTGAGGAACTTTTCTAAACCACTTTAGTTCCTAGTGTCCATTCCACTGTATGATTTAGAGATTGTGTCATTAAAGGGGTACTTTCTGAAATACTTTAAATTTTTTGGTATAGCACATGAATTCACCTCTCTGATTCTAAAAATGCACAATAAGGTTCTGTAAATAACACAAGAGGGTGAATAATACACGTTGTTGGTTGCTGGGGTGACATATTTAATACCGTGATTTCTTGGATTGTAAAAAATTATATGCTATAATAATGATAATAATAATAATAATAATAATAATAATAATAATAATAATAATAAATGATTTAAATTGTATTTTTTATAGATCCATTTTACTCATTATTCTGGTGAGATAGTCCTCATTACTCGCTGTGCACCATAATAATCTGTACCTCTGTCAAAACATATTTAAACATTTCACACTATGGTAATTATTAGTTTTATTCTGGAACTAATTGGTGGGATGGGTTTCTGTGAATGAAATGGACACTCGTTTAATTAATAGAATACCATTTACCTTATGAATTACAACAGTCTGCTTCTCCGCATGGTGGTAGTAAGAGCCGGAGATGCTCACTGGATGTTAATCCATACATAAGAGTGTGTGTGTGTGTGTGTGTGTGTGTGTGTGTGTATGAGAGAGAGAGAGCAAAAGAGAGAGAGACAGAGATGGATGGATGTATGACTTCAACTCCAAATTCCCCAAAGTTCACACAGGTCCTGAGTTCTCTCAGAGAACCTCTTATTGCTTTTGGTTTCGAAATGTCGCGCTGTCATTGTAATCCCATGTCCCTGTGGAACCGAGCTCGTTTTTCAGATTAATGAAATGCAAAACTATGTGACACCTGAAGGTAACTGACGCGTTATTAATTAAAAGATTTGATTCTCTTCTTGGTTTTGAGGATTTAAATTGATCTCCCTTGCTGGGGAGCGCAACACTGAGGACAGAGTGACTAACTGGGATGAACAGGAGCCCAGCTGGGTTACAGGATTAAGAAATCCTGAGGGTAGATTAACGGCGTGATGGTGGATCGCCCGGGCAAATGTGAACGTACCAAAATTTCCAAAATGTAATCAGTTGTGCTGTTAATTTCCTAAAGTTTCCTGAAGGGTCTTAAAACCTGAGTGTCATTTTTAAAGTGGTTTTAATTATCTAATCATAAATTAAAAAAAAAATCTTCATAAAGCCTAGTGGGATTCTGTAGGGTTTTTTTTTTAATACAATGCGGGATTATTAATATAGGGGGCAGTATAGTTCAGCAATTAGAATTCACTAACGCTGGCATGGTTCACCACTTCCCATATCAGGACTTCAATAAATAAATATCTAAAAAATAATAATAATAAAAAAAAAAAAAAAAAAAAAAAAAAAAAAATATATATATATATATATATATATATATATATATATATATATATACAGATTAACTTATAACTGATTAAAATGTCTTTAATTTTGGGTATCAAATCGATATTAATCCAAAAAAACCTGAAACAAGTCTGCTGTATTTATTTGTTTTCATAAAAATAAAACCCTCATGAATCTCTCTCTCTCGATTTTTACAACGTTATGCTTAATTATTATTATTATTATTTTTTTTTATTATTTTCATAAATTAAAATGTATTACTTCAATTTTAAGTAAATGCATTAAGTCTGAAGGATTTCTCTCATTTAAAGACAATAAGCACAGAATGACCTCATGTGCTCTGAGCATGATGCGTTCCAAAAGACGAGATACAAGATAACGTATTTAACGTGAGCTCCTCCAGCATTTACAGTAACAAAACACAAAAAACACACAATTATTGGTCTTTTCTTTGCAACCTAGAAACATTTAAAGATAAGATTGCTCTCGTTCCTGTATCCCTATTACAATTCATTTAACGAGCATATGGATTTGGATGCTAAGTTTATTTGCATAGAATGTGGATTGGAGTGTTTGGTATGTTCTCCTTCTGCCATAATGGCTGCATGCATTCGAGCATAAGAGGCTGAAGGCAGAATGTAATGGCATATATTTAAGAATTGAAGTGTTTGGTATGTTCTCGGCTGATTAGCAGCATGCATGAAGGAAGGAGGAGTGGTACCAGGTGGTGGCTCTACTGCTGTAATGCAGTGTGGGGAACAGTGGCTGCTTGAGAGGATGGATAGATGGAGGAATAGATGGATTGAAGACTGGAGGTGCAGATGGATGCCCGATTGGCTGGATGGCTTAATGACCTTAAACACAATGAACTCCCGAAGTTTGTGTAT